>CAWUFW010014915.1:0-388559 GCA_963921515.1 Calotriton arnoldi
TCGATTCCGATTCGGGCCGGAAAAAGCACGGACCGACTCGGATCCGGAAATTATACCGACCGACACGTACCTGTGGCGCCCGACACGCCAAGTACGATGCAATGCGTGCAAAATCCGACCGACACGTACCGAACCCAAGTCGAACGACCGAGCCGCACGGAAAACAGCAATCCGGTCGGAAAAACTGGCGAATCCAACCGACCGACACGCACCCGGAACAAATCCGACCGAAACGTACACGCGAACTCCAAACCGCAAAGTACGATGCAAGGCGCGAAAACCACGAGCGAGTCGGACGGAGGCCAAGCCGTATGACCGACACGCATACAAAACCGAGCCGAAGCAACACAAAACACCGCGACCGACGCGTACGCAGCATAGAAAACTGCACAAACACAGCGTGAACGAAACGGAGAACACCGTACGAGACAAATGCAGGGTCCGACTCGGTCACAAGAACGTTTCCAACATACACAGACAGTACCAAGGAAAAATCACACAAAAAAAGGCCAAACAAGCAATTACTAAGCCAATAAATACTGGGGGGTGGGGACAGAGAACAAAGACACACCCACAACTCCACCCATATAAAGGACACAAATCACAACCATGATCCTTTGCAAATGCCATTCCACTGCCAGCACCCAAGAGAAAGCAACCACACACCCACAGCTCATCCCTCACACAAGCCACACACCATCAGCACACCAACAAATACCTACCTCACATACACCCAGCAAAACACACACTCACACACCCTCACCTGCACACCAACACACACATCACTCACCATCACCACCCATCACCATGCCCCCCAAGAAGAATCACAAGTTCCTAGATTGTGAATTGGAAGTCATGGTAGACGAGATCCTCAGGGTAGAGCCACAGCTGTTTGGCACACTGGTCCAACAGACCCCCATCTCCCAGAAAACCAAGATGTGGGAGAGGATCATCAACAGGGTGAACGCACTATCACCATGTCGGCGCACAAAGAGCGACATCCAGAACAGGTGGTATGATGTGCGCAGGAGGGTACGGGACCTGCTCAAGAAAGACTACATCAACAGCCAACACACCGGCAGTGGCCCTCCTGCCAAGCCAATATACCTCAGGCCCTGGGAGGAGAAGGTGCGGGCCATCCTTCCACCAGTGAGCGTCTATGGACTAGAAAACATCCCAGAGCCTGGTGAGTACACAACAAATGTACACAATATTCTGCCACAATACACACACACATCACTGTCAAGGGGAGAGTCAAACCATGCACTCATAGCAATTACACAGCAACCAGAACAGAATCATCCCAAAATGTGTATGTCAGTCAGATAAACACAACACATGCCATCAAAAAGTCACATCCAACTGTGCCATCACATGTACAAACACAACTACAACTACAGCTAGGCAGTGGCACAAATAGAACTA
Source organism: Calotriton arnoldi (assembly GCA_963921515.1). Classification (NCBI taxonomy): domain Eukaryota; kingdom Metazoa; phylum Chordata; class Amphibia; order Caudata; family Salamandridae; genus Calotriton; species Calotriton arnoldi. Next base: position 1,426 of record CAWUFW010014915.1, read on the forward strand.
ACAAACACATCCAGACATGTAGCCACCACAACAACACCAACACACAGTGAAGACCACTCAAAGGAAGGAATTCTGTGTATGCTGGCCAAGTCAGTGTAGCCAATAGCATCATGGGAGTCGCAGTCACACATATTGCCCCCCACAACTGTCCCATCAACACCACCATGAACCATGCGCACATCACAGGGAGTGGAGAAGGACTCACAAGATGGCTGACACTGGCAACTGCTGTGGGGAGCACAAGGCCCTGCTGGCAACTGTGCACCAACAAACAGCAGGACACCACTGACTGACATCCTGAGAGACAACTTCCACTCCCTGCAATGCAAGCACGTTCCATGGTGGGATATCTGGCTGGCTGGGTGGGAAGGAGGACTTGCAGCACTGACCATAGTCACAAGCACCTCCCCTCACACACCCCCAACACAAACTCCACAGAACCCACCTGGTAGAATGCAATGCCCCCCATCCTAACACAAGATCCCACAAAGAACCACCACCCTGGGTTATGTTGTGTGAAGCACAGGGACACTCTTGGGACTCTTAGCCAAACAACTGCCAGGACAACACTCCCAGCCATCCTGTCAGCACAGCCAGCCCACCCCACAGGGAAGCAGAATCAAAGGAAGGAAGCATGGGCATGCTGGGAAGGGGGGTGGAGGCAATAGCATGATGGGAGTCGTAGTCACAGCTCTACATCCCCCACCACATGGCCCAGCAAGCTCACACTCACGCATGCACATCCCACAGAGAGTGGAAAGGCCCATCAAAGATGTCTGACACTGTTGCTGTGTCGTGGGGAGCACAAGGGCATGCTGGGAACTGCACACCAACCAACAGCAGGACACCACTGTCAGCCATCTTGCCATTGCACACACACCCACACATACTGAACTCCCCACAAAAGCAAGTAAGTTTGGGAATGCTGACAAGTGGGGTGGAGGCAATAGCATGATGGGAGTGGCAGTCACTGATATTGGTCACCCCCACAACTGTCCCATCAACACCACCCTGAACCATGCTCACATCACAGGGAGTGGAGAAGGACTCACAAGATGGCTGACACTGGCTACTGCTGTGGAGAGCACAAGGCCCTGCTGGCAACTGTGCACCAACAAACAGCAGGACACCACTGACTGACATCCTGAGAGACAACTTCCACTCCCTGCAATGCAAGCACGTTCCATGGTGGGATAACTGGCTGGCTGGGTGGGTGGGAAGGAGGACTTGCAGCACTGACCATAGTCACAAGCACCTCCCCTCACACACACCCCAACACAAACTCCACAGAACCCACCTGGTAGAATGCAATGCCCCCATCCTAACACAAGATCCCACAAAGAACCACCACCCTGGGTTATGTTGTGTGAAGCACAGGGACACTCTTGGGACTCTTAGCCAAACAACTGCCAGGACAACACTCCCAGCCATCCTGTCAGCACAGCCAGCCCACCCCACAGGGAAGCAGAGTCAAAAGGAAGGAAGCATGGGCATGCTGGGAAGGGGGGTGGAGGCAATAGCATGATGGGAGTCGTAGTCACTGATATTGGTCACCCCCACAATTGTCCCATCAACACCACCCTGAACCATGCTCACATCACAGGGAGTGGAGAAGGACTCACAAGATGGCTGACACTGGCTACTGCTGTGGGGAGCACAAAGCCCTGCTGGCAACTGTGCACCAACAAACAGCAGGACACCACTGACTGACATCCTGAGAGACAACTTCCACTCCCTGCAATGCAAGCACGTTCCATGGTGGGATAACTGGCTGGCTGGGTGGGTGGGAAGGAGGACTTGCAGCACTGACCATAGTCACAAGCACCTCCCCTCACACACACCCCAACACAAACTTCACAGAACCCACCTGGTAGAATGCAATGCCCCCCATCCTAACACAAGATCCCACAAAGAACCACCACCCTGGGTTATGTTGTGTGAAGCACAGGGACACTCTTGGGACTCTTAGCCAAACAACTGCCAGGACAACACTCCCAGCCATCCTGTCAGCACAGCCAGCCCACACCACAGGGAAGCAGAGTCAAAAGGAAGGAAGCATGGGCATGCTGGGAAGGGGGTGGAGGCAATAGCATGATGGGAGTCGTAGTCACTGATATTGGTCACCCCCACAACTGTCCCATCAACACCACCCTGAACCATGCTCACATCACAGGGAGTGGAGAAGGACTCACAAGATGGCTGACACTGGCTACTGCTGTGGGGAGCACAAGGCCCTGCTGGCAACTGTGCACCAACAAACAGCAGGACACCACTGACTGACATCCTGAGAGACAACGTCCACTCCCTGCAATGCAAGCACGTTCCATGGTGGGATAACTGGCTGGCTGGGTGGGTGGGAAGGAGGACTTGCAGCACTGACCATAGTCACAAGCACCTCCCCTCACACACACCCCAACACAAACTCCACAGAACCCACCTGGTAGAATGCAATGCCCCCCATCCTAACACAAGATCCCACAAAGAACCACCACCCTGGGTTATGTTGTGTGAAGCACAGGGACACTCTTGGGACTCTTAGCCAAACAACTGCCAGGACAACACTCCCAGCCATCCTGTCAGCACAGCCAGCCCACCCCACAGGGAAGCAGAGTCAAAAGGAAGGAAGCATGGGCATGCTGGGAAGGGGGTGGAGGCAATAGCATGATGGGAGTCGTAGTCACTGATATTGGTCACCCCCACAACTGTCCCATCAACACCACCCTGAACCATGCTCACATCACAGGGAGTGGAGAAGGACTCACAAGATGGCTGACACTGGCTACTGCTGTGGGGAGCACAAGGCCCTGCTGGTACTGTGCACCAACAAACAGCAGGACACCACTGACTGACATCCTGAGAGACAACTTCCACTCCCTGCAATGCAAGCACAGTCCATGGTGGGATAACTGACTGGCTGGGTGGGTGGGAAGGAGGGCCGGCTGTCAACCAAACACAACCAATGCAGACCATGTTCACACCCCAAAAAATACATAGAAATGCCCAAATAATGCAGGACAATGTGCCACACCAATATCAACCCCTGACTGTGACGACTTAGGACAATGCAATGTACAGGCCCGCACCCAGAGGCACAGTCACAACTGTCATGTGTGTCAACCATTGATGCCTGCAGAAACATAACATACATTGTGTGTGTCTCCCAAAAACAGGTGATGATGGGGACACAGCAGCAGACGCTGAGGAGTCCCAGTCCCAGGCTCAAGAGGATGCGGAGCTCACTGGCGTCGTACAGCCTCTGCCCTCCTCGGACGAAGAAGACCAACCTGGCACATCCGGTGCAAGTCTACATGCAGCACCAGCAGGACCACCAGCTGCAGCACCAGCAGGACCACCAGCTGCACCCCCTGCACCCACCCCTCCAACGACTGTCACCACAAATACCATCCCTGCCGACATGGACAGAACAAGGAGCAACACCAGCACAGGGACCCTGGACCAACCTGGGGCCATGGACACCACCACCACCAACCCCCAAGGTGGACCAGGGTCATCTGTGCGTGCCACTGCACGCACTGCACATGTCAGCAGGGGTGGTGGGAGGGGTGGGAGACAGAGGTCGCTGCTTGCAGAGGTTGCTGGTGTGCATGATGACCCACAACTGGTACGCATAGCTGATGCGTACCAGTCCAGCACCGGAGACCTCAGCCAGGTAGTGGGGCTCCTCAGAGACATGAAACAGCAGCAGGCTGCCCATCATGCCCGCTTGGACTCTCACATGTCCCACGTGGAGTCACACATGTCCCGCGTGGACTCACACATGTCCCGCGTGGAGTCCAAGTGGGATGCACTGCATGAGATGACGGCGGTGCACAGGGACATTTTACAATGCCTCCGCCAGATGAACAGCAACCAGTCCACACCTCCCTGTGTGCCAACAACATCTGGTGCTGAACAAACTGCAACTGCCACAGGGAGGGAGGATGACTCTGGCGGAGAGTCCCCTGCACCGCAGCAGCCTGTACTTGAGGGCCCCCCCCCCAAGAAGAGGGGTCATCCGAAGAGGGGCAAGTGAGAGGCCGATGGCCAAGCGCAACTCCCAGGAAGCCTGAACCTGTTCTGGATGTTCACCTTTGTGCACAGACTGTTCACCCTGTTGACGGCAACACTACTCCCACACATTGCATGGGGAGTACAAGTTGGACCAATGTGTCAGACAACTGTGGCCCCGATACTGGGGATTCTGTCTACCAGGACTTTCAATTCACCTAGGAACTTCTGATTGCAAGATTTATGTACAGCACTACCCATCCTATGCACTATTCACACAAATGTATCACAATAAACACACTAATACACCATACTTGCCTCTGTTGTGATTCCAACGTGGGTGCTGTTATGGGGATGATGAACTGCAAAATTACACTGTGTATGCGAACTGCAACAGCAAGTACAACACAGGCATGTGAGTAAAGGCAACGTGACACATATGAGGGAGACACACCACCAGGGCTACACAACACATACACACCTAGGCCATCTGACTCATTGCCTACACTGATGTTGCCAGGGAAGACGGTGCAATGCACAGACACCACACCCATTCCCAGTTGTAGTCAAGTAGCCCACAGGTGCAGTAAGCAAATGGCAGTCAAATGTGTGACCACAGACAACGCACATCACAAAGTGAAGCACAGGTTTATTACACAGTTGCAACATGTCGTAACCACTACAGATGCAAGGTAATCCCACCTGGCAGCGGGCACACAGTCAACAACTGTAGATGGAAGGAAGTCCATGGGTGTGGCGCACATCACCTGTAGGGACACAACAGCTACCAGCCTGGAAGTGCAATCACGTCGTCGGTGGACACAGTTGACCAAACGAATCTGAAAGTACCCTGTGAAGGACAGAAATGACACACAGTCAAAAGCATTGGAGTACAGGACAGAACAGCAAAACTCATGCACAATACATGTTACAAGATACCCACCCAGAACCAAGTTAGCATGTCAACACTGTTGGGGAGTACAGCCCACCTGTAAGCACACATCGCAACACACATCCAGTCAAGTAGCCCATGGACACACTCCAACAGCACCAGAGCACCACCTACACATATCATGCCAACTCACATCATTGACATGACACCTCAGGATACTCACATTCAGCTAAAGAAGTTGGTGATGAGCTGTGTGCGGACATCACCCTCATCATCATCATCATCATCGTCACTGGCATCGTGGTCCAGGCCAGGATCCTCCACAGGTGGCGGATGTTGGTCATTGTCATCCTGGATGAGAGGCAACTCCTTCCGCACTGCCAGGTTGTGGAGCATGCAGCAGACGATGATAATCTTGCACACTTTCGCAGGGGCATATGGGAGGGACCCTCCGGTCTTGTCCAGGCAGCGGAAGCGGCTCTTCAGGAGACCAAATGTCCGCTCAATCACTCTCCTGGTCCGACCATGTGCCTCATTGTAGCGCATCTGGGCTGGTGTCACAGGGTTCCTGAGGGGTGTCAGCAACCACGGCATGTTGGGGTATCCCGAGTCACCTACGGACAGACAAGTGCACATTAGCTGACTTGGAAAAGTGGGCGGAATACTACAGATCAGATCACACACAATGGCACAAAGTCAGTACACACCGACAAGCCAGGCATGCTGGTTCTGCATCTGTGCCATCATCCTGGGGATGCGACTACTCCTCATCACAAAGGCATCGTGTGCTGAACCAGGTAAACGGGCACACACATGTGTGATGGTCATGTCTGCAAGTCACACCGCCAGTGCATTGACCGAGTGGTAGTGCTTGAGGTTCCGGTAGGCCTGCTCCTGGGCCTGTGGTGGTACCAAAGCCACATGTGTCCCATCAATGGAGCCAATGACATGCGGCATCCTCCCCAGGGCATAAAAGTCACTCTTCACGTCAGTGAGTCGTCGCAGTCTAGGGAAATAGATGTACCGGTTCAGGAATAGCAACATTGCCGCCAAAACATCGCGGAGCACACGGCTCAACATGGTCTGTGACATCCCACCAGCAGTCGCCACAGTATGTTGGAAGGTACCGGTGGCAAAGAAGTGTAGGGCTGCCATCACCTTCACCTTGGGGGTCAGCGCTGTAGGATACGGCCGGCCAGGCTGCAAATGTGGGGACAACTGCACTGCCAAATCCTCAATCAGCTGCCTGGTGAAGCGGTACCGTCGGATGCTGTCCCGTTCCACCATCGTTGCCAGGTCTGGGAATGGTCGATGGACAGCAGGAGCCCTGCAGTGCAGAGGAGAAGTAAGCAAGATTGTCAGTCACCCCACATATGCGGCATGGAACACACTCAATATCCCAACATACATCATTATGAGGCACAACTACATGACGTGTGCAGTTCCGTAAGGACATGTATGGTACATACATGGCCAACATCTGTCAACACGGTCCAACAGGTGGCATCAATTAGTCCCAGGTTGGCCCATTGGATATCATGAGGCCGTGTCACAGTTCCCATCTCCTGCTGCCGTGTCACAATCACCCCCCACAGTGACATGTGAGGACAGATGTGCCCCAGGCACCACAGCTCAACGACAGGTACATTCCCAGGGACCCTGTATTGCCACATGGACACTGGCATTACATGGAGTATCATGTATACACCACAGCAAAACAACCATGACCCCCACAGGTAGTGGTCCCACTTGCCACGGCAGGACAGACATGGACGTCTGTGACACACACACGTACAACATCAAAGTCCATGCACACACAACGTGGATGTGGAGACTGTCTCCCATTGTGCACATGAAATCAGAGACATTGTAAACACTACATGCACAAAGACTGTGGAGGACCATCACTATTGTTTCACTGGGACACTCTGGCTCAAACATACCGTCCCACATGGGACTCACGGGGTATGTGACATGACATACACATACACCACCGTGAAATGTGACCATGGCACATGCACAGACATGAACAGTTGCACATCACAGTGGTCATGTACACGTAACACCCAGGATCCTGTCCCCATGAACACGTGCACAGCCTGGGGGTGGCTACCCACAGGTGACACCCACAGGACAACATGTACACCAACATACACACAATAGGAAATGCAGCCTTACATGCCTTATGATAAAGTTTGGACAGGCTGTCGTGATGTAGGTGTGCCCCTCACTCCCTGGGAGCTATCTGTGGCTGGCATATGTCCATCTGAGACAGGCATGCTGACATATGCCAGTCACATGTACAGTGATGCGTTGAACAGCAATGGACCGATCGGTGCCCCCGTCCGGCCCATTGCATTCAATGTGTGCGGGTACGCGTTGTACCCCTGTACGCGTTGTACTGCAATGGACCGATCGGTGCCCCCGGCCGGCCCATTGCATTCAATGTGTGCGGGTACGCGTTGTACCCCTGTACGCGTTGTACCCCTGTACGCGTTGAACTGCAATGGACCGATCTGTGCCCCCGGCCGGCCCATTGCATTCAAGTGTGTGGGTACGCGTTGTACCCTGTACGCGTTGTACTGCAATGGACCGATCGGTGCCCCCGGCCGGCCCATTGCATTCAATGTGTGCGGGTACGCGTTGTACCCTGTACGCGTTGTACCCTGTACGCGTTGAACTGCAATGGACCGATCGGTGCCCCGGCCGGCCCATTGCATTCAATGTGTGTGAGTACGTGTTGTACCCCTGTACGCGTTGTACTGCAATGGACCGATCGGTGCCCCGGCCGGCCCATTGCATTCAATGTGTGCGGGTACGCGTTGTACCCTGTACGCGTTGTACCCCTGTACGCGTTGAACTGCAATGGACCGATCGGTGCCCCGGCCGGCCCATTGAATTCAATGTGTCGCGGTACGCGTTGTACCCCTGTACGCGTTGTACTGCAATGGACCGATCGGTGCCCCGGCCGGCCCATTGCATTCAATGTGTGCGGGTGCAGCGTTATACCCCTGTACGCGTTGAACTGCAATGGACCGATCGGTGCCCCCGGCCGGCCCATTGCATTCAATGTGTGCGGTGCAGCGTTAGTACCCCTGTATGCGTTGTACCCTGTACGCGTTGAACTGCAATGGACCGATCGGTGCCCCGGCCGGCCCATTGCATTCAATGTGTCGCGGTGCAGCGTTATACCCGATATACGCGTTGTACTGCAATGGACCGATCGGTGCCCCGGCCGGCCCATTGCATTCAATGTGCGCGGTGCACGCGTTATACCCCTGTACGCGTTGTACCCCTGTACGCGTTGAACTGCAATGGACCGATCGGTGCCCCGGCCGGCCCATTGCATTCAATGTGTGCGGTATGCGCGTTGTACCCCTGTACGCGTTGTACTGCAATGGACCGATCGGTGCCCCGGCCGGCCCATTGCATTCAATGTGTGCGGTGCAGCGTTGTACCCCTGTACGCGTTGTACCCCTGTGCAGCGTTGAACTGCAATGGACCGATCGGTGCCCCGGCCGGCCTATTGCATTCAATGTGTGCGAGTGCAGCGTTGTACCCCTGTACGCGTTGTACTGCAATGGACCGATCGGTGCCCCGGCCGGCCCATTGCATTCAATGTGTGCGGGTACGCGTTATACCCCTGTACGCGTTGAACTGCAATGGACCGATCGGTGCCCCGGCCGGCCCATTGCATTCAATGTGTGCGGGTACGTGTTGTACCCCTGTACGCGTTGTACTGCAATGGACCGATCGGTGCCCCCGGCCGGCCCATTGCATTCAATGTGTCGGGTACGCATTGTACCCCTGTACGCGTTGTACCTCTGTACGCGTTGAACTGCAATGGACCGATCGGTGCCCCCGGCCGGCCCATTGCATTCAATGTGTGTGGGTACGCGTTGTACCTCTGCACGCGTTGTACTGCAATGGACCGATCGGTGCCCCCGGCCGGCCCATTGCATTCAATGTGTGCGGTGCGCGTTGTACCCCTGTACGCGTTGTACTGCAATGGACCGATCGGTGCCCCCGGCCGGCCCATTGCATTCAATGTGTGCGGGTACGCGTTGTACCCCTGTACGCGTTGAACTGCAATGGACCGATCGGTGCCCCGGCCGGCCCATTGCATTCAATGTGTGCGTGGTACGCGTTGTACCCCTGTACGCGTTGTACCGCAATGGACCGATCGGTGCGCACCCATTGACAATGGCCTTGCCTGGCAACGGACGCGTTTTCGAATTTCGAACGAGTCGGTTGCTGGAAAATCAGTTGGTCACCCACAACAATGTTGCAAAATCATGTATGTCATGAAGTTGAAGATTTGAAGGATGCTGTGGGCGTGTTTTGGTGCTGCTATTCCATGGATTGGCCAGATTCAGAAGATGCAAACGACTTGGACCTATCACTTTGGACACAAGGGACAGTATCTGCCTCTCCAGCACATATATATTGCTGGCTGTTCCCCTGAGAGCTCACTTGCCTGCACTACATGCTCCAGGACGACATCTGCCACTGCACTGCTGCTGTCTCTGCCCCTCTGGACCCTGCAATGGCACGTACTGTGGAGAGAGCCCCAGCCTTCAGCCTTGAGGAGAACCAGGCCCTGCTGGACAGCCTACTTCCACAGTACAGCAAGCTGTATGCGACACCAGGGGAGCAGGTGAGTGTTCTGTGCACTGCCTTTCTGAATGTGCATATTGTCTGACTAGCAAGGCTGAAAGTCTGCACGCCACTGGCTAGCAGGCTCACTGAGTAGTTGTCACCCCCATAGTGTGTAGTGACATGCACTGGACAGGTATGGTGCAGTGACAGTGCATTTGAACAAGGTTTTACTTCCCATGCAATGATACCATGTAGTGACGTCTGGCAAACTGTCCATGGGCAGCTTTGCACTGCCTGTGTACATCATGTGCCCCTGTGATTGAGACATGTATATACAACTGTGTCATGCACGGATATGTTGCATGTGTAGTAATGGCCTTTTCACTTTGTCATCCTGACAGGTTAATGCCCATCGGAAGCAGGAGATCTGGAAGGACATCGTCCGGGCTGTCCGGTCCGTGGGTGTCTACAAGCGCCGGATCTGCAACTGCCAGAAGAGGTGGCAGGACCTTCGGGGCTGGACCCGGAGTATTGCACGGGTCCAGCTGAAGCTGTCGCCTCCTCGCAGGAGGGGCGGAACACGGACCCTGACCCCCCACATGCTCCAGATCCTGGCGGTGGTGTTTCCAGACCTGGATGGGCAGCTGAAGGCCAGACAGCAGCAAGGAGGGGGTGAGTCAAAGACTGCTCTGTGAACTCTGTATTACATGCTGTGTGCCCTCCTCTGGCCTGGTTCAACTGCCACTGTGCAGCAGTCATGTTGTCCAGGAGCCATGTCCCTCTATTGTGCACTGCCCACTGCTCATCTGATACCCAGGTGTTGCCCTTACATTCAGGGAATTGTGTCACTTGGGACTGTGTCCTTGCAGTTTGCTTCACTAAAGGTGGGGGACAGCATCTGTTTCCCTAACTCTGTTGTGGGCATCATGGGTGGGTCCATTGTTCACACTACGCCTGTGTTCGGACATGTAATCTGCGTGTTGCTTTGATATGCGGTCCACTTGCTGTGCTGAGCCACCACATGTGCCTGGGGTATGTGGCACACGCCCATGCAGCGGGTGGGAACAATGTTTGGGCCCCAGGAGTGTGCAGATTACGTGTGTCACACATACATAGCCAGCTATCCACTGTCCAGGGATCATCCCTCATTCATGTGGAGCGGGACAGTCATGCCTACTCCAGGCCATGCAATGCACTCTGTACTCCCACTCCCGTGTATCAGCTGACACATTGTGCGCAGTGATTTGACCCCTCAGGTGTCTGCCTCTGTGTCAGTGTGCTGTGGATTATTTGCCAGGACTGCAGGGGTGTTTCTTGGTAGGGGCTCAGCATGCCCCTGGAGATGTGACCATAGGAGACGATACTTGTGTGTCACATAGGTGTTTGATCAGCTGCCCGTGCAGACTGGGGTATGCGAATGTGAAGTTCAGGCAGCTGTTCCCCATTCACAGCAGATTGTGAGGGGCTCAGGTTCAGAGGGTAGTGTCACAGGTCTCCCATATGTCCAATAGGTATGACCTGGACAGATGAGGGTTAAGATGATGTGTTGTGTGGGGGATGTACATGTGCACTTGTGCAGCTCCAGGACTTGCATTCCCCATGACCTACTATTGTGACACAGTGCATAGTGTTGTTGTCTGGCTGCCAAGTCATACATCACTGAGACAGTGATGTATGACTTAGCAGTCATGCCTCTGCCATGGCATGTGTCTACTTATTGGTGATCCTGCAGGGGAGTGACATGTGCTACATGCACACCATTGTGGCGATGGCTATCAGGACATGGGTGCATCATGGTGTCTGTCGCTGGTATGCATCACATGCATTTCCTATTTGACTCTGGGCATCCCTTTCATCCAGAAACCTGTACTGACTCAGTGGCAAGAGCTGTGATGTGTGCATGTCCACATGCCACACCGTGTCCTCTGCACTGTCCAACTACCTGTGTACTTGGTGCATGTGTCCACACTGGGGTGTTGCAATCCAACAGACACCAGACAGATGGGTGCAAGGCCATGTGGGATGTGAGTGCCATGCTTGGCATCAGACTGACAATTGGCTTCTCCTGTTCAATTAGGGCACTTTTAGCAATGTACAACTAATGATGCCAGGGCTTGCTCTGTAATGTGCTGTGCTCACAGTGGTGTGTGCGTTTGGTGCAGGTGACTGATGTCTGTCTGTTTCCCCATTGTTTGCAGATACATCCACGGCCACGGAAGGGGACAGCTCCACGGACCAGAAGGAGCCAGAGAGCCAGACTGGGTCAGCAGCCGAGGAGTGGTCGGAGGGACCCAGTGGCACGGAGGGCGAGGGGAGCCACACCGAGGCGTCCTCAGCACCATCCACCTCAGCTGAGGACCAGAGCAACTCGGAGGATGACTCCCTTATGGAGGCGGGTGTCAGCAGCCACCACACCCCAGCTAGTGTTGCTGTCCCCGCCACCACCAGCACCACCACCGCCCTCCCATCGGCTCCCATTCCCCAGGTCCGTGGAGGCTCCCATGTTCGGGAGCGTGTCTCCTTTGGGCCAGGCACCGCACCCCCTGCCCCTGTGTCCCCTGCTGCCATGAGTGAGGAGTCTGTGTACCTCCTTCGCCAGCTCCATGTAGGGCAGACAGCCATGCTGAGTGTCCTCCATGCGCACACCGCTCTGTTGACTCAGCTGGTGTCGTTCATGGATGGCATCTCATCGGGCATGTCTGACCTACAGAGGGGCAATAGGTCCATGGACTCCTCCCTGACGGCAGCAGTGTCCCTCCTCAGACAGTCCCTCACCCCTCCTGCCTCTGCTCCATCCACACTCCCCAGCACCTTACCCGTCCCAAGCACACACACACCAGCACAGGCACACACCAGCACACACACGTCCAGCACACAGACACACACGCCACAAACAAAACGCACATGCACGCACAGTCAGGGGACTGAAACCAGACTCACAGGGGATGGGGCCCTGGTGCACACACACGCATCCACGGGCACTGCGCAGTCCTCAGTTGCCTCTCCCTCCAAAACACCCTCCCTTGCCTCACCTGCAACCCCAAAGACCCAGCGCCTCTTCCTCAGTGACCTCGGCCTCTTCCCCTCCGATCCAGCTGCTCCAGCATCCAGGGGGAAGAGGAAGCCCCCACACGGAGCAGAGTGCCCCTCGCCCCCGGACACCCTCCCCCAGGCGCAGACAGACTGAGGCCCCCACCCGCAAGTCCCCCGGAGTGGTAAGAGCAAGACCCCGCCGCCGCCCTGCAGCTCAAGCACCAGGTCTCCTTCCTCCATCCCTCAGGCCCCCACTCCACAGGTGCCCCCACCACACCCTGCCCCAGGTTCCCCCACCCACAGATATACCATCCCCAAGAGGATCCGGCCTTCTCCCCCTGGGACTTGCTCTCCCGTCACCACACCCCCGCTGCGCTTGTCTGTGCCACTGATGTGGTGAGGGTGTCCTCCCCCTCTGTCCAGCCCACCTTGCCTGTTCCCCATTCTCCTCCCCTGGTGGTAGGCACTGCAGTGGAGTCCACTACCACCCTGTCTGACTTGGGCACTGCAGTGGCGGACCTGTCCACTCCATCTGCAGGGTCCACTGCAGTCGTGCCGGCACCCACAACATCTGAGTCATGCCCCCCAGTTGTGCCGGCACACACCATGTCAGACACCTCCACTGTGGAGAAGTGTGGCTCAATGGTTAGAGCGGCAGACCCTGATGCAGAGATCTGGCCCGGGACCAGGGTTCAATTCCCGCCTCGGCGGGTCTTGGGCTCAATTTCCTCGGACCTGATAATTCTCACCTCGGTGCCTATTCTAATCATGGGTCCCACTCTGCAACTCTGGGCAATAGCTTGCTTAATCTCCACAACGGCCCCAACAGCGCTGGGATGCCTGGCTTCACCCTGGGGGTGCCCAGGAGTGGACATTTCACAGGGAAAAGCCAGGAAGGGTTCCACAGCGGTATGCGTACAGCGCCAGGACACCTCTTTGGGGGTATAAGTGCGCTTTACAAGTACGAATTTCATTTCATTTCATTTCACTGCAGTTGTCAGTGGCTCTCCAGCACCCACCACCCCTTCCCTGCTTCCTCCTGGTGAGCCCTGATCCTGTCCCTGCAGTGCCTGGCCTACCCCCCCGGTTGCCCCTCCTAGTGGATTGTCCCTGGTTTTGTGCAGGCATGTGTAGGGTGGCATCTGCCACTGTCACCCACTTGTGACTTTGTTGATGGACTGGCCATTGGCCTTTGTTTATTTTCTACCGGACTTCTACTTTTAATGCCACATATGCTGAATAAAGCAACTTTCTGTTCTCTAGTGCTTTTGCTTCTGATGTACATGATGTTGATGATGCTAACCATGCCCTTGCTGCAGTGATGGTGATATTTGGTCTCATGATAATGAAGTGTTACTGTGCAGGAACCCATGTGGTCCAGGGGGAATGTGTCCTATCCTGTGGTGTATCCATGTCATCCATAGCAGCATCTGAGGGTGTCATGTGTTCAGTATTTGGCAATGGGATTTCCTACTTAGATTGGCTATTTCACATCTGTGGCTTCCACCCCTGCACATCTGTTGTGCCTGCCATTGTTCAATTCGTCTACTTCCCTGACCGTGTGGCCATCTCCAGTGGACATGCAGGTTTGGGCATCAATGGGGAAGGACTCATCTGTGTTGTCAGTGCAACATTGCTATACAAGTGTGTTGGATCTGTGCTGATGATTCCGTTGGCACTTCCATGACCAGGCTGATGTTACGGGAGCCCTCATTTGGTGCTAATTGTTGATTGTGTGACCAAGTGCTCAGCTGACATGATGGGGCCCTACTGAGGCAACATATGGCACAGCTTTCCTCACACAGGAGTGGAGTCCCCTCATGGCAGTGTGTACTCCTGTGACATTGCCTGCACCCAAGGTGTGTGTTGTATGTGCATGTCTGTGTGTTCACTTCCGTTTAGCTGTGCATGCTGTGATCCCTAGTGTTGTACCTGTTTGTGATGCTAGCTGAGTTGACCTATGTTCCCCCAAAGTCTTCTCCCTGGGTTCTCTGTGATGTGGGTGCATGGCACATTACTGGTCATCAGGGTGTCACCCATAGGTGTGTTTGCTGTCAGGGCTGAGTTTGTGTGCAGACGCAGATGGGTCACAGTCAGGTTTCCCCTTGGCACTTGTTGTTTGCCCCTGTCATGTGATTTCCAGTTTGTGTTATCTTTCAGTGATTGTGACACGTTGTGTGTGTGACTGCTGGCACTCCTCAGGGTCCGGGCTGCAATGTTGGTTGTTGTCTATGTGTGTTCTTTGTGGGTGACCTTGGCTTCTTCATTGGTGTGTGACTGTGGATGGGATCCCATTGGTTGGTGTGGTATTGCCGTCATGTCCATGTACAGCGTAGTGTGCAGTGTGTCAGACATTCAGGAGTCTTGTTGAGTGGCCATGTGTGATGTGTTTCTGCACCTTGGTTCCCACCCACCACCCTGGAATAGTCATGGGTGCATGTGCAATGTCACCAGTGCATGTGTACTTCACTGCTGCACATTGTTGGAGGTCGAGTGGTGTGGTGTTGAGTGTGTGCAGATGAGAGTTGTTGCCCGGCTAGGCCCCTGCCTCCATGTTGGCCTTGGCTTACTGGCCATGCTGATTGATTTGTGCTTGTGTAGGTGTGATGGTAGTTAGTTGCTCAGGACACATGACTGTGGTTCACAGTGTGAACCACATTTAGCTTTGTCATCACAGTGGGATTGTAATGCAGCCCAGGGTCACCACATTGTGGGGGCCCTGGGGGTGGTGCTGTGGTGTGTCTGTGTCTTGCTGTGTCAGTTGCTGTCCCTACGTGCCTGTGTGACATGTGTGATTTGTGCTCCCTCTCATCTGACAATGCCTGCTTGCCCACATAGGGGATTTGGATCCATGAGTTACCTTTGTGTGGCACTGTATGCACATCTGTATGATTGGTATTCAGGTCTCCTCATGTGTTGTGTGGTTGCCTGGGGACACTGGCACCCCCTCACCTGTTGTGTATGATGTGCAGTGTGGGTCTGCCTGTTTGTGTTTGTGCATCTGCACCACTGCATTGGCATATCTTGGGTGTGCCATTGGCTGTATGTAGTTTGGTGGGTTTCCCTGCTGTCCCTGGGACTCCTAGGTCATCGGTCAGCACAATGATCATGGTTTGTGTGTCCCATTGCTGCCATGGTATGGTATCTGTTCACCTCACATCTGCAGTCTCCACAGGGTATCTGCATTTGTGTGCCCATTGGTGCAAATATGTGGGTCTGCATTCTGATGGTCACTTCTGTCATTGTGTCATTGATGATTGTTGACGGTGTCAGCCCGCATGGGTGTTGTTTGTCTGCACATGGCCAAAGGTATGTCTTATTTGCACTGCAGTATTTGGCTCCCCCAATTTATGTTGCAATGGGACACATACACTACTTTGCCACTGATGTGTTTTTTGTTCTGTGACCAGGAATCATCCATGCAGTTTGGCAGTTGCACCTCTTTCTTTGTCAACACTTACCTTTTGGTCACTGTGGTGATGGGGGTTTAGACCCCATTGCCACAATGTTCAAAATGTGCTTCAGCTATGGACCCCACACTTACATTTTGGTCACTGTGATGATGGTGGTTTGGACCCCATTGCCACAATGTTCAAAATGTGCTTCAGCTATGGACCCCACACTTACCTTTTGGTCACTGTGGTGATGAGGGTTTAGACCCCATTGCCACAATGTTCAAAATGTGCTTCAGCTATGGACCCCACACTTACATTTTGGTCACTGTGATGATGGGGGTTTGGACCCCATTGCCACAATGTTCAAAATGTGCTTCAGCTATGGACCCCACACTTACATTTTGGTCACTGTGATGATGGGGGTTTGGACCCCATTGCCACAATGTTCAAAATGTGCTTTAGCTATGGACCCCACACTTACCTTTTGGTCACTGTGATGATGGGGGTTTGGACCCCATTGCCACAATGGTCATGGCCTGCTTGCATTGTGGGTGCCACACACATATATGTGTGGCACATGTGCTAGGGGGTCACATTGTATGTTCAAAGTCATGTTCGGTGTTGTAGGCATTTGACACAGTCTACACATGCTTGTCATGGTGTTGGGGGGATGTCTTCTTCTTGCATTCCCTAGGTTGTGGTGTGCTGGTTGGGTCATGCATTGTCCATCCTATTAGTGGGGGTGGTAGTAGTGGTTGGCATCCAGCCCCCCCTGGCTGAGGGTGGTAGTAGTGGTAGGCATCCAGCCCCCCCTGGGTGTGGGTGGTAGTAGTGGTAGGCATCCAGCCCCCTGGCTGAGGGTGGTAGTAGTGGTAGGCATCCAGCCCCCTGGCTAAGGGTGGTGGTAGGCATCCAGCCCCCCTGGGTGTGGGTGGTAGTAGTGGTAGGCATCCATCCCCCCTGGGTGAGGGTGGTAGTAGTGGTAGGCATCCAGCCCCCCTGGGTGAGGGTGGTAGTAGTGGTAGGCATCCAGCCCCCTGGCTAAGGGTGGTGGTAGGCATCCAGCCCCCTGGCTGAGGGTGGTAGTAGTGGTAGGCATCCAGCCCCCTTGCTAAGGGTGGTGGTAGGCATCCAGCCCCCCTGGGTGAGGGTGGTAGTGGTGGTAGGCATCCAGCCCCCCTGGGTGAGGGTGGTTGTAGTGGTAGGCATCCAGCCCCCCTGGCTAAGGGTGGTGGTAGGCATCCAGCCCCCCTGGCTGAGGGTGGTAGTAGTGGTAGGCATCCAGCCCCCTGGCTGAGGGTGGTAGTAGTGGTAGGCATCCAGCCCCCCTGGCTAAGGGTGGTGGTAGGCATCCAGCCCCCCTGGGTGAGGGTGGTTGTAGTGGTAGGCATCCAGCCCCCTGGCTAAGGGTGGTGGTAGGCATCCAGTCCCCCTGGCTGAGGGTGGTAGTAGTGGTAGGCATTCAGCCCCCCCTGGCTGAGGGTGGTAGTAGTGGTAGGCATCCAGCCCCCCCTGGCTAAGGGTGGTGGTAGGCATCAAGCCCCCCCTGGGTGAGGGTGGTTGTAGTGGTAGGCATCCAGCCCCCCCTGGCTAAGGGTGGTGGTAGGCATCCAGCCCCCCCTGGCTGAGGGTGGTAGTAGTGGTAGGCATCCAGCCCCCCCTGGCTAAGGGTGGTGGTAGGCATCCAGCCCCCCCTGGGTGAGGGTGGTAGTGGTGGTAGGCATCCAGCCCCCCCTGGGTGAGGGTGGTTGTAGTGGTAGGCATCCAGCCCTCCCTGGCTAAGGGTGGTGGTAGGCATCCAGCCCCCCCTGGCTGAGGGTGGTAGTAGTGGTAGGCATCCAGCCCCCCCTGGCTAAGGGTGGTGGTAGGCATCCAGCCCCCCCTGGGTGAGGGTGGTTGTAGTGGTAGGCATCCAGCCCCCCCTGGCTCAGGGTGGTAGTAGTGGTAGGCATCCAGCCCCCTGGCTAAGGGTGGTGGTAGGCATCCAGCCCCCTGGCTGAGGGTGGTAGTAGTGGTAGGCATCCAGCCCCCCTGGGTGAGGGTGGTAGTAGTGGTAGGCATCCAGCCCCCCTGGGTGAGGGTGGTAGTAGTGGTGGGCATCCAGCCCCCCTGGGTGAGGGTGGTAGTAGTGGTAGGCATCCAGCCCCCCCTGGGTGAGGGTGGTAGTGGTGGTAGGCATCCAGCCCCCCCTGGGTGAGGGTGGTGGTAGTGGTAGGCATCCAGCCCCCCCTGGGTGAGGGTGGTAGTAGTGGTAGGCATCCTGCCCCCCCTGGGTAGGGGTGGTGGTGCGCATTCAGGCCCCTGTGTGCATATGTGGCATTGGTGATGGGCATCCCGCCCCTATGGTGCTGCTGTTGCTGGTGTAAGTATATTCTGCATCCCTCTGTGTGTGTGTGATGTGTCGTGTACGTGTTGTATGTGTTTTGTGGTTGGTGTCTGACTTACCTTCTGCGCCGTACGCGTCCGTGCCTGTTCCGGTAGTAAATGTAGAATATTGGTATGATCGGGACGAAGGGATTCATGGTTGGTTCGTGTCGTTCGTCCTTCTCGTTGCTTCGCGTCGTCCTCGTCGCTTCGCCTCGTCCTCGTTGCTTCGCCTCGTCCTCGTCGCTGGCGTGTTCGTCTCGTAGCCGTGGATCGTGTTGTGGCGCGAATCGGAGTTTATGTGCGCCTCTCCCGGATGCTTTGACGTGCCGTGCGTAGCGACGGGTTCGGCGCGTACGGAAAGCACATCGTACTCGTTCGGCCG
Source organism: Calotriton arnoldi (assembly GCA_963921515.1). Lineage (NCBI taxonomy): Eukaryota > Metazoa > Chordata > Amphibia > Caudata > Salamandridae > Calotriton > Calotriton arnoldi. The sequence goes on from CAWUFW010014915.1 coordinate 20,102, forward strand.
GACGGAGCTGCATTTTTCCTTCCGTGCGACTCGATTCGGCGTTTCCGGATTCGCCTCGGTCGGGGAACAGGACCTGGTTTGGGTGAGTACGGCTCGGCCGGATTCTGTGCTGTTGTGCGCATCGTACTTACTCGCTCGGTGTGCTGTACGGATCGGTCGGGAAACAGGCTTTCGCATGGCTTTTTTCCCGACCGAATGGTATTGGGTGCGCCTCCGACCGAGATCGGAATCGGCCCCTTAGTCTTCTTGTGTGTCTAAAACAGTTCATTAATTTTCATGACATGAAATGACTTTGGGTTTTGAACAACTTATCGATCATTTTCTGTCACATGTAAATATTACTGCTTATTTCATTCCAATTGCATTTATTTTCGAACTTTATGCCTGAAATGAAAAGCATTTACTTCAAATGTACAGTACCTTTTGCATTTTTTACTATGTTTTTTAATGCTTTTAAGAAATATTTTTAAATATGCGGTACTCCATTTAATGTTTAGCATTTTAAATGTTTAGCATTTTAGTATTATCGTACACACGAAAGTGGAGTGGGTGTTGTATTCCTCTTAGGGTGTCCATAAACGGGCTTTCCAGTATCATGTCCTTATATAGGCACAATTCGCCCTGCCCTTATATAGGCATAAAATCCCAGCCCTTATTTAGGCATTAAACCATGCACTCCAAATACAGGCATGGTTTCTGACATCCGTCCACCCTAACGTCACAACGAGTTCATGAAGAACAGACCCTTAGGCTGTGGGAGTTTCCCTAGCCCAGGACTATTGATTTCTTCAAGGACTCATATATTATGCATGAACCATTATTCCTTAGGGGTTAATTCATGATGTCTTCCGCTGTCCGATCCACGTCAATGCTAACATTCTGAGGTACCTCTCAGGTATAAATATACCTTCCCTAGCCCTTGTAAACTAGAGGAGACCTCGACTTCAGAGGAGCCCGTTTCCCGGCCTGACGCACTGAGAAGACGCTGTCATCCCTGCACGCAGAGAGTCCAGCTTCCAGTGATCTGACTTCCCTTGTGGGGTGTTGGAGTTCGAGTCTGGCAAAGAGATTCCTACCTCTCTCATTCTTCAGGTATGGAGCTGACAAGAACCTAGAGGGACTCTTGGCATACTAGGCATACTAGGCTTAACATACTCTTAGTATACCATAGTAAGGAATACTTCACCTACTTCATACCTCTCCCTACACCTAGGTTAGGTTAGGTACATTGGGGTAGAACTAGATTAGAAACGCATCGTATGAGTACTCGCATTTTTAGTCTGTGTTATTTATGTAAAGGCATATGTACTAAAAGATAATGCTATCGCAGTATTATTTATTTCTACTGCTCACACTGTACATTATTTATCTCGCATACTGTCTTGTGATCGTAACAGCACATTTTACTTACACCAGAAACAAGACTGTTCAATAAATCTTTTATTGAAACGCCCGTCTGTTCTTTCTGTGTAACTTGGAGAAAACTAAGCATGCACGATTGAGCTGAGTGAAATAGTTATCTATTGTTTCCACGACTCTGGGACACGTTCTGATTCTAAAGGGAAACAAAGTGGTCATGTTTTGCGGCTGCCAGAAACTACTCCCTTCTTGTTTGTCAAGGAGTTTCTAGTGGCCTCTGAGCTAGCTGGCACAAGTAATTAAGTTTAATATACTCGATAGGGACATACTGACCTTAGTCGTATGTCAAACCTATAGGATATATTATTCCAAAGCGCAGAGCCTATTAGGGAAATAGGAGCTACACTACAACACCGGTGGCAGCAGGTGAGCAGTGAGGCCTGGGTGCGCAGGGGCGGGCAAACACCGCTGGGCAGCGGGGGGGCTGGGGTGCAGCTGCCTGGGTGCGCAGGGGCGGCACTGTCTCTCTCTCCCTCTCTTTCTCTGTCTTTCTCTCTCTCTCTTCCTTTCGCTGTCTCTCTCTCTCTTCCTTTCGCTGTCTCTCTCTCTCTTCCTCTGTTTCTCTCTCTCTCTCCTTCTCCCTCTCTCCCCCTTTCTCTCTCTTTCTCTCTCTCCCTCTCTTTCACTCTCTCTCTCTCTCTCCCTTTCTTTCTCTCTCTCTTTCTCTCTCTCTCTCTTTCTCTCTCTCTCTGTCCTTTGTTGTGCACATGACACACCTTCTTATCTTCAATTTTGTCTTGCAGGCTGTGACTTACGGTTTGTCCTGAGAAGACCCGCCATGACTCTTCAAACTATTGCTGTTGATTGGAATTTGAATAAATTGATTATTTTTGGAATTCTGCGATGTATGTATATTTTTCCTTTTTCGAAACACACATGGATGTTGGTTGGTGTACTCGTGCGACATCAGGCGAATTGTTGTGTACATGAATTTGTGACGTAGATGTGAGATATCTTTGTCCGGGGGGGTGCCCGGGGTAGGGCCACGGGAGGGCCTGGGGGGGTGGCGTGCATGGGGGTGGTGGTGGTGGGTGTTGTGGCCCTCTTGGGGCTCCGGACTGCATGATCAGTAGCTCCATGGCATCTGTTGTTCTTCTGGTGTGGCTGTGGGCTGGGCTCCCTTTTGTGGTGCAGGTTGTCGTCCGACTTAACACCAGGTAGGAGCAGGTGTTAAATCCCTGCTGCTAACGCGCCTTAGCGCATGTTTTGTGGTCTTATCGCCGATCTGGCTGGTCGTTGTGAATGTTGCGAAGTGGTGTTTCCACGGGTTTTTGCAAGGGAACGCCTACTCTGCATCTCATTAGCGTTAGTTGCCGGTGTCATCCGTGGCGATGTTTTTGCGGCTGCTCTCGCAGGAATACTGGTGATATCGGCTGTTAGCACCAGCTTGTGAATGGTGCGATGAATTTATCACCACTTTGGCTGCGATAAAGTGCCGCTAACTCGGCGATAAGTCCTTGGGAATATGCCCCCATGTGTGTAGATAGGTCTACTAGCTAGACGGTGCAGAACTGTAACTATAAGTGTGAAGTTTTCCGAAGGTAACGCTTGGCAACTTCGCGCAGTTGCTAAGTTGGACACCCTGGTAAAACTTGACCACTAGCAGTAACATCATGCAAAAACATGAGGGCTTAATTACAAGACACTTGCGCCGCTGGTGTGTCACTTTTTTTATCACATAACATGTGACGCACCGGCGGCGCAAGGGGCTTGTAAATAAGCCCCATGATTTGGAGATGAGTTTTTCTACCGAACATACTATGCAAGAAAATTATACCACTGAACGTGACTTTGTCAGGATTTGGTCAATAAAATTTCCCCTCCCTGTTGTTCCAAGCCTCTTCACCCGTCTCTGAAAGTCACAGACCTTAAGAGTGTCAAAAATACCTTGCAATTTGATGTGGAAATCCTCAACATCTTTGCACACCTTCTTTTACTGATACCAACTATACTTGTTGGATTTGATGAAGGAAAAACCAGCAGAACCACTCAAGAGCAGTTCAAGATGACCTTACTTATTCTAGTGATTCTAGCAACGTTAGGTTGCCCTTGCTGTCTTAGACTGCTTATTGTCTGAAAATTAAAATGCTTGCGTGCTTATCTTCATCCATCATAAGGGGATGCTCCTGTCACCTTTTCTATGGCGGTTTCGAGTCCCATAAAGACATGTACGAAGCCTGAAATAAAATAGTGGTCATGGTATGTGCATCAATCCTATAGGAATCAAATCTGGTGAATCACAAATAAAGAGAATGCTGAAATAATTGAAAAATCAGTCCAAATAATTGTGAACCCAGCACTGAATCCTGTGCCTAGTTAATGTTGATGGGTGTTCAGAGCTGTAGAACCTTTCTATATTAGCAAAATAAAAGCAAATGGAAGTTTGAGCACTTTTTAAAATGACAGGAGGAGGGAAAGAAATGTAAACTACGACCTTAGTTGATGTCTGTACAACTTATCGCTAAGGGCGCCCAATGCACACCTCATTCATTAAGTTTAAAAGATTGGGCTAAGACTCCTTGTAATGTAAAAAGCAAACCAAAGTTCTTACAGGTGATTCGTTACAGCCTCTTTCACTTTTCAGATCGCCAGCATGTGTTTGATCCATACACATATATATATTTTTCAAGGTGGGATATATATACATTCATTTAGCACTTACCTACAATATTTACATTGGTTATACAAATCAATCACATTATAAGCACCTGTCTATTATTCAAGTGAAACGAAAACCAGGTGCAATAAGCCCGAACAACATGTATTCAGTATGATAAATGTAGACCACTTGTCCCTCCAAATAAAAAACCACACCTAAAAGTGAAAAAAGAGAAGGAGGAGTTGTGTCGACGTTATCACACCCAGTAATTTTACCGAGTGGAATAAAGTTTGCATCCTCCAGATACATTTTAGCAGGTCAACCTACCTGGATTTAACAATGGGAAAAGGCCTGGTAATTACTTAGGCAAAACGTGTAATAAGTGTTTTTTATCAGACCCAATACATTCCAGTCCACACAGTGGGGTCGATTCCGATCTCGGCCGGTAGTGCTCCGAATCGGATTCGGATTCACCGGATCCGATTCGGAGCCCTGTTTACCGACCGAATCGTACGCGGGTCCGGCCGAGCGAGTACGATGCAAGCACCCGCGAAATCGCCGACCGACTCGAACGCGGCTACAACACGCTCCGACCGACTCGCATGGACACGACTCGCACCGCGCTAGGGAGACGTTTCCCGGCCGGGTAAGTACGATGCGCGCAGCGAGCAGTCCGATTGACTCGCGCCGTCCGGCTTGAAAAAGCTGTCGGACCCGGACTTTGGGGGTCCACGTCGGACCCCCCTGTACGCGTAGGCGCGCGAGTCGCACACAGGGGGGACCCATGAGTCCCCCCTACCTGTGCATGTACGCCGCGATGCGCATGGACGCGTACACGCTGTAGGGGGCGCCCTTGACCGCCTCGCACCCATTGAGTCAATGGGAGCCCGTGTACGCGTTGTACGACAGGCTCCCATTGACTTCAATGGGAGTCCGACCAACTCGAGTCCGATAGCATGCGTGCGCATCGTACTCGTTCGGTCGGACTGCCAGAGTCCGATTCGGTCGGAATTCTCTCCGGGTCCGGCTCGGTCGGAGAGATTTCCGGCCGGAATCGGAATCGGCCCCTCTGTTGGATTCTTTAGGGTGCAATAAACAGAGTACCCCTCCGAGGCATTTATGGTCAGGCACCGAGTGCTTACATCCTAGTATACTGCCTAGAAGTAGGGTAAACATTCACTAGCAAATCCACACCAAGGTGAAGACACTAATTAGTGTGCACTAACAATAGTAATGACTTTATGATCCAGTGCAAGGGCATCCTAGTCATAATATAAAGTGAAATGAGACCTATAACAGCACTATGAAAAATATGAGGTAAAATGTACCCCAAAATGAAAATAAGTGGTACGCAAGTAAGTAATGGACAGTAAATTGGTAATGATGAAGCAGATAACCTGTGGAACTTTTAACTGACATATAAACAGCGGCGGCTCGCAGAGGGAGTGCTGCGGGGCGGGGAGGTGGGGCAGGGGAGGGGCTGGGTGGGGGGTAGTGGAGTCGGACATACGACGGGCAGGAGTAAAGTAAGTAAATAAATAAATAAAACGATTTACCTTGCGCTCGCTGCATCGCAGAGTTGGCGTTGCAGCGAGCGCAAGGTAGTTTATTTATTTATTTACTTACTTTACTTCTGCACGTCGTATGTCCGACTCCACTACCCCCCCACCCAGCCCCTCCCATGCCCCGCCGCCCCGCAGCACTCCCTCTGCGAGCCGCCACTGCATATAAAACCGGTTATGACACATTTGAGAGAAAATGATGAAACGTGCACCAATTGTTTAAAGTATATGTTGAAGAAACATGGGAGAAAAATTTTGAGAAGACTTAGGGGCTGAGGACGATGGCGGAACGTTCGCCACCGCAAGGCCGGCGGTGAGGTCCGCCGGCCCTGCGGACTTCGATTCTCTGACCGCCATATTACGATGGCGGTGGGATCCAGACCGCGACCGCGGCGGAGGCAAAGCCCGTCCGCCATGGAACCGCCACAGGCAATCGTTACGATAGCCTGGCGGAGTGGTCAGCATGCTTACAATGGTGGCGGAGCCAAGCAGGCTCCGTCCGCCAAATTACGATGCAGGCGGAAGCCAGCCTTTCCGTGGCGGGTGAACCACCATTGAAAGGCTGGCAGGGATTGGTTTCGGGGGCCCGTTGCGGACCCCCCTTGTGTTGGGGGGAGGTGTGGGTGCACTGGGGGGGTAGCCATGGTACCCCCCTTCATTTCACTGCACCATGTGACAGGCACAGTGTAGTGCCTGCCACGTAGTGCAGTGAAATGCACAACATGCTCTTTTCGACATCGCAGTGGTGCTGCTGTCAGCAGCCACCGCCGCAATGTTAGCGGTGCGGAATCTGACCGCAGCGGAAGCGGTCCCATCCTAATCGGCTTGGCGGGACCGCCGCATGCATGGCGGACGGTCCCAAACACCGCTACGATGGCGGGCGGACCAAGTCCGCCCGCCATCGTAATCAGCCCCTTAGTTACTGCATCTTAAAAGCATGCAGAAGAGTGTAGATTAGATGACATTATTCATTTGAATAACATAGGTTCATGTGTTACTACATTTTATTGGTGTAGCCTTTAACGGATCACTGACAGAATATCGACAGTCAGAATATCGAGGTACAAAAATATCGACACAAAAATATCGATGTCCAGAATATCGAAGTCCTATCTACATAATGGTAAGTACAAAAATATCGGAAAAAAAATATCGTTGTCAAAAATATCGTTGTAAAAATATCGTTTTTTTAATGTTTAATTTTTTTTTAAATAAAGTAAATAATACATAGAATTAAAAGAAACATAGTTACAATTATTTTAAAATGTTTAAAATTATAACTAAAACATATAATGTAAAAATAAATTAAACATATATATGTATAAAATATAATATATATACTTACCTATTAATATTTATAAATAATTATTTTAATAACTTATAAATTGTTAAAAAACATATTAAAAATTATAAATACATATATATACACATACACCAATAATATAAATAAAAATAGAAAATATATATATAACAAATTAAAAAATTAGAATATTTTAAAACTTTTTAAAATACATTATACACTACATTAACTAAAACAGTAGAGAAAATATTGGATAGCGGAGGGGATAAAATTACTATTCCTACTCCAGAGAGTGCAACAATAGGGAAAGTGTTGGATAGCGTAGGGGTAAAAATTACTATTCCCACTCCAGTGAGTGCAACAGTAGGGAAAGTGTTGGATAGCGATGGGGTAAAAATTACTATTCCCACTCCAGTGAGTGCAACAGTAGGGAAAGTGTTGGATAGCGTAGGGGTAAAAATTACTATTCCCATGCCAGTGAGTGCAACAGTAGGGAAAGTGTTGGATAGCGTAGGGGTAAGAATTACTATTCCCACTCCAGAGAGTGCAACAGTAGGGAAAGTGTTGGATAGCGTAGGGGTAAAAATTACTATTCCCACTCCAGAGAGTGCAACAGTAGGGAAAGTGTTGGATAGCGAAGGGGTACAAATTACTATTCCCACTCCAGTGAGTGCAACAGTAGGGAAAGTGTTGGATAGCGTATGGTGAAAATTACTATTCCCACTCCAGAGAGTGCAACAGTAGGGAAAGTGTTGGATAGCGAAGGGTAAAAATTACTATTCCCACTCCAGAGAGTGCAACAGTAGGGAATTTTTTTTAAATAAAGTAAATAATACATAGAATTAAAAGAAACATAGTTACAATTATTTTAAAATGTTTAAAATTATAACTAAAACATATAATGTAAAAATAAATTAAACATATATATGTATAAAATATAATATATATACTTACCTATTAATATTTATAAATAATTATTTTAATAACTTATAAATTGTTAAAAAACATATTAAAAATTATAAATACATATATATACACATACACCAATAATATAAATAAAAATAGAAAATATATATATAACAAATTAAAAAATTAGAATATTTTAAAACTTTTTAAAATACATTATACACTACATTAACTAAAACAGTAGAGAAAATATTGGATAGCGGAGGGGATAAAATTACTATTCCTACTCCAGAGAGTGAAACAGTAGGGAAAGTGTTGGATAGCGTAGGGGTAAAAATTACTATTCCCACTCCAGTGAGTGCAACAGTAGGGAAAGTGTTGGATAGCGTAGGGGTAAAAATTACTATTCCCACTCCAGAGAGTGCAACAATAGGGAAAGTGTTGGATAGCGTAGGGGTAAAAATTACTATTCCCACTCCAGTGAGTGCAACAGTAGGGAAAGTGTTGGATAGCGATGGGGTAAAAATTACTATTCCCACTCCAGTGAGTGCAACAGTAGGGAAAGTGTTGGATAGCGTAGGGGTAAAAATTACTATTCCCATGCCAGTGAGTGCAACAGTAGGGAAAGTGTTGGATAGCGTAGGGGTAAGAATTACTATTCCCACTCCAGAGAGTGCAACAGTAGGGAAAGTGTTGGATAGCGTAGGGGTAAAATTACTATTCCCACTCCAGAGAGTGCAACAGTAGGGAAAGTGTTGGATAGCGAAGGGGTACAAATTACTATTCCCACTCCAGTGAGTGCAACAGTAGGGAAAGTGTTGGATAGCGTATGGTGAAAATTACTATTCCCACTCCAGAGAGTGCAACAGTAGGGAAAGTGTTGGATAGCGAAGGGGTAAAAATTACTATTCCCACTCCAGAGAGTGCAACAGTAGGGAAAGTGTTGGATAGCGTAGGGGTAAAATTACTATTCCCACTCCAGAGAGTGCAACAGTAGGGAAAGTGTTGGATAGCGTAGGGGTAAAATTACTATTCCCACTCCAGAGAGTGCAACAGTAGGGAAAGTGTTGGATAGCGAAGGGGTTAAAATTACTATTCCCACTCCAGAGAGTGCAACAGTAGGGAAAGTGTTGGATAGCGTAGGGGTAAAAATTACTATTCCCACTCCAGAGAGTGCAACAGAAGGGAAAGTGTTGGATAGCGTAAGGGTAAAAATTACTATTCCCACTCCAGAGAGTGTAACTGTAGGGAAAGTGTTGGATAGCAGAGGGTTAAAATTAACATACTTACCAATTACATAATTTTTGTAATTAAATAACCAATTAATAATTAATTAATAATAAATTATTTATAAATAATAACAAATAAAAATTAATAATTACTTCATTATAATTAAATTATTTCCCACTCTATTCCCCTATAAACCCACAACCCGCTCCTAAAAAAAATAACACAATTAATATAACTATCAATTAATCAATTAATAAAAATTAATTACCAATTAATAATTAATTAACAATAAAATAATTATCAATACCAATAAATAAAAATTAATAATTACTTTATTAAAATTAAATTAATTCCCACCCTATTCCCCTATAAACCCACAACCCGCTCCTAAAAAAAATTAACACAATTAATATAATTATCAAGTAATCAATTAATAAACATTAAAGACCAATTAATAATTCATTAACTAAATTAATTATCAATACCAATAAATAAAAATTAATAATTACTTTATTATAATAAAATTTCTTCCCACCCTATTCCCCTATGAACCCACAACCCGCTACAGAATTAAACGCAAAATTTAATTAAAAATAATTAATAATTTCTAAAAATTATTATTAAATTTACTAAAATTAAATTACTTCCCACCCTATTCCCCTATAAACCCACAACCCACTACGGAACTAAAACTCAAAATTTACTTTAAAAAAAATTAATAACTTCTAAAAATGTAATACATATATTTAAAAAAGAATACAATACTTAACAAAAAATATAGAACACATACAATTAAAATACATACTAAAATACATAACACTAATATAAACATCGATATTATTAACAACGATATTTTTACAAACGAAATTACTGACTTCGATATTAACAAAAACGATATTTCTTACCTTTATGTCGATATTCTGGTCACCGATATTCTTGATGTCGGTATTCAGTCCATTCGATATCTCCAACTCGATATTTTTGTACTCCGAAAATAAAAACTCGATATTATGTCTGTTCACCGCCTTTAACATGTAGTAGAAAAATGAAAGTGATGACTCACATATTATAGAGGTTTCATTAACCATCCTCATTAAGTAATAATGTGTGTGAAGAATTAATGAAAACTAATGTAATCTAAATGACATTATGTGTGTATTTTAGGAGTCTCATTCTGAACCCCATGTTTTGCACACATGAAATTGTGCACCAAGTGAAAAAAGAAAAAAGGGTGCTGCATGTCTATACGAAAACCAATTGTTCTGAAACTTTCCAGAGAATAATCTTCGTATGTGTACTAATGGGAATTATCAAAAACGATATTAATGATTTATGTTTTGAAATAATTTTACACGTTGGTACTTTGAAAATGCAGTAATATGTCATAGTTACATGAGCTACTTACAACAAAACAAAAATGCTTCATGAGTGCAAATAGAGGAAATATATAGAATCCCAATAGTTAGAAATTAAATGAATATTTCTATTATTTTATATTCTATATTCCATGAGACGATTTTAATGTAGGCCTGCATTTTCTTTACTTTGCTTGATTCTGTTCTCATGGAGAAGCTTCGTAAACTTGCAATGTGAAGAGAAACTATGGGGTCGATTCCGATTCGGGCCGGAAATCTCTCCGACCGAGCCGGACCCGGAGAGATTTCCGACCGAATCGGACCCGTGCAGTCCGACCGAACGAGTCCGATGCATTCGTATGCCACCGGACACGAGTCGGTCGGACTCCCATTGAACTCAATGGGAGCCGGTCGTACAACGCGTACGCGGGCTCCCATTGCCTCAATGGGTGCGAGGCGGACAAGGGCGCCCCTACAGCGAGTACGCCGCGAGCGCCCGCGGCGTACACGCACAGGTAGGGGGACCCATGGGTCCCCCTGTGTGCGCCCGCACGGGTACGCAGCGACAGGGGGTCCGACACGGACCCCAAAGTACGGCTCCGACAGCGAGTTCGAGTCGGACGGGCGCGAGTCGGTCGGAGCGGTCGAGGTGCGCATCGTACTTACCCGGCCGGAAAACGTCTCCATTGCGCGGTGCGAACCGGGTCCGAGCGAGTCGGTCGGAGCGGTACGATCCGGGTACGAGTCGGTCGGAGCGGTCGGGTCGCCCGGACGAGTCGGTCGGCGACTCGCATCGTACTCGCTCGGCCGGACCCGCGTACGGTTCGGTCGGGAAACAGGGCTCCGAATCGGATCCGGTAAAGCCGAATCCTATTCGGAGCCCTACCGGCCGAGATCGGAATCGGCCCCTATGTCTCATTGGGAGAGTTCCCATTTGCATAATAGGACTGTCTGCAACAAGTTCGCTACATTGGGAACATCTGTCAAGGGAAACTGTCCTCTTGAACTCATTCATGTGCTTTTGCAAAAGGACTATTGTTTGAAGGCTTTACATATTGAATGGTTCGACAGCTTACGTGATGATCACCACCTTTCTTGCTATACTATGGGGTCGATTCCGATTCGGGCCGGAAATTTCTCCGACCGAGCCGGACCCGGAGAGATTTCCGACCGAATCGGACCCGTGCAGTCCGACCGAACGAGTACGATGCGTCCGTATGTTATCGGACTCGAGTCGGTCGGACTCCCATTGATGTCAATGGGAGCCGGTCGTACAACGCGTACGCGGGCTCCCATTGACTCAATGGGTGCGAAGTCGGACAAGGGCGCCCCTACAGCGGGTACGCGGCGAAGCGATTCGCGCCGTACACGCACAGGTAGGGGGACCCATGGGTCCCCCCTGTGTGCGACTCGCGCGGCTACGCATGCAGGGGGGTCCGACACGGACCCCGAAGTACTGCTCCGACTGCTCTTACGAGCCGGAGTGCGCGGCTCGGTCGGACTGCTCGCGGCGCGCATCGTACTTACCCGGCCGGGAAACGTCTCCATTGCGCGGTGCGAGTCGAGTCCGAGCGAGTCGGTCGGAGCGGTTCGAGCCGGGAGCGAGTCGGTCGGAGCGGTCGGGACGCCCGGACGAGTCGGTCGGCGATTTCGCATCGTACTCGCTCGGCCGGACCCGCGTACGGTTCGGTCGGGAAACAGGGCTCCGAATCGGATCCGGTAAAGCCGAATCCGATTCGGAGCCCTACCGGCCGAGATCGGAATCGGCCCCTATGTGTCTTCTTTATGCTGCATGACAATCATCCTATACGAACTGACCAATGGATTGAGTGGTCTGACTAGATGAGGTAACCCAGGAGGTGTCACCCCGGAACTTGAGGATGATATTATACAATGATGGGACAGAAAGTATTGGCATTCGCATGAGATTGCAGAGACTTTCACTTCTTCTCACTTTGGAACCTCCTTGCGGACTCTATTGGCTGACGCATACGCTGTGTGCACTATTTCCCGAACTTCTTTCTCTCTCATGGGAGAGTGCCTTAGAGCTGTCAAGGTTCAGGTCCCGTCCTGAACTTTTCCTGAAACTTTGGTAATTGATAACAAATCGGAAATCGATTTGCCTGATTGCACTTTTAGATATTTAATGCTTGATATTGATGTAATTACTCTTCTTAACAATTATGCTAAAAATCTAACTTTAACTAAATCCTGTCCCTGTCTCTTCATGATTGTCTCCAATTATTGACTGTGCATTCCAATAGGGATACTAATGATTAGAGGGAGTTTTAATAGAGAGATCTCTGGACTTCAGATACTAATGTTATTATTCTGCATAGCTCTACCTGAAATTATTGGTTTGTATGGCCTTGGCTCGACTGAATTTCTTCAGAAGGTTTGGTTTAGCAGTGATAATACTCTATTTATATAGCTTAGTTCTGAGATATATATATATATATATATATATATATATATATATATATATATATATATATATATATATATATATATATGTGAGCCTAGTTTTGAGTTTGTAGGTCAGTTACCCAATTCCCTGTCCTCATTGGTTAAGTGGATTTGGATCCCCTATGTCCGGCCCCTCTCGGCAAAGCAAGTTCCATTGGAAGACCAAATGAATGAGAGCCGAAGTAAGTGATAAGAGATAAAAGGTAATTGAATAAAAAGGGCCCGGTGACGCTTCAACAGTAACGTGGCCAAATAATCTACCAAGAAAGAAAATGTCTTCGTATGCCAGTTAGTAGATACACAAAATGTAGAAGGAAGTCAAAGTAATAACTACAAATTACCCGCACAGCGCATTATTGACATTAGTAAGGCATTAACTCGAATCCTTCTCATGTTCTCAATGGTATTCTATTTGGTTGATGTCATGACACGTTTTAATCTAATGAGGTATTGGTTGGAGCTTGACCAGTAAGTACTCAAGTAGTTCCCCACATTCCTTCATGACCACTTCCACAAGCTAAAAACAAATGATTCAAATTCAGCACCAGAACAAATCCCCCATATAGTCCCCCAATGATCTGTCTTCTCACGTATTCAGTTGAATATAAACACAGAACGTTTTGGAAGCAAACAGAAACATTTGCACAACTACACTTCAACATGCTGACCCTACCCAAGTCTCCATAAATGTAACAACCAAACAAGACATAATTCACAAAGTGAACCGTCTTGAGAAAACTCTGACTTCAATATTGTCCACCAATGTAAGTGGGCACCTTGCACCAGTCCAGACAACCCTTATGGTGATTTAAGAGGTCTCAGACAACCTTAGAAAGCTATCCAAGTGGTAGCTGTGGAGAGCAGCCTTCAGGCTTAGTCTCGAAGGAGTGTAAAGCAGCTTGTTTTACCAGAATGCAATCTTATAGTATAGATTAAATGAAAAGGAACCACACAAAGGAACCACACAAAGTATGTATAACAATATGTATTTTTTATATAACACTCTCTAGTACGTTACAGTATCTCCAACACGGAGATAGACACAAAGCACACAATACTTTTAGCAAAGAAGTCACAGTAAATAGCAATAATACACAGTGGGCCCCAGGGGGACACCAAACCATATACTAAGAAAGTGGTATAAGAACAATGACTCGAGTCAGGACAATGTCGAGAGGACGTAGAATTGCTGGGGACCCACTGAACCACCCAAGGTAAGTAGATAGGGACCCCATGGAGAGTGGGTGCAGTGTTTGAACACAACTGCATGCTCCGTACAAGTCTATGTGCAAGTTGCGGTTGGAATTTTGAAGATTAGAGACCCTTCCCAGTGGACCCTGAAGAAACCCCAGGAAGACAGAAGGTTGGAGAGCCATCCCACCCGTGGATACCATGGTACCAAAGTTACCTATCCCAGGGAAGCCGGGTGCATAGGTGTGAAGTGGCGTCGGAAACTGCTGTCAAACCCAATGGAGGACTTCAGGAAAGTGCCGCTGCTGGAAGAGGAGAAAGTGTCCGGAGGAATCCAAACATGGGTTCTTGTAGAGGAGTACCTAAAAAACAGAGGGGACAGTGTCTATGTCACTCTGTAGTGACTAGGAGACTTGGAAGACAGATGCCCTCCGATGTCAGGTGCTTCAGGAAGAATGACGGTGATCTTGACTCTGCAGCTGCGAGGACCAGGTGGCGCTGAGGACAACCAGGACCTGGATACGAGCTGTCCCACGAAGGATGTCAAGTGCTGAGGGGTCGGTGTCAGGCGGGAGCACCAACAAGCCTTGGCAAATGCAACCCATGCAGGAAATCAAGAAGGTGCACGGTTGGGACCAGCAAGGTCCAGGAGACTCACCACAAGCAGGGGAGTCAGGGCAGGCCCCGAGCAATCAGGTGAGCCCAAGGAAAACAAAAGTGACCCTCAAATGGACCCGCAGGCTGGAGGTACAGGAGTTGTGAGAGGACCTTGAGCATCTCACCAACAGGAGCAGGCCACGGTGCCCACAAGGCGGTGTGGCTGAAGATCTTGGTGGAAGAAGTTGCAGAAGGTTGGGGCTACTTGGAGCCCAATGCACTTGTCGCAAAGTTGCCAACAAGCATATGCACTTGAAAAAGTACGCGGTGCACAGGGTTTCGGTTAATAGATAACCACCACCTGTGTTGTTGAACCCTTCGGAGTCCGCAGGAGCTCGGGATCAGCAGACCGGTTAGCAATGTTGAGGTGCCTGCAAATGCAGGGAAGTGACTCCTTCACTTCAAGGGAGATTATCTTCAAGTGTCTTGAATGCTTCACAGGTCCTGCATGGATCCTGTATGGTGCACCAGCACAGACGATGCAGAAGACTGAAAGGGAGATGAAGTGAGGCCAAAACAAAGTCCAGTGAAGTCCAGAGTGCCCAGACAGTAGAAGTGCAGTGGTTTCAGTTCTGAATCTTGTCCACGAAAATCTAGGGTCCTACACCCAGGTAAGCCCTTAAGTACCTTAAGGAAAGGGTTGGGAAGATTCAGGGGACCCTCCCAGGGGAGGGTCTGGACAGGGGGAGGTTACTCCCATGTCCTTTGTCCAGTTTCGCGCCAGAGCGGGAGCCAACAGCTCCCAGGACTGGTTTGAACTGGACAATGCACAGGGACACAAAATGTTCCCCTCATGCAGACTTTCAGGCGCTGGCAAGTGCACCCACCCAGCCCTAATACACCTAATCCTGTCTGTGACAGGATGCCTATTGTTCTGCCTTCCCCTGCTCGAGCTTGGCAGAAATGTGTCTCTGTTCGGCAGAAACCATGTTGTGCTGTCCGGAACTAGAAGACTGGTACCGGTAACACTGAGAGGCTAACGGAAGGCTCTCCTGGTGCTTGGAATCATGGGGTATGCTTCCAACAGGTTTGATACCAAACATGATAGGATTCGTTGCAGCCATTTTCAAGATGTCATCGTGCGATCACGTGATGCCCCTCTATATAGTATATGGCTGCTTCACTGACAACCCAGGAGAATGGACTCCGTAGGCTGCAGAGGTGTCCTGCTCATGCAGGGGCACCCTCTCCCTTAGAACCAAGCACCCTGACCTCAGGATTGTAAAGGCCTGCTAGAGGGGTGACTTATAGGTTTTAAGTGCAGTGACCCTTACATATAGTAAACCTATATCCGAAGTAAGTGGTGCATGCACCATCTTTCACAGGCGTCAATGGCAGGCCTGTAGTTCCATTTTGAATGGTCTCTCATGGGTGGCATAATGCATGCTTCAGCCCATGGGAGACCTCTAGGGTACCTATGCCCTGGGTACATAGGTACCATATACTAGGGAATGACAAGGGTACCCCAGTATCCAATCTGGGATGTACCTAGGTACTGAACACAACAATTTAGGGAGAAAGCAGATAGTTTGGGGTCCTGAGTAGCAGGATCCCAGTCAGACTAGTCAAAAACAGCATCACATCAAGGAAAAAGTAGGGGTAACCATAAGAAGCAGATCCTACTTTCCTACACATATCATGCCACCAACTGAAACTGAACCTGTAAAATACTGCTTCTCCAACCATTCCCATCCGAACATATCTACAGATGTATGCAGGAACTCACAGCACATCCCTAATTTACCACACTTGTCACTAGGCTTTGTTCTAAGCAGCTGACTGCACCCACAACAGCACATCTTAAGCATGGAAAAGGACCCCCATTTCCAATCAGGCCAAGACACAAGTCTTATTTCAGAATGTGCTTTGAATTCAGTTTCACATGATCTGGTGCTCTCTTGACTGGCGAGCATAGCAACGATAAGGTAACACACCTTCAAAAAATTCAGCTGGTACCTATTAAGTGGTATAAACTGATCCAACCCAGTCCACCAAAGTCATTTATCACTTAAACTGTATCTTTTTGTGCCCTCTTTTATTAAAATAACAAAGCATACAATCACGTTGTATTTATTAAAAAATAAGCTTCACTTATAACATAGCTTGCCAATATACCCAGCAGTCAGACTTTCTAGCATAGTGTATTACAGGATGTTAACACTACTTTCAAGATCCAACAATTTCTAAGACAGCGTTTGTTGGATGTGCCATGAGAATCTCCGACCAACTCCCTCTTGTGCAATATCTTGGCCCTTCGCTCATCCCATTGTAGAAATAATTCATCCCCCATCCCTTTTCAGGGATGGGCCCAAATGGGCACGACAACAGGTGGAAAGCTCTACTTCTAGGGTCACATTA
The DNA here is from genome assembly GCA_963921515.1 of Calotriton arnoldi. Lineage (NCBI taxonomy): Eukaryota > Metazoa > Chordata > Amphibia > Caudata > Salamandridae > Calotriton > Calotriton arnoldi. Next base: position 37,145 of record CAWUFW010014915.1, read on the forward strand.
TATGCCTTCAGGGCATTAAGCAATTCAGGGAAACGTGATAAAAAGCTTCAGATAGCTGGTACAGGATCGGATAACAGAGGCAGCGGTGAAAAACAAATTATAAGCGTCCTTCTCTCCCCAACCTTGTGGACCAGAGAACAGCATATGGAGGACTGCTTACCCACAGCACAAGGGTTCTGTGAGTGCTTCACTGCATTGAACCTTCTCCAAAAGTGAGAAAACTGGCAAAAGGAGGGATTGTACAGCTTTGCGGAGTTATGCAGTATACTAGGAGTGGCTGTAGCAAATCGGATTTACAAGGGAACTAAGGCATTGAATGTTCATGTTCTTTGATTGGCAGTGTGCCAACCTAGCTAATGAGACATCTCACTAGCACAAGTGATACAGTGGCTTCATGAAATGAGATCAAGCAGCTGAAGATGAAATCTCCGAGGTGATAAGCATTTTTTGAAGATAGGTTAAACACAAGAGAAGCTCAATAAAGGCCAACTTGGAGCTGTGATTTTTGCCCCACTGTAGAATTGTAATACCCAAGCAAAGAGTGCACCAAAATGACCATGCAACAGTGATGAAAGGGCACCACCATAAGCACTTTCAGGTGACCACTGATGCTACAAGTCCTGATGCATCTGGAAGAGTTCTGTCAAATGTATGAGTGAGAGTATTGACATTTTCATGGACACTAACCTAAATTGGGTAGAAGAGCACAGTTAGGCACTCCAGAAGTATTGAGATGTTTATGAAGGAGCGGACACAAAAGAGATTAGAAAATTGATGCATCAAACTATTTTTTTGCAGCTGTCAGGAATCCACTTGCAAAATAGAGGTTTTTACAGAGTCTGATCAGTAGTTACAGCCCAAGTAGAAATCTATGTAAAGGTGGCATGATTCTGCATCTCACAAGCCTGTCCTATAGACTGTAGTTAGGTTGAAATCTGGGCTACACAAATGAATAATCCAAACAGGTCAAGGGGGAAAGATAGCAAAATTGTATCAATTCAGTTACAGTCCAAAACAGCTGCTTTGGTATTTACACTATCAGCAGCAACTTCAACCACATTTAGAAGCTATCTGGAGAAAACTAGAGGATTGTCGGAATTGCAAACATTTTAGCTTGCCAGCTCTAATAATGTCATGTGACAGCAAAGGATAATGGAGAACTTCCCAGAAATTAAGAGGTGTGCTCTATTACCTTCGCACATCTTGTTAATTTCATGATATGTTTCAACTCTCTGAAGAGGAAAACTTGCCTATTAACCCAATTCCTGAATATTTGTTCCTCTTTGGAATACTATTGCATGGTTTTACATGATGAACACAGTTGAAATTTATATTAGAAAGAAATCTAGGGACAAGCTGTGAAGGGAAATGGGCATCCTAACGTATACTAATAACCAGTAGCGGCCGGCATGGCTCGTGCGTGGGGGGGATCACATTTAAAAAAAAAAATTAAAAACCTACCTTTCTGCCGGGTCCCGCGTCTTCACTGCTCCTGCTCTCCTGCTTTCCTGCTGACAGGAACAGGAAGCAGGAAGCAGGAAGCAGGCAGCCAGGCTCCCTCCCATAAGCCAATCACAGCGCTGCAAGCAGCGTCATGATTGGTTGGGACGGCGCCCAGCCAGGGCTAATGGGGTGGGCATATTCTCCATGCAGGCTGCAATGCAGCCTGTATGGAGAAGGGCAGAGTGCGCATGACTGGTTTGTGCAGCCCGAGAGGGCAGATCAAACAGTCTTTGCACACTCAGGAGTGCTGCAAACAACTCCCTCCCTGCCATGCTCAATGGGCAGAGCAGCCCCGCCCACCCGCCCGCCCGCAATGCACAAAGCAAACATAAAATGGTAATAACTAAACGTTATTACCATTTTATGTTTTGGCTTTCTCGCACTGCGAGAATGCAGTGGGGCTATGCTCCTCCGCCCTAGTGGAGGAGCCGACCCTGCTAATAACATGGAAGAACAACCTCATATCACTGTTGGCATTTGATCGTCTGTTGGGAATGATATTAATTAACATTTCTGAGCAAAATATGAGTTTATATTTGACATAGTGACCAATTCAACATTTGTAATGTACTAAAATCAAATGGCAATGAAGGTGACTAAGCTTCAACAGTGATTACACTAAAGTGCGAGGAGCCACACATTTGTCACTAACTCTTCATCCTGAATTCTAAAAAAATTGCTTGTGGTAGCTTATCTATGCCCAGCTACCTTAAGAGCCACTCGTCCCTTTATGCATAAGCGCATAAGGACTAGAAGCCAACTGATATTAAACTTAACCCTGCACAGATAATTCTCTCTCTCGCTTCTTCCTGTAAATGAGAACTCACACACTCCAGCCTCCTTAAGTCCCTATGGCTGGTTCTGGGCTATTCCAATACATAATTCTCCCACCCTATTTGGCAATCTCCTTTAAGAACCTATTTTGAACTCGCAAGCAATACAGAATATAGGGCCTCATGTACAAAGCCTTTTTGAATTTGCAAACCCTACGATTCACAAAATCACAAGGATTGTGACTACAAAAGGGCCTTTGTTTTATACTAAACCTCTTTTGAAATTCAAAAAAGCAGGTCTGAAATGTAAAAGGAGTTTTGCGACTAATTCTGATTTACAATTAGGAGGGGACATGAAAGCAGCATCCCCTCCTATTCGTGACACTCAATGAGATGTATCAATGGTTTGTTTTTTTAAACAAATTTTATTGATTTTTCATTAAACAGGCACAATGGACAGGTGCACTTTGAGATAACATCAAATAGTAGTAGTACCAATTAGAATATTCAACCGTACAATACTGTGCACATCAAGTATTAACGATGCTATCGATCCAGTATCTAAAACATGCAATTGCCAGTATCGGTTAATTCCCCATCATGGCCATCATTGTAGTAACTTAGCATGGTGCACCATAATCCGTAGCCAACATAACCCACCCCACCCTCCTCCCCCCTCCCAACTGTTCTGGAGGAATAAATAATTATGAGTGTATTTACATAGCCCAAGCCGTCAGCATAGAAACTATTCCTGTAGAGAAAATAGCAGTCACATGTTAAGCCAAACCATCAGGATAGGTCCGTATTATTTAGAGTATACTTTTAAATTATTGTTGTGAGTTCGGGGTATGAGTATTAGGGTCCAAATCAAGAGCTTTTAGGGCTTCCAGCATGATATCCCATTCCATGGCAATCGGATTTTTACGTATGCCTCTGGCTTCCTCCTTCCGTATTGCAGCACTTTCGGCACTGCCCCATCTAACCAGTTCGTTGTGCCAACTATACTCCGTGGGCGGTTTCATTGATTTCCATCTCATAGTGATGGCTCTTTTTGCTATTATTAGGGCGAGGTCCGTGAATCTATTTCGTACCTTGTGTTTAGTTGATCGTTTGTGTAATCCCAGGATTCATTCCTCTACATTATGTCCTATATCTTTTTGTGTGACTGTCAAGGTATGTCACCTGACAGAATCCCAAAACCCCCTTATACGGGGGCATGCCCATATCATGTGCATCAAGTCAGCGTCTTCCGATTGACATCTAGGACAGTGGTGTTGTGTGTGTGGGAACATCCGGTTTAATCGTTTAGGCGTTAGGTAAGCTCTATGAAAAAGCATGGTCTGTATAAATTTAAATTTAGCGTTTCTAGACACTCGTTTAGGATACTCTATTATTCCAGCCCATTCTTTGTCCGTCAGTTCCCGCCCCACATCTTCTACCCAGGCAGTTCGTAGTGCATTGAGTTCTATCCCAGCTTGTGCCCGTATTCCCACATAGAGCCATTTAATAAGATGTCTTCCTCTGCCCATGTAATATAGGGCCTTAACCAATTCGTGTATTGGAGGTTCCTGCCGTTGGGGGGCTCAATGTGTTTTAACGTATTGCAGTAGTGCAGCGTGTAGTAAATACAAATAGTCAGGCGCCCCTGTTTCTCGCACAAAGTTTTTGTGGTCCATGAGTATCCCATTATTGAATAAATCACCCACCGTACTAATCCCCTCTTCATGCCAGGCTGCGATTCTGCGCGTCTTTACCCTACCACTGGCCAATGGGATCCCTACTAGTGGAATGTTTCCGGCATACGGAGAATGTCGAGGCGTGTAGTGTAATGTCGCTTTCCAGCACTGTAGTGCTGTGTGTAAAAATGGCGGCAGATTTTGGGGGGCTTTGCTGTGAGGCAGCAGTAGCATGTGTAGAGTACCCTGTTCTATGTCACGTATTGTATATCCTATTTCTTGTAAATTATGTCCAGCTGTCCAGTAAGATAGCCACTGCAACTGACAAACGTAGTAGTATGCTTTAAGGTCAGGGACCCCCAGGCCGCCTCTGTCAGTTCCCAGTTGTAGTTTCTTAAGGCTTACTCTGCGTCTACCATTCCCCCATAGAAGATCGGGGAGTATCGTGTTTAAGAGCTTGAAGGTGGCAGATGATATCAATATTGGTAAATTAGTGAAATAGTACAAAAGACGTGGAAGAACCACCATTTTCGATATGGCTGCCCGACCCATAACAGAGAGCGGTAGTGTAGTCCAAAAGGTGATACTCGAGCGTATGGATCTAACCGCTCTATTAAGGTTACCCTCCAACATATCTGTGTGCGCCCGGTAAATATGTTTACCCAAGTACTTGAAGGTGTGTTGAGCTACTGGGAGTGAGTAGGACCCGAATGTGATTTCTTCAGGGTGTGTATCTTCTTGAAAGAAAAAAGCGTGTCACTTCGTTGCGTTAATGGCCAGGCCCGATATCTGCTCAAATCGTTTGAAAATATCAGGGATAGGATCCAGGGTATTACGTAGATCTCGCAAGTATATAATGATATCATCCACATAGGCGGAGAACAAGTGCGTTGTGGCACCTATCTGTATTCCGAGTTCATTCGTCTCCATACGTAATCTAAATGCTAGGGGTTCTAGCGCTAGGATGAATAATAATGGTGAAAGCAGGCACCCCTGTCCCGTACCCCTGAATATTGAATATTCTTTGGAAATGTGTCCCCCTGTGCGGGCTCTAGCTGTAGGAGAGTCATATAGTAACCGTAGCCATTTGAGGTATTCTACGGGCATACCAAATTTCCCCAGTGCCTTAAACATGTAGTCCCATGTTAGCGTATCAAACGCTTGCCGCAGGTCCAGTGCAATACAGCCTGCATACTTATAGTGTTCTGGGGCGGTCGACATTAAGTGGTGTAGCCTCCTAATATTTAAAGATGTGCTGCGGGCTGGGAGAAAACCATTTTGATCCGTGTGCATAAGCTTATGTAAGTGTGGGAGGAGCCTATTTGCTAGTATTTTGCTGAGTATTTTATATTCCGTCGCCAGTAGAGACAGTGGGCGGTATCCTGACATATCCGTTAAGTCCCTGCCAGGTTTTGGGAGTGAGACCACCAGTGCCTGCGCTGTGGAGGGGGTAAGTTGCCCAATTCCAACGATTTATTATACAAAGCTTCCAATTGGGGAACTAGGGCCTCTGCATATGTATCATAAAATTCGACCGGGAGCCCATCCAACCCAGGAGTTTTATTTCGCGGGAGCCCTTTTATTGCTACTTTGATTTCAGCCCTAGTGATTGGGCCTATCAGCGTTTTCTGGGTTTCTGCTGTCAGGTGTGGCAGGGCAAGGCGGTTAAAAAGGCGTCAATGGTGACATTCTCTTCTGTGTCGAGTTTATTATATAACGCAGCGTAGTATTGACTAAAGGCTTCATTTATGCTATGTTGAGTATTAACTGTCGCACCCGTCGTAGTAATGATTTCACTGATTATAGTGGTAGGGGGATCTTTCCTCAGTAATTTGGCCAGTAGCGTCCCAGATTTGTCCGCTTCTAAGTGGGCCTGTTTGTCAGTGTCGTGCGTGGCTTCCTGTTCCAGAACATTCATTTTATTCTCAGTGTCTATGAGGTTTTTGTGTACCTCCTGTCTAGCCCTCACTATAGCGCTAATCGCCTTGCCCCGGATAACCGCCTTAAATGCGTCCCATTCAACCAAGAGAGTGGATGCGGTATTGCTATTCTCTGCAAAGTATTGTGTTATTGTATCAGCCATAGTAGTGCAGAACACAGCGTCTTCTAATGTTTGTGGCCATAATCTCCAGGTGGTGACTGGAGTGGGTATTCTGCCCCATTTTACAGTAATTTCCAACATGTTATGGTCTGAGAATGTCTTAGCCAAGTACGTGGTGTGTGTCACTTGCATTGCCATCACCCTAGAACAGTAAATTCTGTCAATTCTTGTGTGTAGTAAATGAACCGGGGAGTAGTAGGAGTACTCTCTATCGGTCGGATGTCGCATTCTCCACATATCGCATAGTGCCCATCCTTCCGTCCACCCACATAGAGCCTGTGCCTGCTTGGCAACACCCGTTCCATGCAGGGGGGAGGTGAGAGCGGACCAATGTGACATCCTTAACCGCATTACAGTCCCCTCCTATGATCCATGGGTGCATCTCCCAACCCGCCAGAACCAAATTAAGACTAGCAAAGAATTTATCCTGGTCAAAGTTTGGAGCGTAGATGTTACCAAGTACAACATGTTGACCATCCAACGTCCCTCGTATAAATATGTACCTACCCTGTCTATCCACTTGTCTCTCCAGTTCGGTAAATGGTACCCCGTGTCTAATCCATACTGTGACTCCCCTGGCGAAACCAGAATAATTAGTGGAGAAAATCTGACCCCTCCACTTTTTACGGAGTTTCACCGCCTCCAGATATATAATATGAGATTCCTGCATGAACACTATCTGCGCCCTACGTCTAAGCAACTGCGCATGCACCCTATGTCTCTTTTGTATGGATCCTATACCCCGAACATTCCATGTGATTATGGTATATGTATTAGGCGCATGTGTCGTAATGTGAGGATGTGCAACGGCTGTGACTGCGATGGGAAGGAGCCACCAATTCTGCTAGATACAGTATTCACTCCAGAACTAATACCCTCCCCGTAACTTCCAATACTAGGCCCGGTTGGAGAACTACACCGGACCAAATAACCAAACATAACTTGTTTAACTGTGTTATGTGTATAAAGTGCGTTCGCAAATAGGGGGTCATCGCCAACGCCGTCCATGTTGATGTAGCTACTTGCGTGTGAGCTCTAAGGGAGCCCGGGACTAAGAAATAGTACAGAGTAATGCCATTATTAAATCACAAAGAAAAGGATATATAATGTCTGTTATGAGTTCATGCATCGGAGCCAGCAGTTTCGTCTGTTTCTTAATCGAATAAACCATCCGCCATGTCACAGTAGGGAACAGGGTCATGCTGCCCTCAGAGTCTGATCTGTTCGTGTTGTCGTCCGATGATGCTGTGTCCACAGTAAGGCCACTTTCTCTGAAGGTGGAAGCCACCTCGAGTGCCTGCTCTTTGCTCTGTTGCGCTTGTTGTAGCGTCGGGTTAAGTGATTGTATCTTCCGGGCCGTCTTCTTAACGCGACGGCAGCGTGCATCCCTGTCGCGACGTGGGCTATTAGGTAGGCTTTGGGAAGTGGCTCCCGTCAGCTTTGTCGGGTCCATAACATCCATCCATTCCTCGACGTCCTCCGGGCTCTCAAAGAAATATGTCTTGTGATCATGTATTATTTTCAATTGTGCCGGGAATAACAATGCGTATTTCAATTGCATGTCTTTCAATTTCTTTTTGACAGCCATGAAAGAAGATCTTTGTCGTTGTACCATGAGCGTATAGTCCGGATACAGAGATATTCGACAGTTCTCAAATCTGATCTGAGAAAGTTCTCTTGCCTTCTGGAGCAGAATGTCCTGGTCTCTGCAATTAAAGATCCTGGCTATGAGCGGCCGAGGAGGGGCACCTGGTTTTGGCTGTCCAGTAGGTATCCTGTGCGCTCTTTCCATGCAGAATTGATCCGATAGTCCCTCCGATACGATATTGTCTTTGAACCATTGCTCCATATACCGAGCGGCGTCAGGTCCCTCGCTTCTTTCTGGCAGCCCTATGACGCGTACATTGTTACGTCTCGCCCTTCTTTCTGCATCTTCTACACGATCTTGGAGGCTGGTGACTTGTTTCTGTAATTGCTGGATCTGAAGTGCGTGTTGTTTGTGCTGCGGAACCACTTCCTCCAGGACTAGGCTGTTGGTTTTCACCTTGTCTGCCAGTTTGGCGTGATCTGCCTTGAGCAGTGTGAGCCCAGTTGTGAGAGCGCTGACTTGCTGTTCAATGGCCTTCCTGGATTCCCTGACTTCTTGAAGGATCAAATCCCGTTTATCCATAGGGGCCTCTTCATTAGTGGGCGGCACACAATTGAGCGACATTGGGAGTCTGGTAGTTTCTGGGTCTTCTGGAGTTTGAACAGTGTTTGTAGCGGCTTCCTGCAGCTTTCCCCTGGGGAGCCCCATGTCAGTGGCTAACGAGGTGGGCTCGAGATATATAGAATCTTCGCCGTTTAGCAGTGATATGTACCATGTTCCCGGCCCTCTGCGGCCAATCCGGTGCGAATCATCGATTGGGGGGAGTGTATGTTCTGAGCTCCCTCCAGGCAATCAGGGCCATCTCGCTCAGACACAACACTCCGCTGCTCCACCGCTCTGGGTATCGTCCTGCTGCGTGGGCCCGGGTCGGGCACAGAGCCCGTCCCCCGTTTCTCTAGTGCTGGGATAGAACACCTCGATTGTAAGCACTAGATTGCAAGCTCGAGTGGCTGCTCAGCAGAACTTCACTATGCAACACCATTGCACTGGTGGTGGTTGCCGTAGAGTGCGTGCTCCGATCGAGAGCTCCAGTCCTGGGGGTTATGGTGCACAGGGAAGGGGGGGACAGGAAGAATCCTCGTGGGTAACTCAGCTATTGTGAGTACTCAGAGTATGCCTCCTCTCCTATGCAGGACTGCCGCGCACTTATATGTCGGGATAGGCAGCCGGATGTCAGTCTCGCTGTTTGTTATTAATGCCTGCGCCACAAATCGATGTCTCTGGCCGCACGCCCATAGTATGCCGCACCGCCTATAGTCTGCAGGGCAGCCGGCGCTGCACTTCCCAGGTTCCGTTCCCCTGCTATATGGCGACAGTGTGTATTTTAAGCGTCGTGTCCGCCCTTGCGCCCACCGCTGACCGGGGCTCCCGGCCAGTAAGCTATGCGGACACCGGCCCCCAGGCGTTTTACCAGCCTCTCACTTCCGTTGTACTAGGTGCTGCCATAGATCTCCAAGGCCCTCCCCGTGGGTATGCTGACTTCAGCAGCAGTCCGTATGGTGTGTAGGATAGGGCAGAGCACTCTCCGCATTTGAGTGGGGCCACTCACTGCTCTCCGGCAGAATCCGTCCGGGGCCGGTGACGTAGTAATCTCGGCGATCGCACTGCGGTGTAACCTTCCCGTTCGGGAATCCCAATGTGAGGCAGGGTCCAGAAGGAAACGGTCTGATGCGGCCCTTGCAGGAAAACTGTAGCGCTGTATCAGGCCCACGCCGACCCTCCCGGGCTCTCCGTCATCCTCGCCCTCCTCCGCAGCGACGGCAGCGAGGCCGCAGCACATGTATCACCGCCCTCGTCGATCCCAGCGGCACCGGAACCAGTCCCGTTCGTTGGCACCACTATGCGGACCTAGTGCAGTCACAGACAGGCTCTGATAAATGTCTGATAAGGGCTATTTAACAGGATTATGCAGCCCGGGCCAGGAGCTCATCTAAAAGGTGTCCGCCATGCTCGGTGGTTGGCCACGCCCCCCTGTTTCAATGGTTTGTAACTGCAATTGTGGTCTGAAACCATTGAAAAGTTGCTGACTCTTCAAAATAAGTGGTAACTCATTCGCAAATGGGAAGCTGCTCCTGTTGGACAGGTTCCCCTTTTGGAATTGTGTCAGGGAGCCTCCGGGGAAATAGGCAGTGATTCAGAGAACCACTGCTTGCTTGCCCCGATGTGTTCGCAATAGAAAAACAGTTTTACATTTAAAGCAACCCTGTTCCTTTAAGGTACAAGGGATGTTTTAGAAAAAAAAAATCATATTGGATGTAAGGGGTAACAAATAACAACAGCTTAATTAATATCCATTTTGTTAGTCTGCGACCCTGTGCAACTGGGCATTATGCAATATGATCTATTGGTACATAGGTTGAATAGCAAAATAAAATGTAGGTCACAAAAAGTTGCCGTTGAATTTGTACCCACAATTGGCGACTTGCCTTTTCGTACATCAGTGTCATAGCCTTGAATGTGCAATGCATAGTTAGAAATAGTATTTTAGTAGAACCATTCTCGTGCCCTGATCCTAATCACCATTTGGTCAATCTCTACGTAATTGACTGGAAGATTACTGGCATAAATTACCAAAAAGTTTATCAATTTATAAATCTACTCCCACTGCACTTTATTCCAGACTATTTTGTACAAGCACTCGGGAGATTATGCCACTCGGTATAAAACTACAATAATTAAAAGAGTGCTATTTTCCACATAAAACTTCAAAAGAGGAATTCATTCATTCATACAAATTATTATTATTAATTAAATCTACAGGTTTTTTTAACAAACTTTTATGCACCAAAAAAAAAACACGCCTGTTCAATCACGTTTTTCAGAGCTACTACCATTGACAACATCAACAAATATCAAAGGAAACATTCTGTGAACACTGATTAAGAGTGAAACCATATGAAATAGAATACCACACAAACAGCCCAGCTAATCTCAAATGTTAGCACTTGAAACAACTCATGCGTCACAATCTTTTATGATCAAATGAGCATGCTTTGAATTAATTTTCAGCACATCTGAGCTGGTCGACTGCACATCTGAAAGCCAGATGTACACTAGTCAAGTTCCTATTAAAATTAAACAGGGCAGAGTAGCAAAATGCGTGTGTTAATTTGACACGCAGCAAAAGCAATTCATTAAATACTTCTATTTCAGAATTCATTACATCTAATTGGATAAACATATTTCTTTGGCTCACAAATAGGCTTTCGACGCTTTTCACAAAACAAAGATTTTCAACAGTATTACTTAATTTCATATAATGCAGAATGCAAATTAATTCTAATGGAGTAGACCCAAGGCTGGGGTTAATTTGTAAATGTATCAATTTGCGCTCATTAAGCCAAGAAAGTGATTTGGTAGCCTTCCCATCCCATTCCCGCTGTATTCGATTCATCATAATTAAATACCTTTGTAGTGACAACACCAGCAGAGTTTTCATGTTGGCTGGGGTTTGACACAGCAGCCAACACTGAAATACACTCGATTGGGTGCGCATGCGTTTTGTCGTCGTTTTCAGCATGTCGCCTTTATATATGACGTTTATACATCTTTTCCAAGAGATCAGTGCGCGATTTGTGCAGGTGGTTGAGGGTGGTGAGCACCGGCACTCACTTGTGGGACCAGGACTTATTTGTCATCATCAGCCTTTGACACAGAAGAAGAAAGAGAAAGGCAGAAAAGGGAGGCAGGAGACTGAGAAAAACGGAAAAGCAGTGAGCAAAAGAGAAGGAATCACTAAAGACACTGGACACAATTACTGTAGGGTGGTACAAGAACTCTCTGCTGTCCTCAGCAAACATACAGAAAAAAGCCCATTTAACTACAAAAGTGGACGGGGAAGCAAAGGGCCATTTGTTGTAGATTACCACTTAGAGTCTGCCATGTGCCTCTTTGATGAGACCTGTCTCTACTAAAAACTAATATCTCACCAGAAAAAGACATTAGAAAGTTCATGAAAAATTGATGTCTGTGTTTGTGATTTGTATAGTAATTTTCATCGGACGAAGTAGGACTACTGGAAATATTTTCAGAGGGCAATTAATCAAGGGCAGCCTCTGCTGCGCTCCCACCCTTCATTCCAATTTGTTATGAGGGCAAAACTTGTGCTTTCTGGGAGAGGTGTGACAACAGATTTCTTATTTAACTGTACATGCACCCAATGTGAATCTGTAATGTGCAACCTCACTCCAGCTCATTACAGCCACTGATTCCAGTCCAGGACTTGTTGTGTGACCGCCTAATGCATTCTGGGAGTTGTATTCTTGTTTTGCTTCCATTGAATAATTCGACTAACACAGCTGAAATCAATGATTTGTAATTGAAAACTTCGGGACTGGAGACCGTGTCCATAATGGCCTGGCTTGAGACGGTCACCCTGCATGTTGGTTGTAAAGAAGACCTTGCTGATTTCTTCACAAAATATCATCCATTTCTTCTCATGTGTGATCTTGAAAACTACACAAAGTAATTAGAAAAACAACTGTAATATCAAGATAGTGTCTTGAGCAACTAATATCTGTAACTTCCACAGGATTGAAAAGGTTTCCATTAAAATGTCTGCGAAACTTGTCAAATTTACCAAATGATGATCGTCCCTGGAAACGCTGTTCGCCTCTAAGCCCAAATCACACTCACAGAATTCCTTCGGCGCACTATGGGTCTGAGGTAAAAAAGGTGGGTTGCTGGAAGAGGACGACAAATTTGAGGAGTTTCCCGCAGAAGACTGGACTGGCTTAGATGAGGATGAAGATGCACATGTTTGGGAAGATAACTGGGATGATGATAATGCAGAAGATGATTTCTCCAATCAATTGAGGTTAAGTCTTGACTGAACACAGTCAACATCCTGCCAAACAGGGCTCCACATATAGTGTCCTCGTTCGCAACTAAATGGACGTCAAGAGATATTTATATTTCAGTGGATGACTTGAGGACCTCTAACCTACTAATTGCCTCCAGTCTAAACAACAAAAGGAGAGCCAACGTTTATTTTATATCAGTTTGTCGGCTGCTACCCTTCCTATAGTGGTACAGGAACCAGGTAGATAATATTTAAGCAGTCGGCCGAGGACAGTGAGCAGGCCAGAAGCAGAGTCACTCCGCGCTCGTCGGCTGGGCCGCTTTACCGCGGTTTTCATTGCCAATTTCTCATCGGAGCAACGCCGGAGTACGGAGCCCGAAGTCTGGTGCAGTTCCCGCGGTCCACGGCTTCCGGAGCGAAGCCCACATAACTGCTGAGCCGTTGCAGCATGGCCTGAACCGAACCCGGTCCAGACTGAATCAACTCCCCATTCTCCTGGTGTCTCTTCTCCACAGGCGCCAGGAGCGCATTGAGCGTCGCGAGTGCTGGAGATGTACTCGGCCCCCGCAGAGAGTGAGCCCCCGGGTGACCGCGGAGGCGGCCTGGCTAGGTCCAAGCGCGGCCTGCGGTTTGCCTGGTGGGCCCCACTCACGTTGCACGCTGAAGGAGAAGAGTGAAAAGTATTTCCTAAGCCTAAGCCTGATAAGGAAACAGTTTGGACCCTGAATCAGCACAAGAAGCAAGTGAAGCGAACAGTGAGAAAAAAGCATAAATGACAGCAATAGCAGGGGGCGCTCTGAAGCTGGCAGCTGCCTTGTGAACATAACCACCCCTTGCCTCACCATTACCCATGGTAGGACCAGAGCTTTGCTCTTCTAGTAATACAAAGTAGCCAGTTCAATGGCCAGCCCGGCTCCATAGCGCTGCCCCCCCTACTACTCTTTATACACTGAGTCACGACTGTCCCAAGGTGAGAAACATGCATATCCTTGCAACTGAGGGGGAAAGAAAGACTGTTGAAAGTAAGCCAAAATAAAACCAGGTGACTTTCTGCCCACTCCCTCACCGCTCGTCCACCCGCCCACTTTTCTGCACCGCCGTTTGACTGCACCAGAGCCCCAGAGCTGTAGTTATCTTGTTGACTAGATACTTGGACTTTCTACGTCTGCATCATGAGGTCAGGTCGCACAAGGGGGAAGTGCAACCTTCACTTCAAGTCCAAAAAGGAGAAAAACATCAAGGAATGTGCAAACTTGCTTCCATAAAGATGCCATGCTGGCAAACAACATTGATCTTGAGGACTTACAGGTCACAGATGGGCCTTTACAAAGTCTGGTGGGAGTACCGAGTGTTGTGGGGGTAGTTTGCAATCAATCCCCCGCAGGGGGGGCTGGTGTGGCCCATTCTTCCCAGTCAAGTATAATGGACTTCTTTAAACCAAAAGATGTTGCTCTGTTTGAAGGCAAAAGTGAAGCCGAATTTCCTCTTTCTACGCCTGAATTGGAAAATATGTGTGTATCTATTGTCCATACACTTTGTGATGACACCATACTCCACTGCAACAAACTGAGAGGCACAGGAAGAATGTCAGGAAGCTGTACGCCGTTAAAATCAAATGCACCCGTGGCTTTAAATTGCGACGAACTGAGAGTCATTGGAAAACAGTCTGCTGGTGGTTTGCCTTTAGTGTTTAATTCACCTGTGGCAACAAATTTACCTGGTGAGGTAATAGTTATAGCTCAAATTCATAATGACCCCAAAGTTGGGCAGGTAAATATGTTGGCTACCCAATCAAATTTGAAACTTAGTCCAAATTGTGTGCAACAGGCGGGAGATATTCCTTCAGATACATCCAAATGTAACAATCTCTCAAATGTCAGAACTGATTCTGTTATTTGTGTGGGTGAATTGTATATAAATCCTGTAAATTAAAGCCTCTTGAAACCTCATTTACCTAAGATAGGGGTTGTGAGGAAATGCGAGAATCTAGATTTGTCTACGTTGGAGTTGTCTAATAATAAGCAAACATGGAGTCCATTTAGCTCAGGGATCTGTGATGGGGATCAGGTTATAGATGCCCATTCTCCTTTAATCCCCTTAAAAAGTAATGCCATAAATATTCAACCTGGTACACAGACCACGGAGCACATGGATAATTCATTAAACTCCGCAGATCTCTAGTTTCTGGATAAATATGAAGCTCCGCCTATAACGTATGAGCGTTCTACTATCCATAAAAATGCAGATAATAACGGTGCGTGGCAAAATTTATTAAATACAATGAACGCTATCACCACTGCGCTTGAGTTCCACTCTAACAAACTGGAAATACAGGTGGAGTTGTTAAACACTCTAGCTATCTATGTGGCAGGCATTGATACAAAATTGCAAAATGTGACCATCTTGGTGGTTAAGGCTCAAAATGAAGTCAATGATCAATTAATAAGATGTACATGTTCTCATATTTTAGATAAGGTGGCCGACCTTCCGACAATAGTAGGATCACTCGTCAATGAAGTGAAAAAATCTGCGGGGAATACTTTTTCTGATAAAATCCCGGTTTCACATGAAGTCTTGGGAGCGGGTGCATCTAGTATAGATATGAATCAGCAACAACTCCAGATAGATGTAAATTCTGATATTATTAGGGAACCAGAAGAATCAGGTGGGGCCCCGGAGATCTGTTTAGGTTTGGACACACAAAACAATGAAGGTCATGTCTCTCAAAGAAAAAAGGAAATTAAGCCAACTCAGTGTGTTAATCCTCCATGTTCAAGCTCTTGGAGATAGTTTTAGTGATTGTTCTATATTATCTAAGAGGGCACGTAAAAGGTTACGGAAAGTCCGTAATAAGGCTAAGAAGTCAGCTGCTGTTGCGGTTACAGCAATAAACTCAAAGGACTGTTATCCCATTTTTAATTGTGTCAATAACAAGCGCCCAGTTCAGGACCCTGCCCTTGATGGCTTGGAACCTCTTATTAGCCTTTCCGGCTCAGTGAAACACTCGATACATGAGGCACAAACCTCTGTAAATGGTAGTAAAGAAGAAGCCTCTCCTGCCATGGGCGTAAAGAATCATGAAACAGGAGGGACTAAGAAGGGAAAGGGGTCTATATATGTTAATTAGCCTACAGGTTAATAGTATAAATAATCGGGGAACAAAACTGGTACTACATCCTTTATATGAATACCGGGCTATCCATGATAGCCTCCATCGGGGCCTAATATTGAAAATACTATCAACTATCCCGGATTTAGCATGTATCAAAACCTCGGATTTGGTGTCGGTCCAGTTCAAACAAATACAACCACTCACGTCCTGTGAGTCCACTATTACAACTTGGACCACAAATGAAATTGTGAATAACATTTTAGATTCAAGTTGTTATTTTCTGGAATGTGGTATTAAGATGGAGAAGTGGATCCCTTTAGATTATCCCCTGATGCTAGAGGTATTGGCCCCTAAGGTAGATAAGGAGAGAATAAAGGTGGAAAGCTATAAGCCAAATCCAGTACTTAGAGGAGCAACAGGCCCATCAGCTACCCAAGCTTGCAGTTCAGGCTTGCTGATTACCAATTTGTAATCGGGGAGCAGAATCTGTGAGTGGTTGCCAAAAAACAACGTTAGAATAGAAGATTGGTCCTGGTTACCAGCTACCCTTGCGAATGTACATAGAGGAGATGGAAATTGAACGTTTTTAGATATTGATGATAATGTTGCGCAATGACGAATATGTTCTTGGAATGTCCATGGGTTGACTCATTTATTGTCTGACCCTGAAACATTATCATTTCTAAATACCTTTACAATTTTATTATTACAAGAAACGTGGAGTGAGCAAATGACCCCCTTACTTGGCTTTAATGAGTATAGTCTCCAGGCAGTACGAACAAATAAAATGGGCCGTGCAAAGTGTGGGCTCTCATGCTATATAGCGAGTGATTTAAACATAATAGTGGAAGAGGTCGTTCTTGATCTGGACTGGCTACAGTGTCTAGTTTTATACAATACTGAATTTAGTATAATCATACTCAATGTATATTTAAGTGCTAAGAAAAATAAAATCATGCAGCTGTATGTTCTACGAGATATTCTTGGTTCATTAATTATCAAGCACTCGGAAGCTGGCCTTATAGTTTCTGGTGATTTTAATCTACATCTGATTCCGTTTCAGTTAGTAAAAGGTAAGATTAAGGAAATTGCAAAAGAATGCTGTGATATAATGTCCCAGGCAGGGTTTAGTTTGTTAAAGGAAAAATCTAAGCTCACCCCGTCATTCAAAAATTCAAATCAAGGATCAATAATTGATTATATATATTTATCTCAGACAATTTAAAAACAAAAGTGTCTGAATATGCAGTAATTCCCCGGCTTGAAAGTGATCATAATCCTCAGATAGTGGCTCTTAATTCATTAGTAAAATGTAACACTAAGGGGCCGATTCCGATTCGGGCCGGAAATCTCTCCGACCGAGCCGGACCCGGAGAGATTTCCGACCGAATCGGACTCGGGCAGTCCGACCGATCGAGTACGATGCGCACGCATGCCATCGGACTCGAGTCGGTCGGACTCCCATTGAAGTCAATGGGAGCCTGTCGTACAACGCGTACGTGGGCTCCCATTGACTCAATGGGTGCGAGGCGGACAAGGGCGCCCCCTACAGCGGGTACACGGCGAAGCGATTCGCGCCGTACACGCACAGGTAGGGGGACCCATGGGTCCCCCTGTGTGAGACTCGCGCACCTACGTGTACAGGGGGGTCCGACGTGGACCCCCAAAGTCCGGCTCCGACAGCTTTTTCGAGCCGGACGGCGCGAGTCGATCGGACTGCTCGCGGCGCGCATCGTACTTACCCGGCCGGGAAACGTCTCCATAGCGCGGTGCGAGTCGTGTCCCTGCGAGTCGGTCGGAGCATGTTGAAGCCGCGTTCGAGTGGGTCGGAGTTTTCGCGGGTGCCTGCATCGTACTCGCTCGGCCGGACCCGCGTATGATTCGGTCGGGAAACAGGGCTCCGAATCGGATCCGGTAAATCCGAATCCGATTCGGAGCCCTACCGGCCGAGATCGGAATCGGCCCCACAATATATAGAACTTCCCAATGTGGCCCACTCCTCATATAATCTGAAGAGGCTAGTTTGGCACATGGACAAAGCAGAAGAAATTATAAAGGCCGTTAAAAAATTAATAAAAGAAGTAGATCAGTGTGATCTTGGGGACGTTAATATGATCGACAAATGAAACTTCATAATTACATCTCTGGTGGAGACGTTTGCCGTTAAACAACATAGGAAACAAAATAAGCTACAAAAATCTACAAACCAATGGTTTTCCCCAAGCTATTTAGGTTAAAAAGTCCCTTAATATTAATAGAGCTGTGCGGGATGTGTATGTCCATAGATTTCAACATTCCTACTCTGTTTATAAAGAAAATATGAAGGAGCTTAGAAAAGTATACAATTGTGAAGTTTGGAAGGCTAAACTTAATTATCAAGCAGGACTTTGGAATAGTCTATTATGCGCCTCCAAACGGAATGATGCAAAAAGTTTCTGGACAATAATTAATAAGCTTGAAAGGGGGGGCAATAGGGCATTCTGTGTAAATGTCTCTGAGACTGACTGGGTAACTTTCATCGCAAAATTGTATGGTACGCTGAGTCAAGGGGCAAATCAACAAGATATGTGTTGTGGTTACATGGAAAAGAGTACATCAACAATTAATATGGAGAGTGGCATGTGCAAGGGGATGACTACTCCTGTTAAAATTAGTGATTCAAGCTTTGATATGAATAATATTCTAGAAAGTGTAAGTAGTAATCAATCAGTTATTCTGTTACATGGGCTTCGCACAAATGGAGCACCAGGTCCTAATGGGATGCCTAATGCCTTGTTCCGTGCAAATGTTGAAATGTGGGCCGATATTCTGTCCAATTTGTTTAAAGACATATTGACATTGGAAACCGTGCCTGCATCATGGCAGGGCAGTATCTTGCAGCTTATTTATAAAAGTGGTACGGTTGACAATCCCGCTAATTATCGTTTAATCTCTTTAACAGATGTTGATGCAAAGGTTTTTGGAAATTGGAAAATTGGAAAAATGGTCTGAGCATGAAAACATCATTCCGTTTAACCAAACTGGATTTCGGAAGGGCCAATCTACCACTACAAACCTGTTGGCACTAACTCTACTTGCCGAGAAAGTGGTCTAAAAAAACCAAAATGTATTTATAGCCTTTATCGATTTAAAGGCAGCTTTTGACTCAGTGCCACGAAATATGTTATGGAAAAAGTTACTAGGCTGGGGAATCCCAGGCAAATTGATGAGGGCCATTATTCTTCTGTATACGGATACCTGGGTCAAAGTCAAGTTGGGTGATGGTAGTTCATTAACAAGGAAAATTAGTACATATAATGGCCTAAAACAGGGGTGTGTCCTTGCTCCTTGTCTTTTTAACTTATTTTTATCAGCATTTAGACTCTGTATATGCCCACGTGCCAAGGTTGGGGGAAGTGCAAATTAGCTACCTCCAATATACAGATGATACTATCCTTCTGAGCCACACATCTATTGGTCTCCAACGACTTATAAATGCTTTTGATGACTATATAGACTCAAATGGCCCTGAATTGAATGTTAAAAAGACTAAAATCATGAAAATTGGACTTACCAAACAAAAGTTTAATACATTGAGAGCCAGAGCAGGACCAATTGATGTTGTTAAAACATACAGATATTTAGGGGTGGTGTTTGACAACAGAGTTTCTTTTAAATTTCATTTTAAAGATCTAAGGGCAAAAACGGTGGTTTTAATTCATGCTTTTAAAAGTAAAAAAAAAATGTTGAATTGTCAATCTTATGATTATATTCTTAAAGTCATGAAAGCTAAGCTAGAACCAACTCTTTTATATGGTTCTCCCATTACCATGGGGAAAGATGTAAAACTTTTAGACTTATTGCTGATCAAGGCTTTTAAATCAACATTTGGGATTAGACTAGAGTTCGGTCTCCAAAGGCAGAGCTTGGTGGCAGCCGGAGTTTTTTTTAAATGTATGTACTCTATATTTTCTGCTGCCCCTGCTTCCCTGGGGATTTACTGCTGGATTGATATAAATAAGTCTACCCATACTGTAAAATGGAGATCCCATATTTTAACATGCCTAAGGGATATTGGTCTGCAAGTAGCACTACAGGAATTGACACCGTCCAATTATAAGTTACTTATAAAAAAACAAATTAAAATTGAATCATTGTCATACCCAAAGAAGGCAAAGATCCGCTTCTACCCAAAAACTATCGGCCAATTTCCTTAATAAATGTAGACTGTAAGATCTATGCCAAAATCCTAGCAAATAGATTAAATACATTTCTTCCCTCTCTGATCAGCAACTCACAGGTGGGGTTTCTCAAACATCGTATGTCTAATGACAATACTAGACTTCTATGTCACATCTTAGAAAAGGCCAAGAGCGCTCCTGCACCCCTAATTGCTATCACGCTAGATGCGGAAAAGGCGTTCGATAGAGTATCATGGCAGTTTCTGAGACAATGTACGCAAACTTTCAACCTAGGTGAACCATTCATTTCCATGGTAATGGCCTTATATACTAACCCGACAGCCAGGATAGCCATTAATGGCACCCTATCGGAATCATTCCATTTAGAACAAGGAACTAGACAGGGCTGCCCCCTCTCTCCGGCTCTCTTCCTCCTAGCATTAGAGCCGCTGATCCAAGACATTAAGCTCCATAAGGACATCACCGGGGTTCTCTTTGGCGACACGCGAGTAAAACTAGCCGCATACGCGGACGACATATTGATCGTCACGGAAAAACCGGAAGAGTCCATCATAGGCCTGATGAACACGATAGACACATACTCTAGACACTCTGGTTACAAACTCAATCGTGATAAATCTGAGGTCATACCCCTTAATGTCCATAGTACGCGTGAAATGCTAGGCAACTCGGGCCTTACATGGCAACCGAACCACATCAAATACCTGGGGATCGAATTCTGCTCCACTATTCTAGAGACACTCCAACATAACGAGACCAAAACACTGGAGAAGATCAAAACATTATTGGTTGCTTGGTCACCCAGGTTCATAACTTGGTGGGGCAGAGTTGAAACCATAAAAATGATGGTCTCCCCCCTAGTAAACTATTTGATAACAATGCTGCCCCTTGTTTTATCTGAAGATTTCCATCACAAACTAAACAAACTTCTCTCAAACTTCCTATGGAAAGGAAAGAAGGCAAGAATTAGCATGAAGAAACTCAGGCTCCCTAAAAGGCTAGGTGGGGTTAATCTAGCTGATTTTAAGCGCTACCAGTCGGCTTTCCTCGCAAGACAGGGCTCTCATTGGCTGACAGCTCCAGTAGGATACACACCTGTATGGCTTGACATTGAGAAACATATCCTTGATGGTATCCCCCGGCAACCCTCCTAACCATGAATATGAATCGAATTACATGCTCAAGCTCCATCCTCAAAAACACTAAATCTTCCCTCTTGAAAATAGACAAACTACTAGACATCAGTGTTAAGAAATCTAATTTAGAATCCATTTGGTATAATCGCAAAATTTTATATAAAGGATGCACCTTGTACAATGCCACATGGATCAGTAAGGGCATATATTTTCCCCACCAACTCTACGCAGGCACACAACCCCTATCCTTTAAGGACCTGCAGTCCACATATCAACTTGAGCCAATTGAATTCTATTACTTCTTAAAAATAAAAGCTGCCCTAGCTAAGGCAAATCTTTCAGCCCTAACACCATCCCTCCCGCAGTATCTCTCGAAAATAAACGCGTTGGGCCACCAGGTCTCCCGAATCTACAAACTACTAAGCCCCCAGCACTCTACACTTAATGAGAAGGCCATAGCCTTTTGGGAATCGAACTCCAAAACCCCGATCTCAGACTCAGATTGGTCCTGGACATGGAACTCAGTATTTAAAAATAAAATCAGTCCGGTGCTATCCCACACAAAGTTCTGGCTCCTACACAGGGCATACTGGACACCAGCCCGACTACATAAACACAAAATCCGTGAAGACGATATCTGTTGGAACTGCAATGGAGCAGTGGGAGACTTAGAACACCTACTGACTCTTTGCCCGTGTGTGACTACCTATTGGGATAAAGTCCTTAAATTCATATCTAAACTTTTCCCCCTCGATACAAGCAGGGACCTCCAGGCTCTACTATTTGCTCCTACTAGAGCAGACTCCTTGGGTGATAATGACAAGGCACTCCTTGACCTACTTCTCACAGCAGCTTTTAAGATAATACTTAACAACTGGAAGGATACTCGTAAATCATCTTTTAAACACTGGCTGAATTGGGTTACTAACCTGCGAGGAGCTGATAATATAGCGCTTCACAACTCCCCGTGGAAGTCCCCAAATAGAGGCATGTGGGAATCCCTTGATCTCTTCTTTGCATCATACAAACCACCATGAACTGTCTCTTACACTACCCTACGCTTCTACATAATACCAAACGGAGACCCTTCATGACCGACATCTTTACCATACCACTTAGAGGAGCACACATCAAGGATCTCTAACCTCTAATCGCCGTCCATATTTAGCGCGGGGTGATATATCTGTGCTGAGAAGTAGTCGAAAGTCTTGCAACCACTAGACATATGCCAAACGAAATAGCCTTCCCTGCTATCTGTTTCTGCCTTAAGATAAGTCACTTGTGCCATCTATACTATCGTCACTCATGTCATTGTGCTGTCGCAGTGCTGATGGTTTACTCACTTACTCTGTCCCTATCTGTGATCTCTAAGATTCGAAATGTGCTGTATTTCCATCTGCAATCTGTATATTATTTATTTAATTATTATTTATCTAACTTTTATTTATTTGCTATATTATAAGTATTATATGTATTATATATTGTTTTGCTTCGAACAATCAATAATTTTTTTTTATTGAATTCAAAAAAAAATTGAATCTCTTAAATTGGATAAAACCGCATTAGCAGGGAAAACAGCATGCTTGGTATGTGATTAATTCATATCAGTCGTTACGAATTCAGCCCTATTTGACAGCATATTTCTCTGCTAATATAAAAAATAGTTTTTTAAATCTACGAATGGGAATAAATCTGACAAAAGAGTGTATGCAGCCCTGGATTGAGCAATGGGCGGATACTAACTGCAGATTATGCGGATGGCCACAAGAATCATTAGTCCATTTAGTATGTGTGTGTCCTAAATTAATTACAATTCGGCGTTTTTATTTAAAACATCTATTTTTTAAGATTGGGGTTAGATCAGCACGTCAGGCACTTGTTAGGTCCTTATCTGGTGAGTCTATTCCGTTGTTATGTGAGCTAATTAAATTTCTAAATGCAGCTGAAAAGTGTTTGGTATCACCAGTTTGAGATGTATTAAATTCAGTCAGACACCTAGTAGTACAAACTGAACCTATTATACAAATTTCGGGAGGATATAATTGTTGCACTTTACTAGCGTCCTGAAATTATGAAAATTTAACTAATGACACGTTGGCACTTTAACACAAAATAGGTGCTATATCTTGTTATAGTATTTGTTGAATCTTTTTTAAAAATAACCCTGGGTCAGACATAATTGATGCACTTTATCATTGTTATTGAGCTATGGATTAACCATTTATGCATGTTGGCACTTTAATATGTAATATGTGCAATATCTTGCTATAATAATCATTGACATTTTTAAAAATTAATTTGTTTCTCTTTGGAATCAGTTCTTATTGTATGATCTGGTTTATGTTTTGTTTTATGGGATATTTATGTATACATTGGTTCAATTATTAATAATATTGGATATATAGAGTTCCGCTGTTTTTATATATTATGTGATTGTGAAGTGTTTTGATTGCAATGATTTTTATTAACCATGCAATAAAGAATTTAAACAGAACAGAAATGGGACGCAAAGTAGTCACAGAATTTTTTGCACTCATGTTCCTTTGGAACCCCGTCTTCCTTTTGTGCTGCATGTAGTGTACTGATGTAGTGATGTGCGAAATGTTGATTTTTTCCCAAATATTTAATTTCATATAATTCCACGAAATGTTCTGAAACTAACGTGGCTTCATGGTAACTGATGTCACGTTTTTTCAGTGGATGTTCACCTTGCATAAGAATGATGTTGCAACATACTGGCAAGAGACTAGATCAAGAAGAACATTTCTCTAGCAGAGACATTTTCTGTGCAGACCAGTTTGTCACTGGTATCTTGGTGACATTTCTACGCAAAGTGCGCACTATCTAAAAAAAGGTATGCAAAATTGCATAATTTAAAAATGTGACAAATTTCACAAATTTTGCATAACACAGAATTCAGGAATTCCACAAATTTTACCAGTGTTTACTTAAAATAACACCCAGGCCTACTAATCAATTGCATCGTAAAATCCCCATTCTTAAGGAGTTGCAAAAGCTCCTACCTCATTCCATTTTTATAAAGTGTGTGTTCTCTTGTGACTCCCATTAAATGCAAGGAAGGACGCCTAGTTGGAACAGGAGACCATCATCCTTGCATTCACATTTACTAAATGCTGCCTCAGTCACTTGAAGGTGTAAATACTGTTTTAAAAAAAGGTTGGCGTTCATTAAATAGCACTGGACGAGCATAAAGTGTTCTCTGTACCACTGCCTGATCCCCCCAGCGCCAACACACACATTCAAAATGTGAACACTGTCCTATTTGGGGACCACAGCCAACATGGTTTCATTTGTTATGCCAGGCACCTCTGTGAGTCTTGTGAATAATACATCAAAGGCAGATCAATCCTGCCCTCTGTCCTGGTCTGATGTGGGGCCTTCCTAAAAATGTTGCAAGTGCCACTTGAGATTTAGTAAGTAGGCCATCATCCAGCTCCAGATTATTGTGGTTATTCCCCTTTGAAGAAGTATTTAAGTTATTCCCCATTAAACAGTCCATGGAAATATCATCCAGTGCATTCAATTCAGTTTTATCCTCAATTTATAGGTCAAGAGTATAAGAGTGTCTTGAATTCCTCTGCATTGCTGTTGTTGTTTCAATTCTAAAATAATTATGTTCACTACACACTATGATAGTAGACAGAAACGTAGAATGTTGCACATGTATCACCCTTAGCAAGTCCTGATTTTTTAGCCAAGAGCACTTTATTAAAGATGTGCAAAGTCGTAAAGATACTTCTTGCAATTTTCCCAAAATATTTACTTAGGTTGTAATCCAGAATTGTGATACAAATATGCAGGTATTACATGTCATGGTCCACAGGTCATGTTTGGCTTGGCTGAGTTGTGCTGGTGTCAAAATGATCTCGCTATACAGGAAAAAAGAATTGCAGAAAAGAGATAGAAAAATGGGAAAATCTACGACCCTGTTGAAGGGTCAAAGTTCAATAGTTTGCAAAGTTTGCTGGTGGAACAACATTGCATACCCCTACTTCCAATAGTCACCTTAATATTGTAAGAATCAGCTCAAAAATTGCAGCATGCAAAGCTTGGTTGAGTGAAAAGGCAGCACTGGCAGTGGCTTTGACACATGTCACGAGGTCACTTGGCATGTGTGCCTAGAGGTAGAAAATGCATTTCTGACAAATGATGAGAAGGCTTAAGAACTAAATTCATAAATATTCTTTCATGGATTGGTAAATGGATTAAACATGGAACCTTCCAGTACTCAGGCTTGAGAGAAGAAAATCACAGTAAATGAACTACAACATATCGACGCATAAGAGCAATATCACGGAGTTTATTAAGGTAATGCTGGAGACCATTCATAGTCAAGGAAGGGCACATTACTTCTTTTAGTATTTTGATATTAGTTGGCAAGTTTTTTACAAACCTACAGCTACCAAATTAACACGACAGTGTGATACCTTCAGACAGCACTGTAAATGCTCAGTTCCA
Organism: Calotriton arnoldi; assembly: GCA_963921515.1. Classification (NCBI taxonomy): domain Eukaryota; kingdom Metazoa; phylum Chordata; class Amphibia; order Caudata; family Salamandridae; genus Calotriton; species Calotriton arnoldi. The sequence goes on from CAWUFW010014915.1 coordinate 62,555, forward strand.
ATGTTAAAAGTAAAACCACAAGGCCCAGAATTCAATGAGCTTTTGATTAAAAAGTCAATACAGGCTAATAGCTCCGAATATTACTGGGGACCACCTGATAGTTATGGAAATATTCACATCTGATGCAGGTTGTTCACAGTATTTGTTCTGAAACTGACTGATGGCTGAGTTTTGTTTTGATGTTGAAAAAACACATTTGAGATTGCAAATGTCAGTACGTTCTTTCGCTTTGGCAGCCCAAGTTGTGACTGCTGCCAACAGGCACCCGTATTTTCTGTGGTGGTTTACAGTGGCCTGGCTGACTAGCTAACAACACTTTGCCTTCTAAGAGCGGTAGTTTTGCTTTTCTCATTATGTGTCTTATTTAGCTCTTTTTGGACAAAAGTGGAAGATTTCATCTACCAAGGTCCTGTACCCTGCTGCCAATTTCCAAGCAGAGTAGGGAATACCACCAATCAGATGGTATTTTCTCATTTTACGCCTCCGCCAGCAAGTACCAAATCCATGCCATGTCAGAATTGGATGGCAGCATTTGCCAAAGGATTCTAGCATGGCCTAGTGGGGCAGTAGGGTGATGATGACATGGCAATGAGCTCTTAGCTAGTGATAGATCTTGTTTCTGCCTCCTACAGGATCAGGAAGTCCAGGGGAACTCCACGACCACCCTGCTGCACATGAGTGGTATCTCGGGGTATTCCATTAGTCCTTGGGAGTGGTAGATACCCCCATCACCACTGCACACTCAGGCCCTCTGGTAATCCTGAGGATTACCTCCCCAGAGGTCTGCAAACCCCCTGATAAAATGGAATTACCAAACATTCCTTCACCAACAGCATACACATGTGCACCAATGGGAAAGTAATAAGGGATTATTAGTTCAAGTTGGACCATTGGTCCAGTTGTATCCTTTGGCGTTCCATAGGACCTGGTTGCCTCCAGCTGTCATCATTCTGAAAAGGTATGCCTGCAAGGGTACCAAGGAGAAAAAGGACATTAGCAGGAAGTTGCTTGCAGTGCTCTTCGGGTGGCCACCGCTGCTATGCCTAGCCCAGTCATTTTTTTTTTTTTTACAGTTTTATATAGCGCAAACTAAACCCGAAGATATCAGGTATCAGAGCGCTTTACATGAGCACCGGTTTCGTTACAAAAGGACACATACATTTTTTTTTTGTAAAGCACAGGAGATTAAGTGATTTACCCAGAATCACAGGATGTTGAGCGTCGTTGCCGAGAATCAAACCTGGTTCCCCAGCTTCGAGGTTGACCGCTCTAGCGTAAGGCCACATCCTCCCGTCATGGCCTGGTCCTACTCTGTAACCAACATCTAATAACACTAGCAGGCACGGTGATTTATGGTGGGGTGGTGATGGTGATTAGGCCTGAAAGCTGAAAGTGCCTAGGCCATGGTCTGAAAGAGGGTCGCAAGCAGGCATGAATATCTTATCTCATGCAGTGCTGTTGGCTTAAAGAACTGAGACTGACTGAAAGAGTGTCTAATGGTTTATGGGAACTTGTGAACTCTAGACTGCAATTCAAAAACTATGTTGCTTTTGCACTACATCCGGTATAGAAAAACAATGGTCCTAGACTTATGTTAAATTTTAGTTGTCTGAAACAATCATAAACAGCATGAGGTACATATATAGTTTAAATCAATAATGTACCATTAACTTATTTAAAGAGCATTCAAATATATCCTCAAAATTCAAAGAAGGCACACACTATTGCTTTTTTGGTGACTCGTATTTTATTCGGTCACTTTTCATAACATATTATCATATTCAATGTTCAAGATAAAGGGTGGTTGCTCCAAGGAAAAATGTGAAGAAAGAAAGTGCTCGTGAAGTAAGATAGAATAAACAAGACGTTTTCGACCCTAGTGCAATGAGGGCAGTTTGTATCCTCTGCCCTCATTGCACTAGGGCTCGAAACGTCGACACTCTCCCCTGTTCGGGGCCTGTACTGTATACTATCCCAGCCCTACTTGCTTACAGACGAACGTTGTTTGCTAACTTTTGAGAAAGAACATAAAGAATAACTATGAATTAACCATTGGACAGGCCCTAATGTAGAACTGGTGCAATCATGAATCACGACCAGTTTTGCTTATGAGATTGTAATGTAAATAATGATGAATCATTGTTTTGCTTGATTGGATCCCCCTCTTGTTTATTCTATCTTACTTCACGAGCACTTTCTTTCTTCACATTTTTCCTTGGAGCAACCACCCTTTATCTTGAACATTGAATATGATAATATGTTATGAAAAGTGACCGAATAAAATACGAGTCACCAAAAAAGCAATAGTGTGTGCCTTCTTTGAATTTTGAGGATATATTTGAATGCTCTTTAAATAAGTTAATGGTACATTATTGATTTAAACTATCTATGTACCTCATGCTGTTTATGATTGTTTCAGACAACTAAAATTTAACATAAGTCTAGGACCATTGTTTTTCTATACCAATTATTACCCAGGTCCATTGACTTCTATGGGTTACCCCATTATATCTTAATGGTTTTTGCACTACATTCAGCAGAAGATGTGTTGATGTAGAAATGGTGGTTCTCACAAATTGAGTGAAGAAAAGTATAGTAACATGATGAATGAATGTGAAACATTTTAAGGATGGTTTTACCATTAAGGGCCTAATTATGAGTCATCAGGAGATGTATCTCCATTGAAAGTACCTTTCTGCCTTATTCTAAGCTGTCCAGTGTTTTCGTACATTGAATTACTGCCCCTGTCCCATAGTAATTTCATTTACTTGGGTGCAAATTTGCACTCAGTAAATCTAGCATGGAGTTGTACAGGAACGAGGCCTGTGGGCAAAAGATCAACCCAGCTCCCATCCAACCTCTGCCAGCATCACTTGGGTACCAGACAACACTCATTTGAACTCAAAATGCTCTGGCCATGGTCTTCTGACCCTGCCCCCTCCCTACATTCCGCCATGCACAGCATGCACATTGTTAACCCCTTCAATGCGTCGGACGGCCCCCGGCCGTCCAACGTCACAGTGGGCGTGTGCGGAGGACGGCCGGGGGCCGTCCGAACCCCGCCCACTCAATAAATCACCAGCACCGCGGCGGAATTCGCGCCGCGGTCATGGTGTTAAAGAAAACTGCACTGGATAAACTAAGAAAAGGTCCTGCGCACTCACCCACTGATGTTAGTTATCCTACTGACAAAAATAAAATCCAAAGCCAAAAGTAGTGAGGAGTCAAAGTTGAAATATAAACACACAGTACACAATAAATATATAGTTCATATAGTGACTGTTAGACCTGGCCCTTTTTGCAGTTTTATCCCCAAACTATTTCCCTTTTGCCTCCTATTTCTCTGACCTTGTTTTTGTTGCCGTTAGGACTCTGGGCACTTTACCACTGCTGATCAGTGCTAAGGTGCATCTACTCTGTGTAAATTGTACTTATGATTGGGTATCCATGATTGGCATATTTGATTTTCTGGTAAGTCCCTAGTAAAGGACACTGAGTGCGCCCGGGCCTGTAAATCAAATACTACTAGTGGGCTTGCAGCACTTGTCCCACGTAAGTAGCCCTGTAAATGTGTCTCAGACCTGCCACTGCAGTGTCTGCATGAGCAGTTGTAAACTGTCATGTCGACCTGGCAAGTGCACCCACTTGCCAGGCCCAAACCTTGCCTTTTCTTACATGTAAGGCACCCCTCATGTAGGCCCAAGGTACCCCCATGGGCAGGGTGCAGTGTATGTGAAAGGTAGGACATGTGCTGGTGTGTTTTACATGTCCTGATAGGGAAATACTGTGAATTTTGTTTTTCACTATTGAAAGGCTGTCAGTCCCATAGGTTAATATGGGGACTGCCTTGTAACATCTTACAAGTGTAACTTTCCATTGGGACAAGATAGAGAAATTGAGTTTTTGCCCTCTGAACTCAGAATTTAATAACACACCTTTTAGTAAGGGTGGTTTTTAAATTGTGTGTTTGAAAATGCCACTTTTAGAAAGAGGCCATTTTCTTGCTTTACCATTCTGTATGCCTCTGCCTGTTTGTGTATTCACCGTCTGGTTTTGGAGTGACAGGAGCTGGGGATGTGCATTCACTCTAGACAGTCACAAGGGGAGTTGAGATGTGTCCTGCCTTTCCTGGGTGACTCATAGCAAGGCTGAATAGACCTTTTCTGCATTTAGAGTGGTGGGCGGGGTTTCACTAGCACCTGAATAGGCTGTGTGTCCTTTGCACAATGATGTCCCCACCCCCTTTGGTCAAGCTGGACCAGGGAGGACAGACTGCTTTGTACTGTGCTCAGGGACTCTGAAACAAAGACTACAATGAGAAAATGGGGTATAAGTATTGGATCTTAAACCCTAGGTCTTCAGATTACTTCTGGAAACAAGAGGACCCTGCCAAGAAGAAGAGCTGAAGAGCTGTGTGAGGAGTGCTACTCTTTCAGCATGTGAGGGGTGGGTTGGCCTGCAGTTTCTGCTTCTATCTGTGGGCAGAGGAAAAGGACTGACTCTTTTTGACCTGCTGTGGTATCCTGCTTGAGAAGTTCTCCAAGTGTGCTTGCCTCCTGTTGTAAGTCTCAGGGCGATAAAAGACTTCACCAGATCCTTGCTGGATCTAAAAGCAACCTGCCTGGAAGGAGAGCTGGGAGAGCTGTGTGAGGAGTTCTGCCCCACCTGTGTGTGGGGTGGGTCAGCCTGCAGTTGCTGCTCCTGTCTGGAGCAGGAGAAGGAATAGACTGTTACCTTTTTCCAAAGTAGGCGTGTGGAGAGTGCTTCCCCTTTCACGAAGGAGCATTCTAATCTAATCCAGTGCGTGGTGAGCGCTGTGTTGTTCACACCCAGTGTGTGGGGAGCACTGTTTCTGCTCCCTGCCCCTCGATGTGACCAGTGCGTGTGGTGAGCTCTGCCTTGTTTTGGCCCTCCAGAAGAAGTGTGTGGTGAGCACTTTGTTTTCTGCAGTGTCAGCAGAGGCCAAAAGAACAGCACGTGGTGGGCACTGTAACCAAGCTGTGACTGATACAAAGAAAATAAACAGCCACCGGGTCCCCCCGTGTTGTTGGCGGACCGCCGCATGCATGGTCTGTGCTTGGGGGGTGCAGAGAAGAAAGCCTTGAAGGGCGTCCTCGGGTTGCCGGAGCAACCCGCCGTGCAGGACTGAAGATGGAGCCCCACCCCACCCTGCCTGCCCCAGCTCCTAGGAAGATGCGCAGAGTCATCAACGTGGCTGCCATGAGAAACGATAGCTGCATACCCAACCTGAAGCATTGCCTGAAGCCCCGGGATCGGGGTCTGTTAGGGATGCAGCCGTTGCTATGCGCCAGAGCGGAGCGGGAGGCCAGAGACGCACCTCTGCTCCTACGCCATCATTGTGGCCACTGCACCATGTGGTTGCGGGCCGCCGCCGTGTACTGTTTGAGGTAGGAGGACCCAGCGAGGTCTCCCCATGGCTTTGGGGCATTCTAGTGAAGCAGCAGTCCTGTGCGATAGCAGGATGCTGCACTCTACCCACGGACCCCCGTTTTGTTGATTGAGGTTTCTGGTGACCACAGGAGTCACCAGATTAACTGTAGTGGGCGCGCAGAAGCTCCCATGCCCTACAATTGGCCTAAATTACCGTATAACCTGCAAGAGAAACACAGAAGCACTGTGGCTTTGTGTCTAGGGGGGAAGTTGGTGATTCATGTGTTTTCTTTTCTCCTAAACTGATCTGCATTTTATGCCCTGATTTTGGGATACATGTTGTTTGCCTCACATTCCCAGGACTGACATGGTATGGCCAGCAGTTGTGATTTATGTACCCCTGATGCTAGTAGGTGATTCACATGTTTCTGTGCTTTATCCAACTGCTTCATGTTTTATGCCTGGATATATGATGTATGTTGTGCTCATACCTTACACAGACAGAATAACGAGTATCATTTCAGGAACTGCATATTATGTTCCATGACGGTGTTTTTAATGGCTTGTGCCAATTACAAGTCTACTTTACTGCACTCCCTGTGATGTTATGACCATTGCCTAGTAGGCAAAGTGGTTTATGTAATTGTGGTCTATGTGTTTTATGTACAATATATGAGATATATTTATATACTACTGTGTGGAGTCTCTTTTGTGGTGTATTTATTTTGTCACTGGTGTATGTGTGTGTTGTGCAAATGGTTTACACATTGCCTCTGGGATAAGCCTGACTGCTCTGCCAAGCTACCAGGGGGGTGAGCAGGGTTATCTTGGGTGCGGAACTCCCTTACCCTGACTAGAGTGGTGGGTTCTGCCTGGCTTAGATGCATACCCTAGCCAACCAGAAACCCATTTTGAACAGTGATTGTACATTCAAATGTATTATTTTTGTATTCAAAGTACAATACACACATTAGACATCAATTCAGTAGTTACAGTCTTGGTAATCACACATAACAAGAACAAGTTCTGAAGTTTCTAAAATTCAATTTAGAGTTATCTCCTTTACAATCAAGCACTTAAGTTGCCAATATGTGTTTCGCAGAAAAACCAATCCACTTCTTCAGGGGTAAGAGTAAGAAGGAAAAAACGTAATATATATATAAGAATGAATATGGAACATATAATATCACTGATGCTACAGAAACAATAGTATGCAACGGATGGAAAAATACATTAAGACAGAATCATAAGGCTCTCTTCTTTATTACTTTTTTGCTTTAAACAACCTTGTGAACTTGCATCTAAGTGGTCTGATTCAGACTTATGGAAAAAAGAATAGAACGAGCTATCTAGCCGCACCATCACAGACTAAAGGATACATACCTTAAGATCAAAAGGCTTGAAGGGAAAGGAAACATAGAAAGACAGAAACTACTGAGAACCAGAGAAGAACTACCAATGTACTAAAGTAGGTGCGAATACAAAGCTGAAAAATAGAAACCAGTTGCAAGATGCTGGACAGCGAAGCTAGTCCTACCCCAGGTAAGTGAATAACCACATGAACCTAGTAAAAAGACTGAAAGTATCACATTATCATGTGCAAGACATACCAAGGAAGGATATTCTAACCTATTTACTTCAAACAAGCAGTGAAATGAATGAAATTTCTTGTGGGACATATCATCTCAAAAATCATTAAAAAATGTAACATAACACATAATTATATCACTAGACCAGCAACTAAGTGGAACCCTAGGTCCATTGTATTAGCCAGGCCTAATACCTATTACCTGACAGATTAAAAGCTACCCTCAAGATTAATGATATAGCTGCAATAGACTCAGGGGTCGATTCCGATCTCGGCCGGAAGCGCACCTAACACCATTCGCCCGGATAAAAACCCAGCCGAATGCGTGTTTCCCGACCGATTCGAACAGTCGTCCGAACGAGCAAGTACGATGCGCATAACAGCACAGATTCCGAGCGAGCCGTACTTACCCATTCCAGCTCCTGTTCCCCGCCCGAGCCGGATCCGTAAATGCCGAATCGAGTCGCACGGAAGCAAATACACAGCACCTTCCGGCCGGACTAGTACGATGCGACTTCCATACGCGCCGAACCCGTCGCTAAATCCGGCACGTCAGAGCATCCGGGAGAGCTGCACATAAGCCCCGATTCGCGCCACAAGACGATCCACGGCTACGAGACGAACAAGCCAGCGACGAGTACGAGTCCAAGCAACGAGAAACACGAACGAGACGAACCAACCATGAATCCCATTGCGCAGGTCCTACCAATACTCTACATCTATTACCGGAACAGGTACGGACGCGTACGGCGCAGACGGTAAGTCAAACACCTACTACACAAACAAACGACACGTACCCAACATATGTCACACACACATAGGGATGCAGAAATGATGTACACTAGCAACAGCAGAACCATAGGGGCGGGATGGCTATCACCAAAGTCATACACACCCATAGGGGCCTGGATGCCTACCACTACCACCACCCCTACCCAGGGGGGGCTGGATGCCTACCACCAACACCCCCCTACCCATGGGGGGCTGGATGCCTACCACTACCACCACCCCTACTCAGGGGGGGCTGGATGCCTGTCACTACTACCATCCCCACTCATAGGGGCTGGATGCCTACCACTACCACCACCCCTACTCAGGGGGGGCTGGATGCCTACCACTACCACCACCCCTACTCAGGGGGGGCTGGATGCCTGTCACTACTACCATCCCCACTCATAGGGGGATGGATGCCTACCACCAACACCACCCCTACTCAGGGGGCTGGATGCCTGCCACTACTACCATCCCCACTCATAGGGGCTGGATGCCTACCACCAACACCCCCTACCCATGGGGGGCTGGATGCCTTCCACTACCACCACCCCTACTCAGGGGGGGCTGGATGCCTACCACTACTACCATCCCCACTCATAGGGGGATGGATGCCTACCACTACCACCACCCCTACTCAGGGGGGGCTGGATGCCTGTCACTACTACCATCCCCACTCATAGGGGGATGGATGCCTACCACCAACACCACCCCTACTCAGGGGGGGCTGGATGCCTGTCACTACTACCATCCCCACTCATAGGGGGCTGGATGCCTACCACCAACACCCCCCTACCCATGGGGGGCTGGATGCCTTCCACTACCACCACCCCTACTCAGGGGGGGCTGGATGCCTACCACTACTACCATCCCCACTCATAGGGGGATGGATGCCTACCACCAACATGACCCCTACTCAGGGGGGGCTGGATGCCTACCACTACTACCATCCCCACTCATAGGGGGATGGATGCCTGTCACTACTACCATCCCCACTCATAGGGGGATGGATGCCTGTCACTACTACCATCCCCACTCATAGGGGGATGGATGCCTACCACCAACACCACCCCTACTCAGGGGGCTGGATGCCTACCACTACCACCACCCCTACCCAGGGGGGCTGGATGCCTACCACCAACACCCCCTACCCCTGGGGAGCTGGATGCCTACCACTACCACCACCCCTACTCAGGGGGCTGGATGCCTGTCACTACTGCCATCCCCACTCATAGGGGCTGGATGCCTACCACTACCACCACCCCTACTCAGGGGGCTGGATGCCTGTCACTACTACCATCCCCACTCATAGGGGGCTGGATGCCTACCACCAACACCCCCCTACCCATGGGGGGCTGGATGCCTTCCACTACCACCACCCCTACTCAGGGGGGGCTGGATGCCTACCACTACTACCATCCCCACTCATAGGGGGATGGATGCCTGTCACTACTACCATCCCCACTCATAGGGGGATGGATGCCTGTCACTACTACCATCCCCACTCATAGGGGGCTGGATGCCTACCACTAGCACCACCCCTACTCAGGGGGGGCTGGATGCCTGTCACTACTATCATCCCCACTCATAGGGGGCTGGATGCCTACCACCAACACCCCCCTACCCATGGGGGGCTGGATGCCTTCCACTACCACCACCCCTACTCAGGGGGGGCTGGATGCCTACCACTACTACCATCCCCACTCATAGGGGGATGGATGCCTGTCACTACTACCATCCCCACTCATAGGGGGATGGATGCCTACCACCAACACCACCCCTACTCAGGGGGGGCTGGATGCCTGTCACTACTACCATCCCCACTCATAGGGGGATGGATGCCTACCACCAACACCACCCCTACTCAGGGGGGGCTGGATGCCTGTCACTACTACCATCCCCACTCATAGGGGGATGGATGCCTACCACTAGCACCACCCCTACTCAGAGGGGGGCTGGATGCCTGTCACTACTACCATCCCCACTCATAGGGGGATGGATGCCTACTACCAACACCACCCCTACTCAGGGGGGGCTGGATGCCTGTCACTACTACCATCCCCACTCATAGGGGGATGGATGCCTACCACCAACACCACCCCTACTCAGGGGGGGCTGGATGCCTGTCACTACCACCTCCCCACTCATAGGGGGATGGATGCCTACCACCAACACCACCCCTACTCAGGGGGGGCTGGATGCCTGTCACTACTACCATCCCCACTCATAGGGGGATGGATGCCTACCACCAACACCACCCCTACTCAGTGGGGGCTGGATGCCTGTCACTACTACCATCCCCACTCATAGGGGGATGGATGCCTACCACCAACACCACCCTACTCAGGGGGGCTGGATGCCCACCACCCACACCACCCCTACTCATAGGACGGGTAATGCATGACACAACCAGCATACTCCAACATAAGGAATGTCAGAAAAACACATCCCCCCAACACCATGACAAGCGTGTGTAGTCTGTGTCAAATGCCTACAACACTGAACATGACATTGAACATACAATGTGACCCCCTATCACATGTGTCACACATAAATGTGTGTGGCCTCCACAATGCAAGCAGACCATGACCACTGTGGCAATGGGGTCTAACCCCCCATCATCACAGTGACCAAAATTTAAGTGTGGGGTCCGTAGCTGAAGCACATTTTGAACATTGTGGCAATGGGGTCTAACCCCCCATCATCACAGTGACCAAAAGGTAAGTGTGGGGTCCATAGCTGAAGCACATTTTGAACATTGTGGCAATGGGGTCTAAACCCCCATCATCACAGTGACCAAAAGGTAAGTGTGGGGTCCATAGCTGAAGCGCATTTTGAACATTGTGGCAATGGAGTCTAACCCCCCATCATCACAGTGACCAAAAGGTAAGTGTGGGGTCCATAGCTGAAGCACATTTTGAACATTGTGGCAATGGGGTCTAAACCCCCATCATCACAGTGACTAAAAGGTAAGTGTGGGGTCCATAGTTGAAGCACATTTTGAACATTGTGGCAATGGGGTCTAAATCCCCATCATCACAGTGACCAAAAGGTAAGTGTTGTCATGGAAAAAGCTGCAACTGCCAAACAGCATGAATGATTCCTGGTCACAGAACAACAAACACATCAGTGGCAAAGTAGTGGTTGTGTCCCATAGCAACATAGATTGGGTGAGGCAAACAGTGCAGTGCAAATAAAACATACCTTTGGCCATGTGCAGACAAACATCACCCATGGGGACTGACATCGTCTCCATTTATCAATTACACAATGCCAGAAGTGACCATCATAATGCACACCCACATATCTGCACTAATGGACACACAAATGTAGATATCCTGGGGAGACTGTAGATGTGAGGTGAACAAATACCATACCATGGCAGCAATGGGACATACGAACCATGATTATTGTGCTGACTGATGACCTAGGAGTCCCAGGGACAGCATGGGTAATCCTCCAAACAACATACAGGCAATGGCACACCAAAGATATGCCAATGCAGTGGTGCAGATGCACAAACACAAACAGGCAGCCTCACACTGCATATCAAACACAACAGGTGATGGGGGGGGGTGTGCCAGTGTCCCCAGGCAACCACACAACACATGAGGAGAATCCCAATCACACAGATGTGTATACAGTGCCACACAAAAGTAACTCATGGATCGGATTCCCCTATGTGGGCAATCAGGCATTGTTAGATGAGAGGGAGCCCAAATTACACATGTCACACAAGCTTGTAGGAACAGCAACTAACACAGCAAGAGACAGACCCACCACAGCACTACCCCCAGGGACCCCACATTGTGGCGACACTGGCCTGCATGATAATCCCACTGTGATGACAAAGCTAGATGTCGTTCACACTGTGAACCACAGCCATGTGTCCTGAGCAACAAACTACCATCACACCTACACAAGCACAAATCAATCAGCACGGCCTGTCAGCCAAGGACAATATGGAGGTAGGGGTCTAGCCGTGCAACAACTCTCATTTGCACACACTCAACACCACACACCTTGATCTCCAATAATGTGCAGCAGTGAAGCTCACATGGACTGGTGACATTGCACATGCACCCATGACAATACCAGGGGTGGTGCTGGAAACTAAGGTGCCGAAACCCATCACACATGGCCAGTCAACAAGACTCGTGAATGTCTGACACACTGCACAGTACGCCGTACATGGGCATGACGTGAAATCTACCCCAACCAATGGGATCCTGGCCACAGTCACACACCAATGAAGAAGCCAAGGTCACCCACAAAGAACACACATAGACAACTTCCAACATTGCAGCTCTGACCCTGAGGAGTGGCAGCAGTCACACACACAACGTGTCACAATCACTGAAAGCTAACACAAACTGTAAATTACATGACTTGTGTAACCAACAAGTGCCAAGGGGAATCCTGACTGTGTCTCATCTGCGTTTGCCCACAAACTCAGCCCTGACAGCAAACACACCTATGGATGACACCCTGATGACCAGCAATGTGCTATGCACCCACATCCCAGAGAACCCAGGGTGAAGATTATGGGGGAACATAGGTCAACTCAGCAAGCATCACAAACAGGAACATCACTAGGGATCCCAGCCTGCGTAGCAAAATGGAAGTGAACACACACAGACATGCTCACACAACACACACCTTGGGCTCAGGCAATGTCACGGAATTACACACTGCCATGAGGGGACTCCACTCCTGTGTAAGGAAAGCTGTGCCATACGTTGTCTCTGCAGGGCTCTATCATGTCAGCAGAACACTTGGTCACTCAGTGAACAATTAGCACAAAATGAAGGCTCTCGTCATATCAGCCTGGTCATGGGAGTGTCACCAAAATCATCTGCACAGATCCAACACACATGTATAGCAAGTTGCACTGATAACACAGATGAGTCCTTCCCCATTGATGCCCAAAACTGCATGTCCAGGGGAGATGGTCACACGGTCAGGGAAATAGACAAATTGAACAATGGCAAGCACAACAGATGTGCATGGGTTTAAGCCACAGATGCGATATTGCAAATAAAAGTAGGAAATCCCATTGCCAAATATTGTAATCATGACACCCTCATATTGCTGCAAAGGATGACATGGATACACCCCAGGATAGGACACATTCCCCCTGGACCACATGGGGTCCTGCACAGTAACACTTCATGTTCCTGATATCAAAAACACCATCACTGCTGCAAGGGCATGGTTAGCATCATCAACATCATGTACACCGGAAGCAAAACCACTAGAGAACAGAAAGGAGCTTTATTCAGCATATATGATATCAAAAATGGAAGTCCTGAGAAAACACAAAGGCCAATGGCCAGTCCATTAATCAAGTCCGAACAGGGTGATAGTGGCAGATGTCACCCTGTGCTTGCCTGCACTGCTAAGGACCAGGGACATCCCCCTTGGAGGGGCATACGTGGGGGCAGGCCAGGCACCGCAGGGACAGGATCAGGGCTCACCAGAAGGAGGCAGGGAAGGGGTGGTGGGTGCAGGAGAGTCACTGGCAACTGCAGTGGAGGTGTCTGACATGGGGGGTGCCGGCACAACTGGGGGGCATGAGTCAGATGGCGTGGGTGCCGGCACGACTGCAGTGGGCTGGGCAGATGGAGTGGACAGGTTCCCCACTGCAGTGCCCAAGTCAGATGGGGTGGTAGTGGACTCCACTGCAGTGCCTATCTCCAGGGGAGTAGAATGGGGTTCAGGTAAGGTGGGCAGGACAGAGGGGAGGACACGGTCTCCACACCAGGGGCACAAACATGTGCAGCGGGGGTGTGGGGCTGGAAGAGCAAGTGGTAGGGGGAGAAGGCCGGATCATTTTGGGGATGGTGTATCTGTGGGTGGGGGAACCTGGGGCAGGGTGTGGTGGGGGAACCTGTGTTGTGGGGGCCTGAGGGATGGAGAAGGAGACTGTGTGGTTGAGCTGCAGGGCAGTGGCGGGGTCTTGCTCTTCCGGATCCGGGGGGACTTGCAGGTGGGGGCCTCAGTTTGTCTGTGCCTCGGGGACGGTGTCCGTGGGTGAGGGGCACTCCCCTCTGTGTGGGTGGACTTCCTCTTCCCCCTGTATGCTGGATCAGCTGGATCGGAGGGGAAGAGGCCGAGGTCACAGAGGAAGAGCTGCTTTTTAGGCGGGGTTGCAGGTGAGGCAAGGGAAGGGGTCTTGGAGGGAGAGGAATTGGAGGACTGCGGAGTGACTGTGGATGCCTGTGTGTGTGTCTGTTCCCCATCCCCTGTGGGTGTGGTATCTGTCCCCTGAGGATGCTTGCGTGCACGTTTTGCCTTTGTTTTGGGTGTTTCTGTGCTGCTCGTGTCTGTGTGTTTGGGTCATCGTGCAGGTGTGCATGTGCTTGGGACAGGTAGGGTGCCAGGAAGTGTGGATGGGGCATCGGTAGGAGGGGTGAGGGACTGTTGGAGGAGGGACACTGCTGCCGTCAGGGAAGAGTCCATGGACTTATTGCTCCTCTGTAGGGCAGACATGCCCGATGAGATGCCCTCCATGAACGACACCAGCTGTGTCAACAGAGTGGTGTGGGCATGGAGGACACTCAGCATTGCTGTCTGCCCTACATGGAGCTGGTGAAGTAAGTACACAGACTCCTCACTCAGGGCAGCAGGGGACACAGGGGCAGGGGGTGCGGTGCCTGGCATGAAGGAGACACGCTCCCGAACACGGGAGCCTCCACGGACCTCTGGAATGGGAGCCGATGGGAGGGCGGTGGTGGTGGTGGCGGGGCCAGCCATACTAGCTGGGGTGTGGTGGCTGCTGACACCCGCCTCCACAAGGGAGGCATCCTCCGAGCTGCTGTAGTCCTCAGCTGAGGTGGATGGTGCTGAGGACTCCTTGGTGTGGCTCCCCTCGCCCTCCGTGCCACTGGGTCCCTCCGACCACTCATCGGCTGCTGACCCAGTCTGGCTCTGCAGCTCCTCCTGGTCCGTGGAGCGGTCCCCTCCTGTGGCCGTGGAGGTATCTGCAAACAATTAGGGAAACAGACAAACATCAGTCACCTGCACTGACCGCACACACCACAGTAAATACAGCACATTACAGAGCAAGCCCTGGCATCCTTAGTTGAACATTGCCAGATGTGCTCACACGGATTAGGAGAAGCCAATTGTCAGTCTGATGGTCAACCATGGCACTCACATCCCTCCTGGCCTTGCACCCATCTGTCTGGTGCCTGTCGGATGGTAATACCCCAGTGTGGACACATTCACCACCTACACAGTTGTTGGACATTGCAGAGAACACGGTGAAGTATGTGAACATGCACACATCACATCCCTTGCCACTGAGTCAGTACAGGTGTCCGGATAAAGGGATGGCCAGAGTCTAATTTGAAATGCATGTGATGCATACCAGCACCAGACACCATGATGCACCCATGTCCTGATAGTCAATGCCACAATGGGGTGCATGTAGCACATGTCACTCCCCTGCAGGATCACTCTTAGGAAGTTTAATGCCATGGCACAGGCATGCCTGCTAAGTCATACATCACTGTCTCCAGTCACATGGGCAGGGCAGCCAGCCAACAACAGTCTGCACTGTGTCACAATACTAGGTCATGGGGAATGCAAGTTCTGTAGCTGAAAAGTGCACATGTCCATCCCTCACAAAACACATTATCTGAACTCTTATTTGTCCACGTCATACCAATTGGACATATGGGAGACATGAAACAACTCTCTGAACCTGAGCACCTCACAGTCTGCTGTGAATGAAAAACAGCTGCCTGAACTTCACAGTCGCATACACCAGTCTGCACAGTCAAGTGATCAAACACCTATATGTCACACAAGTATCGTCTCTCATGGTCACATCTCAGATGGCATGCTGAGCCCAACCAATAAACACCCCAGTAGTCCTGACAACGAAGCCACAGCACAATGACACAGAGGCAGACACCTGAGGGAACATTTCACTGAGCACAACGTGTCAGCTGATACGCGGGAGTGGGAGTACAGAGTGTATTGTATGCCCTGGAGTAGGCATGACTGTCCTGCTCCACGTGAAAGAGGGATGAGCCCTGGACAGTAGGCAGGTGGCTAAGCATGTGTGACACACTTGATATACATACTCCTGAGGCCCAAACATTGTTCCCACCCACAGCATGGGGGGGTGCCAAATACCCCAGGCACATGTGGTGAGTCAGATCAGCAATTGGACCACATATCAAAGTTACACGCAGATTACATGTCAGAACTCAGCCATTGTGTAAGCAATTGACCCACCCATGAAGCCCACCACAGAGTTACGGGAACAAATGCTGTCCCCCACCTTGAGCTAAGCAAAATGCAAGGACACAGTACCCAAGTGACACAATTTCCTGACTGCAAGGGCCACACCTGGGTATCAGATGAGGAGTGGGCATGTTACAATTGAGGGACATGGGTCCTGGACCACAAGACTGATGTACTGTGGAAGTTTAACCAGGCCAGAGGAGGGCACATAGCATGTCAGACAAAGTTCACAGTGCAGTCATGGACTCACCCCCTCCTTGCTGCTGTCTGGCCTTCAGCTGCCCATCCAGGTCAGGGAAGACCACCGCCAGGATCCTGAGCATGTGTGGGGCCAGTGTCCGGTGTCCGCCCCTCCTGCGAGGAGGCGACAGCTTCAGCTGGACCCTTGCGATCCTCCAGGTCCAGCCCCGAAGGTCCTGCCACCTCTTCTGGCAGTTGCGGATCCAGCGCTTGTAGACCCCCACGGATCTTACTGCCCGGACGATGGTCAGCCAGATTTCCTGCTTCTGGTGGGCATCAACCTGTGAGGATGACAAAGTGAAAAGGCCATCACTACACATGCAACATATCCGTGCATCACACAGTTGGATATACATGTCTCAATAACAGGGGCATATGATGTACACAGGCAGTGCAACGATGGCTATGTACAGTTTGCCAGCAGTTACCACATGGTATCATTGCCTGGGAAGTCAAACCTTGTTGGAATGCACTGTTACTGCACTATACCTGTTCAGTGCATGTAACTACACACTTTGGGGGGGTGTGAACTACTCAGTGAGCATGCTAGCCAGTGGTGTGCACACTGTAAGCCTTGCTAGTCAGACAACATGCACAATTAGTAAGGCAGTGGACAGCACACTCACCTGCTCCCCTGGTTTCCCATACAGCTTGCTGTACTGTGGAAGGAGGCTGTCCAGCAGGGCCTGGTTCTCCTCAGTGGTGAAGGCTGGGGCTCTCTCCACAGTACGTGCCATCGTAGTAGCCAGAGGATACAGAGACAGCAGCAGTGTTGGTGGCAGATGTCGTCCTGGAGCATGTAGTGCAGGCAAGTGAGCTCTCAGGGGAACAGCCAGCATTATATGTGTGCTGCAGAGGCAGATACTGTCCCATGTGTCCAAAGTGATAGGTCTAAGTCGTTTGCATCTTCTGAATCTGGCCAATCCATGGATTTGCATCACTTATACACGCCCACAGCATCCTTCAAAAGTTAAACTTCATGACACCCATGAATTTGCAACATTGTTGTGGCTGGCCAACTGAATTCACTGCATCAGACTCGTTAAAGCTTAGAAAACGCGTCCGTTGCCATGCCAGGCCCTAGCCAATGCGTGCGCACCGATCGGTCCATTGCTGTACAATGCGTATTTCGAAAACGACACGCATCCGCTCACATCATATGCAATGGCCAATGCGTGCACACCGATCGGTGCATTGCTGTACAACGCGTACCCGCTCACATCATATGCAATGGCCAATGCGTGCGCACCGTTCGGTCCATTGCTGTACAACGCGTACCCGCTCACATCATATGCAATGGCCAATGCGTGCACACCGATCGGTCCATTGCTGTACAACGCGTACCCACTCACATCATATGCAATGGCCAATGCGTGCGCACCGATCGGTCCATTGCTGTACAACGCGTACCCGCTCACATCATATGCAATGGCCAATGCGTGCGCACCGATCGGTCCATTGCTGTACAACGCGTACCCGCTCACATCATATGCAATGGCCAATGCGTGCGCACGGATCGGTCCATTGCTGTACGACGCGTCCCTGTACAAGTCACTCGCATATGTCACCATGGTTGTCACTGGTGAACGTATGCCAGCCACATTTACATGCCAGGGACTCAGGGGCCCACCTACAACACCACAGCCTGTCAACACTGTATCCTGAGGCATGTAAGCCTGCATTTCCTTTTCTGTGTATGGGGGTCAACATGTGGTTTTTTGGGTGGCACTTGGGGGCAGCCACTCCCAGTCTGTGCACGTGTTCATGGGGACAGAATCCTTTGTGTGTTGTGCACATGACCACTGTGGTGTGCAACGGTTCATTTCAGAGCATGTGGCATGGTCACATTTCCAGGTTGTGTATGTGTATGTCATGTCACACCCCCCCTGAGTCCCATGTGGGAAGGTATGTACGTCACAGGGTGACCCATTGCCACAATAGTGATGGCCCTCCACAGTCTGTGTGCATGTTGTGTTTACAATGTCTCTGATTCCATGTGCACAATGGGAGACAGTCTCCACATCCACGTTGTTTGTGCATGGACTTTGCTGTTGTGCGTGTGTGTGTGTCACAGACGTCCATGTCTTTCCTGCAGAGGCAACAGGGACCCCTACCTGTGGGGGTCATGGTTGTTTTGCTGTGGTGTATTCATGATACGCCATGTCATGCCAGTGTCCATGTGGCAATACAGGGTCCCTGGGAATCTACCTGTCAATGAGCTGTGATGCCTGGGGCACATCTGTCCTCACATGTCACTGTGGTGTGTGTTTGGAACTTGACAGCAGTACATGGGTACTGTGACACAGCCTAATGATATCCCATAGCACAACCTGGAACTTGTTGTCAACACATGTTGAACAGTGATGTTAGATGTTGGCCATGTAGGTGCCATACATGTCCTTACAGAATGGCACACACATCAGGTACTTGTGTCTCGTAATGATGTATCATGTGATATTGAGTATGGTCAATGCCACATATGTGGGGTGACTGACAATCTTTCTTTGTTTACCTATGCACTGCAGGGCACCAGCTGTCCATAGACCATTCCCTGACCTTGCAACCATAGTTGAACGTGACTGCATCCGACGGTACCGCTTCAACAGTCCGCTGATTGAGGAATTGGCGGTGCGTTTTGCCCCACATTTGGAACCTGGCCGGCCATACCCTACAGCGCTGACCCCCAAGGTGAAGGTGATGGCAGCCCTACACTTCTTTGCCACCGGTACCTTTCAACACACTGTGGCGTCTGCTGGTGGGATGTCACAGACCATGTTCAGCCGTGTGCTACGCGATGTTTTGGAGGCAATGTTGAGATACCTGAACCAGTACATCTATTTCCCTAAACGTCAACAACTCACTGACATCAAGAGTGACTTCTATGCCCTGGGGAGGATGCTGCATGTCATTGGCTCCATTGATGGGACACATGTGGCTTTGGTACCACCACAGGCACATGAGCAGGCATACAGGAACAGGAAACATTACCATTCGGTCAATGCTCTGGTGGTATGTCTTGCAGATATGAGCATCTCACACGTGTGTGCCCGTTTCCCCGGTTCTGCACACGATGCCTACGTAACGAGGAGTAGTCGCATCCCGAGGATGATGACACAGATGCAGAACCAGCGTGCCTGGCTTGTCGGTGTGTACTGACTTTGTACCATTGTGTGTGTTCGGCAATGTTGTATTCCACCCTCTTTTCCAACTCAGCTAATGTGCAATTGTCTGTATGTAGGTGACTCGGGATACCCCAACATGTCGTGGTTGCTGACACCCCTCAGGAACCCTGTGACACCAGCCCAGATGCGCTACAATGAGGCACATGGTCGGACCAGGAGAGTGATCGAGCGGACATTTGGTCTCCTGAAGAGCCGCTTTCGCTGCCTGGACAAGACAGGAGGGGCCCTCCCATATGCCCCTGCAAAGGTGTGCAAGATTGTCATCGTCTGCTGCATGCTACACAACCTGGCAGTGCGGAAGGAGTTGCCTCTCATCCTGGATGACGATGACCAACATCCGCCACCTGTGGAGGATCCTGGCCTGGGCCACGATGCCAGTGATGATGATGATGATGAGGGGGATGTCCGCACACAGCTCATCACCAACTTCTTCAGCTGAATGTGAGTATCCAGAGATGTCATGTCAATGATGTGAGTTTGCGTGATATGGGCCCGATTCACAGAACTAACTTACGACAAAATCCTAAACTTACTACCATTTTGGTATTCACAGAATGAACTTACTCATTTTGGTATTCACAGAATAAACTTACTCATTTTGGTATTCACAGAAGACACTTACACATTTTGTGTAACTTACACATTTTGTGTAACTTACTCATTTTGTGTAACTTACACATTTTGTGTAACTTACACATTTTGTGTAACTTACACATTTTGGTATTCACAGAAGGCACTTACTCATTGATGAGTAAGTGCCTTCTGTGAATACCAAAATGAGTAAGTTCATTCTGTGAATACCAAAATTGTTGTAAGTTCATTCTGTGAATACCCAAATGTGTAAGTTCATTCTGTGAATACCAAAATTGTTGTAAGTTCATTCTGTGAATACCCAAATGTGTAAGTTCATTCTGTGAATACCCAAATGTGTAAGTTCATTCTGTGAATACCAAAATTGTTGTAAGTTTAGGATTTTGACGTAAGTTAGTTCTGTGAATCAGGCCCTATGTGTTGGTGGTGCTCTGGTGCTGTTTGAGTGTGGCCATGTGCTACTTGACTGGAAGCGTGCAGCGAATTGTCCTTACAGGTAGTCTGTACTCCCCAACAGTGTTGACATGCTAACTTGGTTTTCTGTAAGTATCTTGTGACATGTATTGGGCATGAGTATTGCAGTTCTGTCCTGTTCTTCAGTGCTTTTGACTGTGTATCATGTCTGTCCTTCACAGGGTACTTTCAGAGTTGTTTGGTCAACTGTGATCCCCCGACACCATGATTCAACTTCCAGGGTGGAAGCAGTCGTTTCCCTAGAGGTGATGTGCCACACACCCCTGGACTTTATTTCTTCTACACTTGGTGACTATGTGGCCACTGCCACGTGGGATTACCTTGCATCTGTGGTGGAAACAACATGTTGCATATGTGTAATAAACCTGTGCTTAAGTTTGGGATGTGCGTTGTCTGTGGTCACACATCTGACTGACATTTGCTTACTGCACCTGTGGGCTAGTTAACACAGACTCTGAATAGGTGTGGTGTCTGTGCATTCCACTGTATTTCCTGGCAACATCAGTGTAGGCGATGAGTCAGATGGCCCTGGTGTGTATGTGTTGTGTAGCCCTAGTGGTGTGTCTCCCTCATATGTGTCACGTTGCCATGACTCACATGACGGTGTTGAACTTGCTGTAGCAGTTAGCATGCACAGTGTCATTTGGCAGATCATCATCTCCATGACAGAAACCACGTTGGAATCACAACAGAGGCAAGTATGGTGTATTAGTGAGTTTATTTACATACATGTGTGGGGATAGTGCACAGGATGGCGGGTGCTGTACATTGGGATTGGAATCCAAAGTACCCAGATGAGTTGGAAGTCTTGGTAGCAGAAATGTCCAGAGTAAAGTCCACAGTCATGTGATACATTGGGCCAACTTAAACTCCCCATGTCATGTGGGAGAGTTGGGTTGCATTCGACAGGGTGAACAGTTTGCACACAAAGGAGAATTTCCAGAACAGGTGTTGGGTTCCTGGGGGATGTGCGTGGCCATCGGCCTCTCAGTTTTCCTTCCTCGGACGACCCCTCTTCTTTGGGGGGGACCCTCATGTGCAGGCTGCTGCGGTGCAGAGGACTCTCCGCCAGAGTCATCCTCCCTCCCTGTGGCAGTGTCAGTTGTTGTAGCACCAGATGTTGTGGGCACACAGGGAGGTGTGGCCATGTTGGTGCTAATCTGGCGGAGGCATATCAATATGTCCCTATACACCGCTGTAAGTTCTTGCAATGTGTCCCACTTGGACTCCATGCGAGACATGTGTGTCTCCACATGGGACATGTGTGAGTCCAAGCGGGCATGATGGGCAGCCTGCTGCTGTTGTATGTCCTTGAGGATCCCCACTACCTGGCTGACCTCTCCGGTGCTAGTCTGGTACGCATCAGCAATGCGTACCAGTTGGGGGTCATCATGCAGTCCAGACCCCTCTGCAAACAGCGACCTATGTCTACCACCCCTCCCACCACCGCTGGCGACACGTGCAGGACCTGCGGTGGCACGCACAGGTGACCCTAGGCCCCCTTGGAGGTTGTTACTGGTGTTGTTGTCCGTTGCTCCACGGTGGGCCTGGGTCCCTGTGCTGTTGTCATCGGTGCTCCTTGGTCTGTCCGTGTCGGTGGGGGTGGTCTGTGTGTTGGCAGTTGTTGGAGGGGTGGGTGCAGGGGGTGCAGATGTTGGTCCTGCTGGTGCTGCATGATGACTCACACCGGAGGGGCCAGGTAGGTCTTCGCCATCCGAGGTGGGCAGAGGCTGTTCCATACCAGTGAGCTCAGTGTCCCCCGGAGCCTGGGACAGGGACTCCTCCTCGTCTGCTGCTGTGTCCCCATCATCACCTGTTTTTGGAAGAGACACTCAATGTATGTTATGTTTCTATAGGCATCAATGGTTTACACACCTGACAGTTGTGACTGTACCTCTGGATGCGGGCCTGTACATTGCATTGTCCTAAGTTGTCAGAGTCCGAGGTTGATATTGGTGTAGCACATTGTCCTGCCAACCTGAAGCATTTCAATGTGAATGTTGAGGTGTGTGCATGGCCAGCATTGGTTGTATTTGGTGGACATCCGGCCCTCCTTCTCCCCACAGCCCAGTTATCCCACCATGAAGCATGCCACCCTTGCAGTGTGTGCAGGTTGACTCTCAGGATGTCAGTCAGTGGTGTCCTGCTGTTGGTTGGTGCCCAGTTCCCAGCAGGGCCTGGTACTCCCCACAACAGAGGACCATTGTCAGACATCTTAGAAGTGGCTTTTCACTCCCTGTGAGGTGTGCATGCTTCAGTGTGAGCTTGCTGGGCCATGTGGGTGGGGGATGTTGAGCTGTGACTACCACTCCCATCATGCTAATACCTATACCCCCCTTCCCAGCATGCCCATACTTCCTTCCTTTTGACTCTGCTTCCCTGTGGGGTAGTGTGCCTGTGCTGACAGGATGGTTGACAGTGTTGTCCTGGCGTTTGTTTGGCTACAAGTCCCAAGAGTGTCCCTGTGCTTCACACAGCATAACCCAGGGTGGTGGTTCTTTGTGGGATATTTAATTAGAGTGTGAGGCATTGCATTCTCCCAGGTGAGTTGTGTGGAGTTTGTGTTAAGGGTGTGTGTGAGAAAAGCTGCTTGTAACTATGGTCAGAGCTGTCAGTCCTCCTTCCCACCCAGCCAGATATCCCACCATGGAACGTGCTTCCATTGCAGGGAGTGCAAGTTTGCTTTCAGGATGTCAGTCAGTGGTGTCCTGCTGTTGGTTGGTGCACAGTTCCCAGCAGGGCCTTGTGCTCCCCACAGCAGTACCCAGTGTCAGCCATCTTGTCAGTTGTTTTCCACTCCCTGTGATGTGAGCATGGTTCAGAGTGGTGTTGATGGGCCAATTGTGAGGGTGACCAATATCTGTGACTACAACTCCCATCATGCTATTGCCTACACCCCCCTTCCCGAGCATGCCCATACTTCCTTCCTTTTGACTCTGCTTCCCTGTCGGGTAGTGCCTGTGCTGACAGGATGGCTGACAGTGTTGTCCTGCCGTTTGTTTGGCTACAAGTCCCAAGAGTGTCCCTGTGCTTCACACAGCATAACCCAGGGTGGTGGTTCTTTGTGGAATATTTAATTAGAGTGTGAGGCATTGCATTCTCCCAGGTGAGTTGTGTGGAGTTTGTGTTAAGGGTGTGTGTGAGAAAAGCTGCTTGTAACTATGGTCAGAGCTGTCAGTCCTCCTTCCCACCCAGCCAGATATCCCACCATGGAACGTGCTTCCATTGCAGGGAGTGCAAGTTGGCTTTCAGGATGTCAGTCAGTGGTGTCCTGCTGTTGGTTGGTGCACAGTTCCCAGCAGGGCCTTGTGCTCCCCACAGCAGTACCCAGTGTCAGCCATCTTGTCAGTTGTTTTCCACTCCCTGTGATGTGAGCATGGTTCAGAGTGGTGTTGATGGGCCAATTGTGAGGGTGACCAATATCTGCGACTACAACTCCCATCATGCTATTGCCTACACCCCCCTTCCCAGCATGCCCATACTTCCTTCCTTTTGACTCTGCTTCCCTGTGGGGTAGTGTGCCTGTGCTGACAGGATGGCTGACAGTGTTGTCCTGGCATTTGTTTGGCTACAAGTCCCAAGAGTGTCCCTGTGCTTCACACAGCAAAACCCAGGGTGGTGGTTCTTTGTGGGATATTTAATTAGAGTGTGAGGCATTGCATTCTCCCAGGTGAGTTGTGTGGAGTTTGTGTTAAGGGTGTATGTGAGAAAAGCTGCTTGTAACTATGGTCAGAGCTGTCAGTCCTCCTTCCCACCCAGCCAGATATCCCACCATGGAACGTGCTTCCATTGCAGGGAGTGCAAGTTGGCTTTCAGGATGTCAGTCAGTGGTGTCCTGCTGTTGGTTGGTGCACAGTTCCCAGCAGGGCCTTGTGCTCCCCACAGCAGCACCCAGTGTCAGCCATCTTGTCAGTTGTTTTCCACTCCCTATGATGTGAGCATGGTTCAGAGTGGTGTTGATGGGCCAATTGTGAGGGTGACCAATATCTGTGACTACAACTCCCATCATGCTATTGGCTACACTGACTTCACCAGCATACACAGAATTCCTTCCTTTCAGTGAGCTTCCCTGTGAGGTGGTGTTCTAGTGGTGGCAAAATATCTGACTGTGTTTGTTGGTTAGATTTGTGCCACTGCCTAGCTGTATTTGTTGTTAGGTTTGTACATGTCATGACACAGTTACATATCACTATGAGATGGCATGTATTGTGTTTATCTGACTGACATACACATCTTGGGATGATTATCTTTTGGTTGCTGTGGATTTGCTAAGGGTGCATGGTTTGACTATCCCCTTGACAGTGATGTGTGTGTATTGTCACGCAATATTGTGTATATTGGTTGTGTACTCACCAGGCTCTGGGATGTTTGATAGTCCATGTACGCTCACTGGTGGTAGGATGGCCCGCACCTTCTCCTCCCAGGGCCTGAGGTATACTGGTTTTGCAGGATGGCCACTGCCGGTGCGGTGACTCAAGAGGTAATCCTTCTTCAGTAGTTCCTTGACCCTCCTGCGCACATCATACCACCTGTTCTGGATGTCTTCCTTTGTGCGCAAACATGGTGATTGTGCGTTCACCCTGTCGACGATCCTCTCCCACATCTTGGTTTTCTGCGACATGGGGGTCTGTTGGACCAATGTACCAAACAACTGTGGCTCTACCCTGAGGATCTCATCTACCAGGACTTCCAATTCACTGTCTAGGAACTTTGGATTCTTCTTTGGGGGCATGGTGATGGGTGGTGGTGGGGAGTGATGTGTGCGTGGGTGTGCAAGTGAGGGTGGGTGTGTGTAGGTTTTGCTGGGTGTATGTGAGGGTGCTATTTGTGAGGTGGTAATGGTATGTGGCTTGTGCGATGGATGAGTTGTGTGTGTCTGTGGTTGCTGTGTGATGGTGTTCTGTGCTGGCAGGTCAGTTGAATTCGCAAAGGATCATGGTAGGGATTTGTGGCCTTTATATGGGTGGAGTTGGGTGTGTGTCTTTGTTCCATGTTTTTCCCCACCAGTATTTATTGGCTTTGTCATTGCTTGTTTGGCCCTTTTTTTCGTGATTTTTCATTTGTAGTTTCTGGGCATGTAGGAGACGTTCTTCTGACGGAGTCGGACGCTGCAGTTGGCTCGTGCGAGCTTCTCCGAGTCTTTCACGCTGTGTTTCTGATGGATTTCATGTGCGGCGTACGCGTCGGTCGCGGAGTATTGGGTTGCTTCGGCTCGGTTTTGTATGCGTGTCGGTCGTACGGCTTGGGCTCCGTGCGACTCGGTCTGGTTTTCCACGCATTGCATCGTACTGCGCGGGTCGGTGTTAGCGGGTACGTTTCGGTCGGGTTCATTCCTGGTGCGTGTCGGTCGGTTCGATTCGCGTGGTTTCCCGGCCGGATAGCTGATTTCCGTGCGGTTCGGTCGTTCGGCTTGTGTTCCGTACGAGTCGGTCGTGATTCACATGCATTGCATCGTACTACGCGGGTCGGGCAGTGCCGGTACGTGTCGGTCGGACAATATTCCCATACCGAGTCGGTTGGTACGTTTTCCGGCCCGAATCGGAATCGGCCCCTCAGTATCCAAAACGCCCACTATCTAGTGACGATCCTGCATGGTAAAAAGAGGAAACATAAGAAATTGTACCATACTGCTTATAAGCACCTCACAATTACCAACAAGAATCTATGACGTCTATGATAACCCAAAGACAAAAGTGAAACCATTGATATACAGAGTAAACATGAGGAAAATAGACTACTCTCATCCCAATTTAAATGTTACTGCATTGCATAATATTAAGAGCCATTAAGGAGAAAACACCATTCAGCAGTCCTACTGTTTTTAGCATGTGGACAGGGCCAGATGCAGAGGACTAGGACAGATAGTAAATCCGCCCATCCCGCAGACTGCCTCCTGACATCACAGACTCCACCCCCCTCCAAGACTGCACAGCATCCTGGCAGCCATATGATCTCCTCCCCTTCCTATGTGCCACAACCCATTCTCCCATTTACCACCTGCTCAGCACAAGGGGTTAATAAGAGTGTTAGACAGGCCTGAATCATGACAACAATTCTGAAACAGCCATGGAAAAAATTGGGCTTGCAAAGTTATTTCCAATTCTTGCCCAATTAACTCATAATTTGATAGTGCAGGGGAAGCATCATAGACAAGAATCAGCAATTCTGGATCTGAAAATTCCAACCGCACTGCACCGTCAATCAGGCCCTGAGTCTTCTGAAGTATTTTGCCAACTACAGCAGATCAGTTGATGTGGAATAGTGCTCTTAGAAACTAAATAAAATAACAATATCATAAATGTTAATATTAAGAAAGTCGATGTCAGTATCAATAACGATACATTTATGTATAAGAACGAAATTGCATCTCTCATGACAAATTCACCCATTATGAACTCCATGTCAACCCCAACTCAGAAATATGTAGTCTGGCAGGCTCTGAGACCCGGGCCCGAGATCACTGATTGACAGATCACAGGTGGGGTGGCACATAGCCATCAGACAAACGTGCGAACAGATCTATCCCACAGATAGGCACAGCGACACAACAATGGTCAGGGAGATTGGCCTCAATAAAGCCGTAATGTCAGATGTCACATGAAGTTAGAAACACATAGCCAATCATAACACAGCACACACAGTACACGCAGTGATCACGCGCTCCCCATGCTGGACATCGGGACACGTTCCCCACTGGCCACATTCTGTCCATGCAAGGTCGAGGCCCACCTGGATTCCTCATCAAATACATACATTTATTACTCCAAAGACAGCGGTTCACATTGCTTACCAAAAAAGGATCACCAGAACTATTTTATTAGATTCAACAGATTTTAATTTAAGACAGTCCTCAGACCCTGTGCCTGTAACTGTTCTCCCAGCTGCACTGTTTAATTAAACAAACTGTTCCTGTTTTGCCAAACGCCAAATGCGTTTCAGCGCGCGCAATGAAATTCGTTTTATTTATTTATTTATTTACATTACTCCGGTCGGGCGTGAGCCGGAGTTTACTACCCCCCACCCTGCCCCGCCCCACCGCCCCCCGTCACTCCCTCCACGAGCCGCTACTGACGTCACCTTTATTTGATAGCACGCTAGGAAATGTGAATATTTATTTATATAGCCCTTTATGGCTCCCAGGATTCTATTTTTGTGGTAAAGCTATCTTTATTGGGCGGAGTTGGCACCTCAATCTTAATTTTTAGTCTAAAAGGGTTTTCATAGTGCCACTAGTTTCTTAACACCGGTGGCATCTGAAAGAAGTGAGAGGTGTTGGTTGCTTGAACCACTGGGCGTGAGACAGATGGGACGCTTGGCCCCTGGTTGTGATATAGGGTGCGATTCAGACATTTAGGGAAAAAGATTTGGACCTGGAAGATTAGGTGTAACTTGTGTTTTGGCCAAGAGGGGCCTGTGGATCTCCAGTTATTCCCTTTTTTCTGTGAACTATTGTTATTATCTTTGCCCCAAATCCGATATTGACAGAGTATCAGGCTCACTTAGTCCTGTGTACCGCACAGTGCTTCCCCATGTCACAGGATAGCATGCACTAGGAGCGGGCTAAGGCATTTATGACAAAGTCATAATTTTTTGTCTGTCAGTCTTTATTGTTGAGATTGAAGAAAGATGTATGTGATGTTGTGGTGCTGTTAATTATTGCAAACCGTATTTTGTCTTGAGTATTGTGCTTTTTGTTGATGACCTAATGTTTCATATGAAGGTGCTGCTATTTCTCACAAACTGTATTTTGATGCCATAAGTGAATATCGTTCAGATGCTGTTTTTACTGACAATTGTACTCTTTCTATGTTGCAACCCTTCATATGCATTGTTATTTGTGTTTATAAAATGTTTATGTTGAATTGTTGATGTATCTGTAGATAGCACTGAGCTTGTAGTAAAGTAGTTATAGGCAGTAACCCCTTTGTATATTTTCCCTACGATTAGATAAACCAAAGATCCCCCAAACCAAATAAGCTAAAGAGTATCTTGTCCACTAAAACTACCAACCTTATCATGGAGTCACCATTAAAGCACATGCAAACCAGGTTCCCCAAACAAGCAAAAAAACCATAATAAGGTTTGCCAAGAATAGCATGCACATACGAAGGCACACACATTTCCCTGGCCAAAAGAGGGAACTTTCAACACTAACATAGTTGAACACATGAGAACATACATGCAGACCAAATACACAGGTCAAAAGAAAAACAGTAGGGAGGTATTATTAGAACTATGGGCCCGGATTGACAGTCCTGCATCACAGATAGCAAGCAAGGTGTCAGCACCTCCCACACCATATGCAGGTATGGAGGTGTACTCGCCTGTTCCCCCCACATTAGGATACTCCAATCCACCAGTTGAAGACGTCGGTGGGTGCCCCTCTGAACAACGAGCAGTTAGGCCCAGGCATGAGAGACTAACAGGCCTGCAGGCCCAGGCAATCATAGAGCAACTCCAGTTCAGTGCAGGGGCTCCAGAAGTTTGACTCCCCCGTCTGTCCCGCCTGACACATAGAACCCCAGCGGTGCAGAGAACATGCACACCCACTGGTTCAGGCAAACACACATGGGGGACAGGGAGATTTGTGGCAGGTCTAGACATGGATACAGTGAGCAGGAATGAGAAAGGGGACCAAAGTCTCCTGGGAACCAATGCGTATGCCTACTACCACTCCTGGGGTATAGGTCATCAACCAAGACTCTCCAGCCATCTCCGTCCTTGGCTTTTCTTTTAGTCTGAGTCCAGGTGTAACCCATCTTCTTGAAGTCAGACTCAAGGCCTCAGCACCAGGAGTTTCTTAGCCTTCATATTTTCCTTTTCCCTTGACACCATAGGGCGACACGTGTTTCATGACACACATCGCTTCATTAAGACCAATATCCAATAACTAAACACAAAATACATTAATTGATTTAGTGACAGAAAAAGAACAAAGAAAGAAAGGAGTTGTAGGACAAAATTGAAGGAAATGAGACAAAAAATATACGACTATTCATTATTCTTGAAACATTATCAGAGAATTAACACATTATATCACACATACAAATTGTTAGAGAAGGGAGAAAAGAAGAGTAAGACAAATAGAGATTGAAAAGATTTTTAAGATGAAAATAATTATTTAATGAACAAAGATAGACAAAAATGTATTTATGATCATCCCGTATGTGCTTGCAGGTAAAAAAATGTAGAATTGGGAAAAATAAGAGAAATCTACTGTGAATGTGAAGCATAAGGTGAACTATTTACTGAAGAGAAAAACTGGAGGAAACCAGGAAGTCAGAAGTAAAAGCCTAGCAATCACCAAATGAATATAGTAAAATGGGAACCAATAGTGAGATTGCAACCCAAAAAGTGTGCAACATACAAACAGAAGGATTATTGTCATACCAATGTAAAATTTGCAGTATGCACAAATGATAATGAACTCTTTAAACTTGTATTTGGGAAATAGAATTATTGGTTCCATAAACATCTTAAAATACAGTTAGAAAATGGCATGCAGAAATATATTTTTTTAAAGCACAATGAATACATATATGATATTAGTAACCCATGGGACACACATTATCAGTACTTACATAAAGGAACATTTGACAAGGTCTGATGTAGAATAACTGTGGGTTGATCAAAAGTGTACTGTGCATGGATATGAAGTCCAAAAGCCACTGGAAGAGAATAACCCAAACATTTAATATGGAGCGACAGTGTCTACGTGGGAGAGATCACAACAGTAAACTGATACCCAGAAATATTTAAAATTTGATAATGTAAAAATGTTGCAAATAAACACAAGCGGTGTGAAAAACTAAGTCAATGGTGATATCCAGAGGCACACATTATGTGACTAAAATATGAGAAATGAAAGACAGACAACCGCAGCTGTCACTGAACATCAAAAAGGAAATTCAATAGAACACAAACGGATGCGGTGAGTCGAGGCATGAAGATAACAGAATAAAAAGAGAATGGGAGCTAATGTGCCAGATGCATGCAAGCAGTGGAGCAGTTGCTCAAGGTACATTGTTACGAGGCTTAAAGGATAAAAGGGAAAGAATAAGAGCTAGGCATGCTGAAACGTTCACCGGTACTCAAGTGAATAAAACTGCGTGTTGAAAACGAATTTCAGAAGAAGCGTGCACAATATGCCAGGCGTAACGAGTCAGTACAAAATGTGCAGTACGTTCAGGGCATGAGTGCAGACCTTGTGTGAAGCGGTGACGCAACTCAAAATAAATAAAACTGTGTGTCAAGAACAGATTTCATAAGGAGCGTCCACATATTAATAAAAGTGACAGGTCAAATTGCAACCCGCACTAAGTTCAGGTCGTAAATGCAAATATGAAGTGACACTGTGTACTGATTTATCCATAAACAACTGGAATGTACACATTTTAGAAGACTGCTTAAAGGAACACTTGTGGCCCCTTTTGGTTAAAGAAGCATAACGGAAAAAGCACAATGCGTGGTGAGTTAAAAACGCAAGTGCAAGTGCTGACCCCAAGTGTACTGAGTTACAGAGAAATAAGTAAAATGTGCCAATACATGAAGACTGCTCTTAAGGAATTACCAAAACAAAAATAAGAATTATGAGTGCGTGAGAAGACTAAACAAAACGCCATGTCGAAGGGCACAAAAAGCAGGTACTTAATCAAAACAACAAGAAAAGTGCAGAATATACAAGACATATTAACACTGTAATGGGGATAAAAGGACAACAGTGTTTCATGCAAAGGCGGGGCATACCGCACGTTGTATTTAAAAGTCAAGCAACCGCCAAATTCTGGCTCAAAGTGTAAGCGACGGCTATTGCAAAGTGAAACAGGTATTACTCAAGGAATCTTACCGACATGATAACCCCTAAGTCTGTTAAACTTCCGGGGGGTCTGTGAACACCTTTGTTTTTTCAGCCAGATAATTTAAACCAAAGAAACTGGTCACATGAAGAATCATGTGATCACTTGAAGAAAAAACTGGAAGTCTGACTCATTGGCCAATGGTAGCATCATTGCAGCCATTTCAGGCAAAAAAGTTAAAAAAATAAACACTGAATATTCAGTTACTATGTTGCACACTTTTTGGATTCCAATCTCACTATTGGTTCCAAGTTTCCTCTATTCCTTTACTGATTGATATACTTCTACTTTTGACTTTTTGGCTTCCTCCAGTTTGTTCTCTTCAGTAAATAGTTTACTTTACGCTTTACGCTCACATTAATTTTCTCTTATATTTTCCATTTCTACTTTTTTTCTGCAAGCACTTGCAGGGTGATCATAACTACATGTTGCTCTATCTTTGTTCATTGAAGATTTTTTTTTTCTTAAAAATCTTTTCAACCTCTATATGTCTTTCCCTTCTTTTCTCCCTTCTCTAACATTTAGTATCTCTGAAATACTGCGCTAATTTTCTTATAATGTATCAAGAGTAATTAATAATCAAAGTATATTTTTTGTTTAATTTCCTTCAATTTGATCCTTAAGCTCCTTTCTTTTTTCGTTCATTTTCTGTCACTAAAACAATTTCTGTATATTGTGTTTAGTTATTGGATATTGCCCCTAATGAACGGACGTGTGTCGTGAAACACGTGTTGGCCTATGTTGTTCATTTTGCTTAAAAAATAAAACAAATTTTGAAGTTTCCCATTACCTGCTTGTGGATACTCATTGAATCATCAAGAGACCTTAAATCCCAGTCTATTTCTTCCAGCGTAATGAGGGATTTGAGGGTTTTACCCAGCAACTTCCTTTGAGGTCAGTGTGTCGATCCTTTTAAGAGCCTCTGTATCCCTCTATTTTCCTGGTATCAAAATTGCATTTGTTCCAGAGGACGGTTGACACTACTATAACTGAACATTTCAGAAGTATATACTTCTGTCGTTCATCAAAGTACTAATGTCAACATTTTGACAAAAGAGAAATCTTAGCTAACTCACTCTTTAACAAGGTGAGCAGAGACAAGAGAGATGTCAACCTACTGGTACTTCGGAAGAGTCTGAAACAACTGTTTCTTCAACTTGAAAGACTAATGATAAAAGAAAGTTCGAAATGGTGGGAAGTTAAAACTCTCAAACAATATTTGGAGGGAAAACTGATATCCAGATATTCAGCTGAAGATATGACTACGGAAATGGCTGAAAAATTGCAAAAAAATGACAGAATACCTCATTTGATCTGATAGGCATGCTTATTGAACACGATGAGCCCACCATCATTAGACTTCAGAGTGACCTCACCAGTCTCAAAAAGACATTGATGATTTGAAATGTGAAGACCTTTCTATGCAAAATCATGATATTCTGGATCGTATCCTGGACAAGTATCAGGATCAAATGAGAAATAAAAAATGTATTAAATTAGAACGTGACATTTGTGATTACAGTTCAGGAAGGATCTGCTCATATGCAAGAAAGTATGATTTAGTCTCTAAAAATAAAGACTCAGGCCCTGTAATAGACGGAAGCAGTTCAGAAATTTCTTTGAGTAGCGCAACCAGCGCCACCACTGACAGCGAACCCTCCTCAAGCTCTTCTCTCTAAATCTCCTTTTTTAGAAGAACTTCACAGGATGCAAAAAGCAGAACGGACAGCAGCATCCCTGGCAAGGAAAAACATTGAGAAGAAATCTCTTCTGGAAGAAATCAAAGAAACAGAAGAAAGAAACACAACAGGAGTAAGAACAAGACACCAAACGAAACAGGACAAGAGCAAAAATTGAATCTAGTGTTTAATTTATCTGTGTACACCTTAACTCCTGAACAATTGTTTATTCTAAATAAAGATCTGAACTTTGTACTATCTGAACCTATTGATTTATTTGCTTTTAAAATTGATTTGTTAAAGTTTATTCGTAAGTTGAAACGTAAAAATGTTTTTGAATTGACTCCACCAAAACGTTTGCCAATTGGCTTTCAGGTCCCCGCTACTGAGCAATCAATCAGTGACCTTAGAGGTATACAAACCTTGTTGTCATTATTTGATCCTCGTCCAGTATCGTTTGAGACAATAGCCACAGATCTAGACATAATATTTGATGAATCACTAGATAGGGGCATAAGGCCAAAGTCGAAATATTTCCCAAAATTCAGTAATGAAGACAATATTCCAAAAAGTGCATGTTACGAGACATTACTAATCTGAAGTTTAATCAAAAAGCTCTCAATTTGAGTAAAGAACAAAGGCACGCGCTTTTAACTCCACAAGATAATAAAGAGATGCTCCATAGTAATTCAGAATTATTGGGGCTTCAATAATGAAGCTCAGAGACAGTTATCTGATCATCTGTGTTACGAAACATCGACACCCACTAAAGTAAAAATTGCAGAAAAATCACTCATCCGGGACTTATATGCAGCTAATGAGGCAGCAATTAAGTACCTCGCACCAAAGGAAGACTTTACTTCGTATGGATCGCCCTCTGAAAAAGAAATAGAAATGGTGATCAGGGGAATGCGTACGTCAGCCGCAATGGGCCCCGATGAAATACCAATCACAGTTATAAAACAAAACAGTACACTGTGGAGTAAAATTCTTTACCCAGTATTTAAGTATTGTTATGAAAATAAAATGGTTCCCCCCTCCTGGAAGGGAAGTATAATAGTCCCTCTGTTTAAGAAAGGAGACCGAGATCTTCCTCATAATTACCGTCAGATTGCGCTTCTTGATGCCATGGGTAAAGTCTTCGCTAAATGCCTTTTGACCCAAATTAGCGATTGGGCGGATGCCATTAAAATTTTACCGTTGGAGCAAACAGGGTTTAGAACAAAACATGGAACAATTGATAATTTAACTGCTCTACAGGTAATAAATGAAAAATATTTCGAAATTAGAGGAGGAAGGGTGTATACAGCTTTTATAGACTTCTCCACAGCATTTGACAAAGTAGATCGTCCTCTGCTGTGGAGAAAGCTTTTAAATTTGGGTATGCCGGGCACTCTTTTGAAGTTAGTTCATGCCCTCCATATGGATACTTGGTGCAGAGTCCTAATGGGAGGGGAAAGAGGTCTCTCACAAGCTATCCCTACTGCAAATGGTCTAAAACAAGGATGTTTATTGGCTCCCCTGCTTTTCTCCCTATAGATCTCTGATCTCCCTCACAATCTGGCCAAAAGTGAGGGCATTGCCCCGTGACTTGGGGGAAAACCGATTGTGTATCTACACTATGCAGACGACATAATAATTTTGGATTTAACGCCTAGGGGATTAAATAGTCGTCTGCAGGCACTCCATAAATTTGCAGAGGCACACCATTTAAAGATTAATATATCAAAAAGTGAAATCATGTCTATGCATGGAAGAAACAAGCTGCAGTACGGAAATTTTGTATGGTCTGTAGGTGGCCAAAAATTGGAACTTGTAAAATCATATACCTTTTTAGGAAAAATAGTGTGTGGCAACCTAAGTGATAAAGCCCATATAGAAAATAACATCTCTAAAGCTACCATGCAGGGGAAAAGCTTGGGCTCCCTTAATAATTCTACTGGAAAAAGACATTTTGCACTTTTATTGGAGGTGTTTCGTGCAAAAATCCCCGCTTTCCTGCTGTATGGTATAGAATTGATCGATGTAGAGAAATGTTTTTTTTTAAATGCAACGGAAGGCCGAATTTTAAGAAGTTTAGCCTCAGTTAACTCAGCATGTTCCGTGGCCGCCCTCAGGTTAGAATTTGGGTTGAGAAGCACCTGGGCACAGGGTCTCGCGGGGATAGTGCGTTGGGTCCTAGGCCTGGCAAAGGGTGATTTTGGTACATTAAGATTTTTACTTCGGAAAGAAATTTTAGAATGTTTAAAAGAACAGTCATTAATTTTTAGAAATGTTAGGACTGCGGTTGATTTGCTGCAATTAGATAAGTCCCTGCTTTTTACTTTATCGCCATATCAATTAAGGGCTACCTTGAAACAGGCCACTCAGGAATCAAGTTTTACAAGGGATAGGGAAGCTTGCACTCTAAAGAGGGGTATCCATCCAGTCATTGACTCCTGCGTGATAAATAAAGTACAGGCCTACATTTCTTGGAACCTGCCTGATGGTGTGCGCCATTTTTGGCTATTACTGAGGCAGGGTACGCTCCTTTAAATCCTTTATTGTCTAAATGGTATGGTTCATCACCGATTTGTAATTTGTGCAATGATGGCCTCCAGGATGTTAATCATGTGTTATTTATTTGCCCTGCATTATTATTGTGTCGCGTAAATGGATGAGACCAATATGTTTACAACTATCTATTCTTTTGGCCTCTGCACTAATCGATTCTCTCTATGAGCCGCCAAAATAAATGTTCTGCCATAGGATTTTTAACTTTTTTAAGTGTTTTCTAAACATGTACTAAGGCTCATTAGGTTTGTAGGGAGCAATCGCTAATACTTGTTTTTAATCCTATGTCAATTACCTCCGACATCTTTGCACTAATGGCATAAAGGATATTTTTAATTATTTTATACTGTATATTATATTGTTATGTTTTAATCTGAAGCTTTTTATATTGTTGGATTTCGCTTAGGACTTGTAGATGCCTTGTGGGATAGGAATATTTTCTGTGTTAATTTGATATCAAAATAGATTCTTGACTATCATGTTGTTGGTTTTTCCAGTTTATGTGGATCTCAACGGAGTTCCGTAATCATAAATAAAATAAACTTGAAACTTGAACTCACCACTCTCCTACAAAAATGGAGACATCAAGGGCTACTATGTGATGAAAAATATAACTACCTAAATATTCCTAATTCCAGGATACTGGTAATTTATTTTTTACCAAAAATCTGACTACCCCACAAGGCAGATCCATAGTCTCCAGCAACAATTCACTTAGTGAAAGACTATCAGAGCTCATCGACATTTACATTGCACCTTTTGTAAATATATTACCTTCATACATGAAAGACACCACTGAATTTCTTATTAGAGTTGACAATATTACTTGGGAAGATAATATGCCCTTGTTGACCATGGATGTGAATTCCCTTTATACCTGTATTTCACACATAGATGGACTAAACTGTATTGAACATTTCTTAAATAGTAGAAGAGCAAATTCATTGTCACATAGTTAAATGCTATTAGAAATGGCTAATTTTATACTCCGTAATAACTTTTTTTCTATGAGAATACACTGTACCACCAAATTCTCTGAACCCTGATTGTTTCACAATTCGCACCATCAGATGCATCTCTGTTTATGGGTGAATTTGAAAATAAGATTACCTGTGGAGTAGCATTACACCTATTTGAGGATAATGTTTTAGTATGGCTCAGATTCATTGATGATATTTTCATCATATGGAAAGGTGATGTAACAACTTTATTGAGTTTCCATTCTATTCTAAATCAGAACAAACATAATATAGAGTTGTCACTAGAATACAGTGAAAATATGGTTAATTTTCTTGACTGTACTCTGTATCTAGAGGATCATAAAATAATCAGTAAGATATTCAGAAAGACCTCCTCTGTAAACAACATTTTATATTTGACTTCTGCACACCCGTCACACCAATTACACAATATTCCCTTTGGGGAATTACTCATGGCCCGCAGGATATGCAGCAAAGATTTGGATTTTGAGGAAGAGGCAACCAACATTCACGCATGTTTCATTCAAAGAGGATACAGCACTCAGGTGATTCAGAAAGCTTTCACCAAAGTTAAACACATCAAGAGGAATGATGTACAATATCGGATTTATCACTAAATACAAACAAGAAAGCTCCAAAGTCCATACAATTCTCAGTAATCACTGGCATTTACTTAGACTAGACAATTAATTTTGTAAGCATGTGAATAGACGACCTCAGGTGACTTTTCAAGGAGGTAAATTCTTGAAAGATATTTTATGTCCCATTGACATGGTTGGTCATTCTAAACAAATTCCTAAAAAGGAAACTATTATGAGTGTACCTGTTTTTTTTAAATGTGGTAGTTGTATTTGTTGCGATTTTATCTGTGGTAAACTAACTCATTTCTTTGACCTTAAAAAGAAGAGAAACTTTCCTATCAATGAGTTTACAACTGCGACACTTGTTTCTGCATTTCTGTTATCACCTATGTTTGTCTTAAAATTTATTTTAGATCTCTGAACTGTATTCAATTATCAAGGAGAGAGAGAGGACTAGATAGCCAGTCCGTATCCCCAGGTCTATTATATATAATCAAGAGAGGACTTAGCCTAATTTTATGTGATACAGGACTCAGGACTGTATGAAAAAGGAAACGGAAAAGGAACCGTTTGGTTTCCTTATGAAGCCCTCACCCACCAACCTAGTTGGTGGCATGCTTCATCATCGGGCCCACCCAGTGACACAGAATGTGTCCCGGGTGTGCTTCAACGCCTGTGTTACAGCGGAGCAGGTATTTTACTGAGTGTGCAGTGAAGGTGATGTGAAAGTGAAAGGTTAAAAGCTATTCAGTGGTCCCAGTACCCAGGGGGTTGTCTTTAATATCTGGGCCTCTGATAGCAGTAAAAGCAAGGCAATGGATGTAGGTGGAGTAATAGTTAGGGACTCCTGCATCCGGTGGGTGGTCTACATGTTTCAGCCAGGCCTTTCTGTAATACTGGCTTTCCTCAGGACCGTAAACTATGTGAAGGTGAGATCTACACTTACAGTGAGTGTGTGATCTAAAATGTGTTGCACGCGCTAAGGTGCCATACGTGTGGGAGGGATTCCCTCTCCAAGCATTACTGAACATACAACATTAATGACAAACGGACATACAATAAAGAGTCTTAGTATGATTTGGTTAAAATCATAATCACATGAGTACACATTTGCCGGTAGATACATGCTAGATGGACGGAAAAAATGCGGCAAAAGGTGAAACCGTAGTGGTGATGCGGTTTTAGTGAAATTACCGATATATGCAAAGAAACGTGTGGTGGGCTATGTCGGGTAGGCACACACACATGTAGAAAGTGGACACACTCAATCGGTATCCTTACGCTTGCGATTTGTACAAATGCCCCTATAGATGTTTACGGCAGCGGTACTGACCCTGTAATGAAAAGGCAAGTGGCGCGTGGGCCATTAAAACCTGTGGGGGAAAGAGATTCTTACCCGGTAGTCGAAAGGTCCTAGTGGTCTACTCACGACTTGGTTGATCAGGGCTCTTTTGAAACCTGTTCTGCTGCGGCCGAACTCTGTAGGAACTGGTCCTCGGTAACGCCGGCGCTTAAGTATCCAGTTCGGCGCTGTCAGGTGTTTCTTGTGGTTCCATGGTGAGCGAGTAACGTCTCTGGAAAGACAACATAGAAAAAAGACTGCACGCATGCAGGCGCAAGGCGTCCATTGTCATGGTGATCTAGCATGCACTAGTGAATGTGTGGGAGGTGCTGGGAATGACAGAGAAAGTTAAGATAGAAATACGGAGCGCGCTTAGGTGCAATGGGCTGGGGGGCTCATGTGCAGATCGGCTAGTGTGAAAAGTCTGACTCCATGAGCCAAGAGAATACGATTAGTATTAGCCTTAAATACGGAGTGACGTCTAAACCAAGACGCAAGATGTCAAGAGCGCGCTTGGGTGCGGTAGGCAGGGGACTCATATAGAGGTGTATAATGTCTGACTACATGAACCCGGACGGTAGTAGCCAGGGTTACACGTGGTATGTGGTTGGCTGTGCGGTCTGCAGTTGGTCATGACTCTCATATTAGCCATGGGGTTGGGTTAAACAGACCATGTATAGAGACACTATGATGTGTGGTTTTATTGATTGGTGTATAGATTTCAGATTTTCAGGGTAAACCACGGTATAGAATCATTCAGGCCCTGGTGTTGGGTAGATAAGCGGTAGATCCACCGTTGTTCTTTTTTTAGTAAAGTTTTTTCATTGTCCCGTTGGTAGTAATCTTATTGTTCGATTACCGTCCAAGTCATGTCATTTGGAGTGTGGCCCAGTTGGAGGTAGTGGTCCGTGAGGCGGCTGATATTCTTTCTGCATCTTATTGTACTGCGATGCTCAACTATCCTGGTTCTGACCTTAAGCGTTGTCATGCCTATGTAGCGAAGGCCGCATGGACATGTGATGAGATAAACGACATTGGTCGAATTACAATTTGTGTGTTGTAGTTGTGTCCAGGTCTTTCCGGGTTCCAAGTTGAGTGTTTTGGAATGGTGAGTTAGGTGGCACATGCTGCAGTCGTTGCAGGGGTAGTGTCCTGTTACTTTAGGGAGTCCCCAGGCGTTCTGAATGGTGTTTGTGGCTGGTTTTTGCGTTGTCTTTGGTCGTGTAGACACCAATTGGTCCTTGAGATTGCTTGCCCGTTTGTAGGCAAAGAGGGGTTCTTCCCATTGTCTGGAGCCTGAATTTATGATGCGCCAGTGTTTTCGGATTATGCTGGAAACCTTGTTGGAGGCCATGTTGTATGTGGTGACGCATGTCATTGGTGGATTTTGAGGTTCTTTAATGACAGTTTCAAGTAGAGCCACTCTGTTCTGGTTGCGTGCCCTCTTCTTGGTTTTCTCAATGATTTTGCGGGGGTAGCCACTTTCCTGTAGTTTGGAAGCAAGAGCTGCAGACTGTTTTTTGTAATCAGTGAGTTGGCTGCAGTTCCTTCGTATGCGCAGGAATTGCCCAAAGGGGAGATTTTCCCTTAGGGATCTGGGATGAAAGCTGTTGAAGTGTAGCAACGAGTTCCTGGCAGTAGGTTTGTAGTAGGTGTTGGTAGTGAGGGTTACTGCCTCTGCTGATATATTGAGGTCAAGGAATGCCAGGGTAGTAGTGCTAGATGTGCAAGTGAAACGGAGGTATGGATCACATGCATTGAGCCATGTCAAGAATAGTGTCAATGTTTCTAGTGTGCCTTCCCAGATCATGAAGATGTCATCAATGTAGCGCCGCCACATCTTGATGTTAACTAGATGTGGGTTGGTAGGGGATGTTACATGGCTCTGTTCAAAATGATGGACATAGAGCCCCGCTACACTGGGGGCAAAAATGCTCCCCATGGACGTGCCGTTGGTTTGCAAGTAGAACTCACCCTCATATTCGAAATAATTTTCTTTGAGTGCAAGTGAAGCGCATTTGAGGATGAAGGCCCTGGGAGTGTGATATTCCCAGGGTGTGTGCATGAGTATGTCATGGAGAACTTGCAGTATGGCGTCCTGGGGCAGGCTCGTGTAGAGGCTCTCTATGTCCAATCCCACCATCAGTTGGGTCGTGTGATCGAAGTTCAGGTCTTTAATGATGTTGAGCAGGTGTTTAGTGTCTTTTATGTAGGTCGGAGTTTGTTGGACCAAGGGGTTAAGGAAGTGGTCACAATATCTAGATAGTGGTTCTAGTAAGGAGTTGATCCCAGAAACAATGGGAAGTCCCGGTGGGGGTGTTATCCCTTTGTGGACTTTTGGAACGGTGTAAAAGTAAGGTACTTTGGCATTCTTAGTACAGAGGTAGTCAGCTTCTTGCTTAGATATGTGACCTGCTTCGCGTGCTTCATCCACCAGTGTTTTGATGGTGGTCTGTAGAGTCATGGTGGGGTCACTTCTGAGGCGTTTGTAATTACGGTTGTCACTCAGCAGTCTGCGGCATTCCTTGTCGTAGTCTGTTTTGTCTTGTAGAACAATCCCACCGCCCTTGTCGGCCGGCTTGATGATGGACGGGTTTTCTTGTAGATTTCTGATGGTTTCTCGATCTGCCTTGGAAAGGTTGTTGTATGTGTTAGTGGTGCTAAGTTCTTCTATGTCATGATAGACGGCTTGTTCGAATGTAGTGATTTCTGCCGGGACACTGGTGGGGGGGGGGGTGTGAAAGAAGATTTAAGTTTCAGACCCGATTCATTGGCGTTTTCATTGGTGTTGTCATCGCTTATCCTGGGTTTTTCGAAGAATGCCTTCAGTTTGAGCTTCCTGAAGAAGTCAGCGAGCTCTACGTGTAGCTTGAATTTGTCTAGCCTGGTGGTTGGGACGAAAGATAGGCCCTTGTTGAGTACTGTAGTTTCTTTGGGCGACAGGAGGGTACTGGATAGGTTAAACACCAGGGTGGTTTGCTGTTCATTGTTCATTGTTTCTGTTCATTGTTTCTGGTAACTGCTCGTGCCTGGTTGTTGGTCCCGTGATCTCTGATCTGCCCAGTTAAATAAAGGTGGAAGGAATGTCTTAGTGCTTTCAGAAATCCTAGTGATAGATATCCAATATCCATACATCTAAGAGATTCTGAATGTGACAGAATCTGAAATACATTTGTTTTGCTGCAATTTAAACAATTAAACCACACAGGAGAGGTGGAGACTGTGCACAGCATCTACGAGAGAGAGAGTTTTGGGATTTTTAAACTCCAAGCATTTACTTTGGATCTCAACAAAGAAGAAGAATTGTACTATTTACTATGAATTCATTCCAACTTTCATAGTTCCACTAGAGGTGTCATCTTTTTAATTGAAAGTACTCCTTTCTTTTGTGCCAAACACTCCTGATTTTAACAAAGAGATGATAGTTTACTCATTTTTTAAAAGTTTTCGTTGGTTACTTATCAAACTTTTTTATGATTGACAACACTTCAGGTTCCAAGCCAATATTTCCACTATTCAACTTTTATCATAAATGAGTTTTATAATAGTTTATTAACTCTTGAGATTTAGATTCTTGTTACTGATTAGTATAATAATATAGAGCGCAAGAACTCTTTTTATAAAAAAGTTTTGCACTCTAACGAGTTCCAGTTATTTTGAACTTTTGCTGTTTTTTTGTTTTCAATTTTTCTCTTTAAAATGGCCTCAATTATGCTCCCATTGTTTAATGATCACATGATTGTCCATGTGACCAGATTCTTTAGTTTAACATTTTCTCTCGTTTACTTTAATCATAAGTGAGTTTCACAATGATTCTCCATGTGACCAATTTCTTTGGTTTAATTTGTCTGTTTGAACAAACAACGGTGTTCACAAACCCCAAGGAATCTTAACAGACTTGGCGGTTATCATGCCAGTAAGATTCCTTTAATAATATCTGTTTCACTTTGCAATAGGCATCGCTTAAACTTTGAGCCAGAATTTGGCAATTGCTTGACTCTTAAATACAATGTGTGGTCTACCCTATCTATTCAAACTATCTATTACTGTCAGGCTTTTATTCCCATTACAGTGTTAATATGTCTTGTATTTTCTGCACTTTTCTTGTTGTTTTGATTAAGTACCTGTTTTTCGCTCCCTTAGACATTTTATTTTGTTTAGTCTTCTCGCGCACTCATAATTCTTATTTTTGATTCAGTAATTCCTTAAGAGCAGTCTTCATGTAGGGGAACATTTTACTTATTTCTCCGTACCTCCATACACTTGGGGTCAGCACTTGCACTCATGTTTTAACTCACTACACGTTGTGCTTATAGCCTTCACACTTCTTTAACCACGAGGGGGCAGTAAATGTTACTTTAAGCGGCCCTCTTAAATTTGTACATTTCAGTTGATTATTGATAATCAGTACATGGGGCCTCATTACGATGACGGGCGGACGGCCACCGACAGGCCGCCGGTGGCAGTCCGCCCGACCATCAGCCCTTTGGTCCGACCGCCGCATTATGATGCAGGAAGTCGGACCCTTGTTGGATGGGGGACAGACCACCGCCTCCAACAGGATCTACTGATCCCAACGGGGCGGTGGTCAAAATCGCAATCCCTAATGATGGTGGTGCCGAGGCAGGCACCGCCGTCAGGATTACGATGTCCCTTTCCGACAGCCTTTTCATGGCGGTCCCAGAGCCATG
The DNA here is from genome assembly GCA_963921515.1 of Calotriton arnoldi. Taxonomy (NCBI): domain Eukaryota; kingdom Metazoa; phylum Chordata; class Amphibia; order Caudata; family Salamandridae; genus Calotriton; species Calotriton arnoldi. Next base: position 105,730 of record CAWUFW010014915.1, read on the forward strand.
AAAAGGCTGTTCGAAATGGACTTTGGGGCCCCAAACAGGGCCCCGTCCCTTGTGGTCCACTGCAAAGTGGCCCAGGGGACATATGTAATGCCCCCACTCACATCCATGCACCGTCTGCCATGCACCACATGTTGAATGGCACACAGTGCATGGATGTGCACAAAGTGCTCTTTCACACTGTGGCTTGTGCTGCGGCCCTTTTCCAGGTCTGCAGCACTAGCTGCCATGTTAAAAAGCACCTTTTCTGACCACCAACCAGGCGGTGGCATCATAGTTGGGTGGGCGGACTTCCGCCAGTTTGTCGTTCGGTCTCCTGACTGACGTGATAGCGTGTGGCGCTCTGACCACCCACTATTGTAATAAGGCCCATAGTCCCACTTAATATTTGCATTCAGGACCTGAAATTGTGATTTGACCCGTCACTTTTGTTAATATGTGGATGCTCCTTATGAAATCCATTCTTGACACACAGTTTTTTTTTTTTTGAGTTGCGGTCACCGCTTCACAAAATATCTGCACTTGCACCCTTTACCTACTACTCACTTTGTACTGACTCGTTACTCTAGTCACATTGTGTACACTTCTTACAAAATTCATTTTTGACACACAGTTTTGTTTACTTGAGTCGTGGGCACTGTTTCAGCATGCCCGTCTCTTATTCTTTCCCTTTTTTCCTTTAAGCCTTGTAACAATCAATGTTGAGCCACTGCTCCACGGCTCTGCATGCATCCGGCACATTAGCTTCCATTCTCTTTTTATTCTGTTATCTTCATGCCTCGCCTCACCGCACCCGTTCGTGTTCTATTGAATTTCCTTCTTGATGTTCAGTGACAACGGCAGCCTTCTGTCCTTCATTTCTCACATTTTAGCCCCATAATTTGTGCCTCAGGATATCCCCATTTGACTTCATTTTCCACACTCCTTGCGTTTATTCGCAACATTTATACATTAATAGATTTTAAATATTTTTGGATATTAGTTTTCCTGTTGAGATCGCTCTTACGTAGACACTGTCACTTGATATTAAATATTTGGGTTATTCACTTTCAGTGACTTTTGGACTGCATATCTATGCACTGTACATTTTTGATCAACACACGGCTATTGCACTTCAGACCTTGTCAAAGTTTCTTTTATGTAAGTACTGATAATATGTGTCCCATGGGTTACTAATATGATGCATGTATTAATTGTGTTATTCAGTAATTATTTGTGTCTGGCATTTTCTAACTGTATTTTCAGATGTTTTATGGAACCAAGAATTCTTTTTCCCTAATACAATTTTAAAGAGATCATTTGTGCATACTGCAAATATTGTATCCTTACGACAATATTCTATTTGTTAGTATGTTGCACACTTTTTGGGTTTCAATCTCTCTACTGGTCCCCGTTTTGTTCTATTTCTTTGGCTATTGCTAGTATTCTACTTTTGACTTTGTGGCTTCCTCCAGTTTGTTCTCTTCAGTAAATAGTTCACTTTACGCTTTACATTCACAGGAAACTTCTCTTATTTTTTCGATTTTTACTTTTTTTGTCTGCAAGCATATGCCGGGTGATCATAACTACATTTTGCTGTATCTTTGTTCATTAAATAATTTTCTTCATCTTAAAAATCTTTTCAATCTCCATTTTGTCTTACTCATCTTTTTTCCCTTCTCTAACAATTTGTTTCTCTGAAATAATGTGTTAATTCTCTGATAATGTTTCAAGAATAATTATCAATGTATATTTTTTGTCTCATTTCCTTCAATATTGTCCTGCAACTCCTTTCTTTCTTTGTTTTTTTTCTGTCACTAAAACTGTTACTATATATTGGGTTTAGTTATTGGATATTGGCCCTTATTAAGCGAAGTGTATTGTGAAACACGTGTTGGCCTATAGTGTTCATTTCGCTTTGAAAAATAAAACACATTTTGAAGTTTCCCATTACCTGTTTGTGAATACTCATTGAATTACCAAGAGACCTCAAAACCCAGTCTTTTTCTTGTATCTTAATGTGGAATTTGAGGGTTTTACTACACAACTACCTTCGAGGTCAGTGTGTGGAACCTTTAAGAGCCTCTGTATCCCTCTACACACCTGCTGGTGTTTGATGCAGGCTTGCAGAGGGTGTGACCTATCCAGCCCCAGCGTCTTTTCATAAGTTCTTCATGAGCAGGGAGAATGAAAGTCTGCTACCATAGGTTATTGTTGCAGATAGTGGGAGTATAATAACAAAGAAATGGCACAGCGCGGTGCTGTCAGCAATTTTGCTGCACCGCGCCATTTAAAAAAAATGCAGGGCTGCGCCGTATTTTCCTTGTTATGGCGCTAAATAAATCTGCCTAGTACCAACACAGACACTCTTGCGCCATGCTGCAATGGGGCCTGCATTGCAGGGATGATTTCCTGCAACTCAGGCAGCCTTGCACCATGGTGCAAGGGTGTCTGTCTTGCAGGAATGATTGTTTCCTGCACATAAACAATCTTTAAAGGTGATTCTCTTCTTCAATGTGTGCTGCATAATGCAGCACAAATAGAAAGAGCAAAAAAAAAGGGGGAAAAAAAGTGTTTCTCCTTGTTGCGCCAATGTAATGACTGCTATTCAGTGGCGTTAGATTTTGGCACTGCCTCAGATTTACACATCCTTGTAAATCTGAGGCAGCATAAAAAAGCAATGGGTGTTGCTGTGGAATGCCCAAGACAACACCCATTGCACACCCCTTTCATGCATATACCTTCGTGAAAGAGTATGATATTTACAAAGCGGTGTTAAGCCACGCAAAGTGGCTTAACGCTGCTTAGTAAATATGGAGCAGGGCTTTGCGCCACCAGAGCCCCCTAAAAAGTGATGCTCCTGTGGCGCAATGCCCTTGTAAATATGCCCCAGTGCTTGGCGAGTGGATTTGAGGGATTTTCCTCAGACAGTTGTTGATGAATGTCTGGTCGCTGCTGTACTCCAAGTTTCTGCTTCATCCAGAAGGACCAATTTTACACTGGTGTTAAAAAGCCTGATCTTGTTTTGCGACATTAGGTCTTTGGAGCTCTAGATGTTCTTTAGCTGAATGAAGATAGCACTTGCTTTCCAATTCTTGCTATGACATCGGCATCTGTGCCACCCTGGTTGCCTATGACACTGCCCAGGGAGGTGAAGACCTGAGCTCTTCCAGGGCATCACCTGAAAGAGTGACTGCAGTTGCAATGTTATCCTTCAGAATCTTGTTTTTTTCCCTGTGGATGTTGAGGCCAAGTTATGCTGATGTGACTGCCATATTATCGGTCTACTCGTGCATTTGCAGATGGGTATGGGGGAGTAAGGTCAGGTCGTCTGCCAGGTCCAGGTGGTCGAGCTGTGTCCAAGGTGTCCACTGCATCCCATTTCTTAATCCTTGCTGTGGATGTCTTCATGATCTAGTCTTTGGCCAGCAGGAAGAGAAAAGTCGAGAGCAAACAACCCTGACGGATTCCGGTCCTCGCTTGGAAGGTTTTCGCGAGTTGTCCTCCATGGACTATCTTACAGCCATAGCAGGTCCCAAGCCCACCTGCGAAAGGAGGAGTAGGATTAGCTACCCCACCATGTAAAAAAATCCTAGCTACAGAAATGTTGTGACTTTTTTGGACCACATTTATCAACACTGACTACCAGTGCAAAGTCACTATAATTGGCGCAAACCAGCGCAAAGTGTTGATTTATTGTTTTCTTTCCAGAGCAAAAATTGTTTTACATTTGAAGTTGCCTAAAAGTAACTTAAAGTAGCGCTTTGTGCTACTTTGAGTTACTGTGCATCAAGGCGGCGTACCATGGATGGTAAAAGAGAGTTCCCATGCTACTACCCATGGTGTTTTAATCAAAACCACATCTACTAGCATTTGCAGCTAGAGCTTTGCACCCAAAAATTTGCCTCCTTGATTCAGGTGCAAAGTAGGAGAGAATTATTTTGTTTCCACAAAGTTTTCAAACTTTGCATGCGTGCTGCACTGTTTAGCATACATACAAAGTGGGAAAGTGTTAAAGTATGTCTAAGAATACTATTTTGCACTGGAAAAGTACCACTTCATTTCATAAAACTTTATCTCGGTCGTAGACCATAAAAGTGCAAATGCAGTACATTTCATACAGAACGATTTAAAAAACCAATCAGGATGAATTAATAACCTATTAAAAATGTCTATCAAGGCTTAATCTAAAATTCGTTAGGGAAGTTGATTATACTGAGTGTACATATGGATCCGAGTCAACAAAAGCCTTTGCATATTTCAAAATGGACGACAAGGCCCGCTAAACTGGCTAGGTTCTAGAGTTAATTGAACACTCAAGACTGACTAGATAATGTCAAAAAGCATAAAACATAAGCAACTAGGTTGATTATAAAACATTATAAAAACTATTTAGGAAAAAAGATTGAAGGCATATACAATAGTCTCACATTTTCAGCAAAATCCATCTAATTGCCCACATATGACCCAAAAACTTTGCAACAGAGCAAGCAATCACCGAACTGGGGTCTGATCTTAGGATACGGAGGACTTCGACGTGGCAATGTGTGCCAAATTGCTTGCAAATTGGCCTCAGCCATCTTCCTCTCGGGCAGGAGTACTTGGGACAGACAAAAAATACATGGGCAATAGACTCTATTGCAGAAGTACAGCTGGGGCAAGACTGAGAAATAATAGAAGGCTGCCGCCAGGAACCAGTAAATGAGTTCAAAGGGAGGGAACCAAACCTAAACTGCATGTAAAGTTTCCTGTTCTGGGGTATGGTAATAATGTCTTAGTATTGTTCGTATGAACCAATAATTTTAAAATTCATGAACTCCGTGGTTAGGCATCCCCACGGTGAGCTTGTGAGTGAACCCTGTGCTACCCAGTTCCAATAGTGCTTCTTGGTTACATCTTTGCTAGGGAGCAATAATGGATCCTTGACATCCCAGTAACCCTCTAATCCTATAGCGCTTAGCAGGAATTCCACACTACGGATGCAGCCTATCTTCTTGAGATGGTCTAGTGTGCTAACTTCCTTAAGGGCAGCAGCGTACAAGAGCAACTCAGGGGTGGACCATATGCACCACCAAAACAGCAGGGGGTGTAGTTTTACCTTCTCAGAGATAGGTGCTCTACCCAAGTCCAGCCTTAACGGATGAAGTGGCGTTCTCTGTGGTAGCAAAATCAGGGACCTGAGAAACTTATTCTCGGAATTCAAGAGGGCATCCATCTTTGCAAAACCCCACAATTTGGCTCCATAGAGAGCGGAGCCTACAGCTTTGGTATCATAGATCTGCAGTGGGGCTGCCACCGGTTTGCTAAAGGAGCTGCTGTGTTCTTTAATCAAGGCCCCCACTATTTGCCTGTGCAGAAGGGTCTGCTTCACTACATGTGGCTTCCATGACAAGTCTTCTGAGATAGTGTTGCCCAGGTAGTCAAAAGTACTCACCCTCTCCAAGGGAACCCCTCCTAATGTTAGTTTACCTCTAAATGACTTGTGAGGATTAAGCAATAATAGTTTTTTCTTAGTGGTGTTAACCTCTAAACCACGGGAATCGCAGAAAGTTTTAAAACGATTTAAGAGCAGTTGGAGCCCACCTGGTGTTTTTGATACTAACAAGGTATCATCTGCGAACAGTAGGGTTAACTCTCCCCCCAAGGTTGGGGCATCTGCAGGGACCTCAGAAAGGAACTGAACCACGCCATTCATGAAGAGAGAAAAAAGTGTAGGTGCCAAAACACAGCCCTGACATACCCCCCTATTGATTTCCATAGGGTCGGTAAGCTGGCCTTGGCAACCCCAGCGAACCCTAGCAAAGTTTGCCTCATGGAGGCGAATGATGAGTGATATAATCTCCACAGAGAGGCCAATATCATTTAGGACATGCCAGAGCTTGTTCCTATGGACAAGATCAAAGTTGGTCTTTAGGTCGATGAAGGCTACATTCAGATAGCGCTACTGCCCGAGTCACTTTTGGTATTTGTATGCTTGTGCTGCTATATTTGTACTGTTGAATTTGCCCATGCCTCAATACTTTACTGCTTTTACGTTCTTTTAATCTCACCGGCCACCTGATCCCGGTCCGGTTTTATTTCCTGTTCGTCACTGATTGCTGTGACCAATCACTGTGAGGGAGGTGGGGCTAAGGCGGACCTCGGCTATTTTATGCCGGCCGCAGCGCAGGAGCGGGCGCATTCAGATAGCGCTACTGCCCGAGTCACTTTTGGTATTTGTATGCTTGTGCTGCTATATTTGTACTGTTGAATTTGCCCATGCCTCAATACTTTACTGCTTTTACGTTCTTTTAATCTCACCGGCCACCTGATCCCGGTCCGGTTTTATTTCCTGTTCGTCACTGATTGCTGTGACCAATCACTGTGAGGGAGGTGGGGCTAAGGCGGACCTCGGCTATTTTATGCCGGCCGCAGCGCGGGAGCGGGCGCATTCAGATAGCGCTACTGCCCGAGTCACTTTTGGTATTTGTATGCTTGTGCTGCTATATTTGTACTGTTGAATTTGCCCATGCCTCAATACTTTACTGCTTTTACGTTCTTTTAATCTCACCGGCCACCTGATCCCGGTCCGGTTTTATTTCCTGTTCGTCACTGATTGCTGTGACCAATCACTGTGAGGGAGGTGGGGCTAAGGCGGACCTCGGCTATTTTATGCCGGCCGCAGCGCGGAGCGGGCGCATTCAGATAGCGCTACTGCCCGAAGTCACTTTTGGTATTTGTATGCTTGTGCTGCTATATTTGTACTGTTGAATTTGCCCATGCCTCAATACTTTACTGCTTTTACGTTCTTTTAATCTCACCGGCCACCTGATCCCGGTCCGGTTTTATTTCCTGTTCGTCACTGATTGCTGTGACCAATCACTGTGAGGGAGGTGGGGCTAAGGCGGACCTCGGCTATTTTATGCCGGCCGCAGCGCGGAGCGGGCGCATTCAGATAGCGCTACTGCCCGAGTCACTTTTGGTATTTGTATGCTTGTGCTGCTATATTTGTACTGTTGAATTTGCCCATGCCTCAATACTTTACTGCTTTTACGTTCTTTAATCTCACCGGCCACCTGATCCCGGTCCGGTTTTATTTCCTGTTCGTCACTGATTGCTGTGACCAATCACTGTGAGGGAGGTGGGGCTAAGGCGGACCTCGGCTATTTTATGCCGGCCGCAGCGCGGAGCGGGCGCATTCAGATAGCGCTACTGCCCGAGTCACTTTTGGTATTTGTATGCTTGTGCTGCTATATTTGTACTGTTGAATTTGCCCATGCCTCAATACTTTACTGCTTTTACGTTCTTTTAATCTCACCGGCCACCTGATCCCGGTCCGGTTTTATTTCCTGTTCGTCACTGATTGCTGTGACCAATCACTGTGAGGGAGGTGGGGCTAAGGCGGACCTCGGCTATTTTATGCCGGCCGCAGCGCGGCAGCGCAGCGGACGCGCGCAGCGGGCGCGCCGGTGGCGCGCCGAAGGCGCGCCAAAGGCAAGCCCGTCTGCGCCCGTCCGCACCTCGACGTCGCCAGTCACCAATCACTCTGCCATTGTAGACGAAAACACATATATATATTCCCGAGATGAACTTATGACTATGAGACCTATAAAAAATACGGGTTGTCTTCCCCCTCTAACCCTTCCATGGGTCCATTTTGCTGCAGGAATTGCGGTTTTAACTCCGAGGCAATTGCCTCTCTTTCCCCTACTCACTCTTCAGTAGTGGGGCAAGATATAAAACTGCTTAGTCTTAATTGCCGGTCTCTGGCTAAACATTATTTAGACGTGTATGATTTACTACAAAGCGATTTACCCGACGTTTTCTTTCTGACAGAAACATGGCTGTCAGTAGACACGGTGGCTGAACCAGGTCTTGCACTCCCCCCAGGCTACAGTATTGTAACCTTTAACCGAGAGACAAGAGGTGGTGGTATTGCAGTTGTGTTCAAATCATGCTACACCTGCACACTGAGTAAGGAAACTGTAGCAGGCTGTGAGTGCGGCCGATTCAGAATTACTTTTAATCCTAATTTTACTATGTCGGGCATACTGGTCTATCGTCCCCCAGGCCCCTCTAAGGAAGGCAGGGCTGCCTTAACTGACCTAGTAGGTGCTCTGGCTGTGAGATATGCCAATTTTTCTGTTATTGGGGATCTAAATATACATTTTGACAATTCCCATGACTCAGAAGCAGCTAATTTTTTTGCGGATCTAGCAGCCTGCCAGCTGCTCCAATTGGTATGTGGCCCTACTCACTCTGCTGGTCACCTGCTTGATCCAGTCTTTTCGAATCTCCCTGGTCTCTTGGTTTCGACTCCCACTCCGCTCTGTTGGACTGATCACTACCTGATCTCTATGACGCTCTCTGGGGTAGTGCCTGCACGAAAGTCATATCAAAAAAGTATGTTCCGCCGCCCTTGGCACAAACTTGACTTTGGCCAATTTAGTACTATCCTTGCTGCGAGTGTGCCCAGTTGGCCAGAGGACATAGACATGGCCAGCAAAGCTCTCGATGATTGGATTAGACAGCCTTTGGATGATATGATCCCGGTTACACAATCTAAGGGTCGTAGCACCAAAGCCAATCCATGGTATAATAATAATCTAGCCATTATCCGTAAATCGTGTAAACGATTGGAACGGGAGTGGAGGAGAGACTTTGACCCTACTCGGAAAGGTCATTACCACTCAGCCATCAAGAATTATCATAGGGCTGTTCAGAGGGCACGTGCTACCTATTTCTCTGAGGAGATCAGAAATAGCCAGAATCCCTCCAAGAAGATCTTTGCTATTATTAAAAATCTTAAAAATGCGGGGGCACCTGTGGTATCTGCGGTCAAATCTAATGAACAATGTGAGGACCTTGCCACCTTTTTATAACAAAGGTGGACAATATCTATAAAACCTTTCCCCAGATAGTCAGCTTTGACTTTGAGGACCCTGCTCCCCCTGCCCATATATTGGCCACTTTTCCACCTATCTCTGGAGAAGCTCTTAGTATACTTTGCAGGAAGATTAAATCGGGTTCTCCCACCGACCCTATGAAGCCGGAACATCTAATAAGACTCTTACCTGTGCTTCTTACACCTCTGGGCCAGGTTATTAATCTATCCCTGACCATGGCCACAGTCCCAAGGACATGGAAGCAAGCTGCGGTTAAGCCGCTATTGAAGAAGCCCACTTCGGATCCGACTAGTCCTGAGAACTATCGCCCCATCTCTCTGCTTCCCTGGATTTCCAAAATATCTGAAGCCTACGTTAACACCATTGTCTCAGGCTATTTAGAGGAGAATTGTATACTGGACTCCTCCCAGTGTGGCTTCCGCCCCGGTCTTAGTACTGAGACCGCACTGTTAGTTGTGACTGAACACCTGAGAGCGGCTCTGGATGAGGGACGTACCTCGGCACTGATCCTATTGGATCTCAGTGCCGCATTCGATACAGTCTCCCACCAGATACTGATCCAGAGGTTGAAGGATGCTGGTATTGTGAGGCCCAGCCTTGGCTTGGCTCACCTCCTTCCTCTCGGACAGGTCCTTTCAGGTGTCAGTTCCCCCTTTTTCTTCTAAGGTGCACTTTGTCAAACAGGGCGTCCCACAGGGCTCTGCTTTAAGCCCTACGCTTTTAACCTGTATGTCCAGCCCTTGGCTGTGATAGCTAAAAGGAGTGGACTGACTATAGTGTCCTACGCTGACGACACTCAATTAGTTGTCGCCCTTTCCAATGATTGTTCAAATGATGCTGCTAGGTTTCGAAGTGGGTTGGCGGATGTCGCAGGGTGGATGACCACCAACTGTCTTCAGCTCAACGCCAGCAAGACCGAGGTCCTGCTGGTAGGAAAAGATCCTGAGCTTTGGAACGGGCATTGGTGGCCCACCACCCTGGGTCCGGCCCCCACTCCCAAACAGGTAGTGAAAAATCTTGGCGTCTGGGTGGACTCGGCGCTTAGTTTCCGAGATCAAACTAAGAGGGTAGCTGCGACCTGTTTTGGTATTCTGCGCAGCCTCAGGCCCATTTTGGGCTTTTTGACTCCTCTATCCGCCAGACGATAGTACAGGCTTCTGTGCTGTCAAGACTGGACTATGCCAGTGTGCTCTATCTGGGCACCAATAAGGCCGAGATCGCTAGATTGCAGAGGGTTCAAAATGTCGCCGCTAGAACCCTTCTTGCCATGCCCAGATGCTGTTCCACCTCCAGCATTATCCGGAGGCTACACTGGCTGCCAGTAGAGAGGCGAGTGGAGTTCAAGTCTCTCTGCTTCGCGTTTAAGATTCTGAAATACCCGACCCTTGGGGTATTATCTGATCTACTCTCTGCCTATATTCCTATGCGTCAGTTACGTTCTGCAGACCAACAGCTTGCTTGCATCCCTCGTGTGAGGAGAGCCCGCGCAGGTGGGCGATCTTTCCGCGTGATGGCGGCCAGGTTGTGGAATGGCCTTCCAAGCCAGATACGGAGCATGGACAACTACTTTGCTTTTCGAAAGGCTCTAAAGACCCACTTATTTCCTTACTAGGTTACCTGCTCCACTGACTGTTATTTCTATGTTTTTTCTGGTTTCTTTTCTGCTCTGCTAGATGGGATTCTCGCAGTCAGTTGCTACTATTGCTCTTAGCGCCGGGACGCCCCTTTGCTGGGGCAGCTGAGCGCTTTACAAAACTGCTTAACATAACATAACAAAGAGGCTCCCACGACCAATGTCCACAGTCTTCCAAGGAAGGAGAAGAAAGCGAAACACCTGGTCAATAGTGCTAATTTTTTTGCCTGAAACTAGCTTGGAATGGAATCAGGATGTTATGTTCGCCCATCCAAACCTGTACCTTTAGGAGGAGTGCACGAACAAACACCTTTTGGATACAGTCTAGAAGACGCAGCCTGCTGAGCCGGCGGGGTGTGGACAGGATTCGGTTACTTCACCTGGGTCCGCACGCGCAGAGTGGACTGATAGGTCTATAATTGCCGGGTATGGATCTATTGCCTTTCTTGAACACTGGGATCACCTCTGCTCCCTTCCAGAAGATGGGTATTTGGACCCCCTCTGCTATTGATTTGGCTAGGGCCAGAATGTAGTTTGACCAGATCTCACTGTCGTACATGAATATGTCACCAGGGATGCCATCAGGTCCGGGAGCTTTAGCCTTTACAATAGAATTAATACAAATCATGATTTCGCTTTTAGAAAAGAAGTATGATGCTATAATGAGGGTAAGTCCATGGGGGGATCTTCTGCTTCCGGCACACCGGGTCCAGAATACAATCTAGAAAAGTGGTCATGCCATGTGGTAATAGCACTATTGTTAGTCAGAGGTGAAGGCTTATTAGCATCCCCCCTAGTAGCTAGGAGCCAGAACGTCTGTGAATCCTTCCTATTGCAGGCCTCCCTAATCAGCGTCCATCTGTCTTGGTCCCACTCCCTTTTGGAACTCTTTTGAGCTAACTTGTACGACCTCCTCAGTTTCCTCAAATGAGCTAGATTATTCGCTTTAATTTCCTGGGCTAGTTGTTGTCTAAGGACTCTACCCGCCTTATTGAACCAGACCAACTGAGATCTAGACTTGATGCCTGGTTTGCAGGGGCACATCGGGTCTGTAAAGTACGTGGCTAGGTGCTCAAAGAGACTGGTGTGGCAATCCGGATTCTTGCCCAGCACCCCCGGGTGGTATATTAAGCTTCGGATCTCTGCTGTGCTTGTCAGCAGGTTCTGCTTGATAGATTCGAGCTTGCCTTCATCCAAAGCCACCTGGGGCCATTTAACTCCATCATTCTGGCCTTTGAGTTGGACAGCTAAAATGTCTAAGCTATTGGACGGGAGCTCACAGGTTTTACAATGAAGTGCGATTCTGACCCAAATTATCAGCACCCCCACTGGGCGTCATGGCTTGTTGACGGTTGCTGGATGTAAGAAAGTTACGTAGCCAGGGACATAGATGGGTGTGATGCTCCAGGTCTCTTGCAGTATACAGATGTCGAAAGTTTCAATAAATTGTATCCAATGCGGGAGGACCACTTTCGATCTTACCCCGGCCACATTCCATGATACTAAGTGGAGCGAGCTGGAAACTACCTGACTGTTAGTAGGATTATATCGTAGGACAACTAAATGAAATTGAAATTTGTACTTGTAAAGCGCACCCATACCCCCAAAGGGGTGTCCAGGCGCTGTACGCATACCGCTGTGGAACCCTTCCTGGCTTTTCCCTGTGAAATGTCCACTCCTGGGCACCCCCAGGGTGAAGCCAGGCATCCCAGCGCTGTTGGGGCCGTTGTGGAGATTAAGCAAGCTATTGCCCAGAGTTGCAGAGTGGGACCCATGATTAGAATAGGCACCGAGGCGAGAATTATCAGGTCCGAGGAAATTGAGCCCAAGACCCGCCGAGGCGGGAATTGAACCCTGGTCCCGGGCCAGATCTCTGCATCAGGGTCTGCCGCTCTAACCATTGAGCCACACTTCTCCACTAGGGGATTTCTTGACTGCACATGGGGCTGTGGTTGGTTGGTGGGGGAAGTTCCTCTAGTCAGCCTTCTATAGGTAGGAGAGAGCTCATTAGAGTTCTGAGTCCCATTAAGCAGAGTAGTTGTGGGGTAATTTTTAGTAGGTATGCTTCTATCTGTGTGTAGAGATTGGGTATTTTGAAGGGTTGGCAATTGGGGCTTGGAGCATGGATATTTGCTATGGAGTTCGAGTCAGTCATTAGTTGCTAGGTTGGAGTCTGGACCTAAATTAATAGCTGAAGAGTGAACATTTGCTAGTGAGGAATTTTGCGGTAATCTGTATTTGAATTGAATGCATGAGGGTATGGGAGAGCTAAGTCTTGCTTCCAGAGATATAAAACTATGCGCCACCTTTCCATCGGCCAAGCACAGTTCAATACAGTCCATGAGATTACTAAGGCGAGTGAGCCTTCTGGCTCACAAAATGTCGTCCCTTATAACTGAGCGACAACCCCTCACGTGGCGAATTCAATGTATGTTTTTGTTTATAAGTGAGTCATCCTCTTCATGCCTTAGCTGGGACAGGACTTTGGGGACGTTGGTCATGTAACTGCATTTAGGGGGAGGTGTGAAAAGCTTGCGCCTACCTTGGGGATTGTTAAAAAGGTTTGCAACTCTATGGGGTCTGGGAAGATGTTCGGGGATGGGAGGGAGGCCCCATTGCACAAATGGGCCCCTCGTTGGTTGTAGCTGTGTTCTTTGGGCCCAAAGTAGATTATTCTGTGCGATTACGTTGGCAGGGTTGGACTTGGTGTTGGCAATAGCAGCTCTTGCAGGAGTTTGAATTAAATCTGCTTGCCCTGGGAAGATTAAATTAACGCAGTTGCTGCAGGTCTGCGTGGGGGACTGGGTATTACTCGCACTTCTCACTAGTAATAGATTAACCTGACCTGTAATTTCCTTGATTGCTAATTTCACAATACTAACTTCTGTCCTCAGATCAGTTATAATTCTAGAGTCAGAGAGATCGAGCAAGGATAGCCCTTCGAGTGGAGCGATACTTCCAACTTCCGTTCCTGCACCCCCCCACGTGTCTCGTCAACCGCCCCCCTCCTCGCTCCCTCTGACTCCTCCCTTTCCTCTTGGTCACCACTTAAGTCTTTGAGGGGTGAGAACCTATTGCTAAGGGTGAGATCGCTGACCCGAAGGTCAAGGGCCCTATGAATCTCAAGTGGAACTGATTGCTCGGTCTCAATATCAGTGTCCGTAGCCTTAGTGACAAATTGAGACAGCTTGCTGCTGCGTGTGGTGGGCTTCCTAAATATAGAAGAAATACGTTTTTGGTTCTTTTGTGTAGAACTTGATAAGGGACCCTCCGGGGTGCGAGTTGGAGCAGACCCAGGGGGAATTAAAATTTCCTCGCACTCAACCAATAGGTCGTCGATGCGATCTAAAACACAGTTAGTCCCATCATTCTTATGGGGCAGTTTAGCTTTATTAGATTTCGCATATGTCTGCCCCCCCCCTCCCCCACAGTCTGCAGATGTTCTTTTCCCCATGGCTAGCTTAGCAAGTGAGGTAGGGACAGAGCATATTTAGCCTTGCTGCACGCGTTAGACAGATGGTGCCTTTGCGCCAGGAGCACCCTCCTAGATTCGTCGCCCTCAAACAAAGAGGCAACAAAAGATATCTCAGTCAACAGACAGATAGTGACAATTGGTGGCCCAGGGAGCTGTGTGGCCTTCTGGGCGAGTCAGCTGGTAGCCTGTGAAACAATTTAAAGTGTCTGTAGGCTGGCCCACCTCAGCGTGACAATGATGTGTAATGATAAAGTACTACATAGCCCAATCCCCAAGGGTGGAGAACTAATTGCAGAGGCACAGTACCTTGAGGTGAGTTCAGCAACACCCAGAGAGTTCCGATTAGCAAAACGCAAGGGGGTGGCCCCGCCCTGCCTCTTCCGGGCAATGACGGGCAAGGACAGGCCCGCCCTTACCTGCGCGCATCCTGTGCAGCAGGAGTTGGTGAGTGCTTAAGAGCGCGAATTGAAGTCAGTGGCCCCTCCTTCTGGGCCTGGAGGATCCTGGGACACAGAGTCCCTTTGTGGAATGATGCTGATCAGCGTCCCGCGCAGCGGGAGTTGGTGAGCGATTAAGAGCGCGAATTGAAGCCAGCAGCCCCTCCGTCTGGGCCTGGAGGATCCTGGGACACAGAGTCCGTCCGTGGAATGAGGCTGATTGGCGTCCCCTACAATTCAAGTACAAGGCATCACGCATATGATTTTGCACTAAGGTGCAAAGGTGTCTGCATGGTTCAAGGCAGCCTTATTGTACACCAGCGCATGGAAAGAGAGCAACAGAGCCATATTTTAATTGAAATGGTGCTGTCATGTTCTCTCCCTTCTAAAGCAAGGCAATGAGGCAAATTTGGTTGTTGTGCTAGTCAAATATTAGGAAATCTGCCCCTTAATGCAGTGGTGCTGGAAGTAGGGATGGGAGTTCAGATCTAGAATTAAAAATGAAGAGAACTTTATTTATTAGACCTGAAGCATTAACTGCGAGTACAATGACAAAGGGTCTCATGACAAAAGTGCTGATAATTCTTAAAAAAAGGTGAGCTGTGTTAATGTAGTATTCCTTTCTCTGCATGTTTAGTTAATTTTAACCAATGACTCTCTTGGGGGGGGCTACAGGTTTAGGAAGGCCGCAGTATTCCAGAGGTTTTCTGTCACATGGATAAATAAAGGCATCTGGCTGCTTTATAAAGTAAAAGCTTAAGTGAGGTGATGTCGATGGCCAGCACCACCACTGGAAAAATTGTTCCAACGCCACTGTCTCAATGTCTTACTAGAGGGAAAGATCACAAAATAGGAAGGTGCATTCATTTGAATAGGAAGGCAATTCTTCTCTCAACATCTCTATATCGGTTATCAGTCTAGCAGCCTGTATGGCACTTGTCCACAAACTGCAGGATCTGGGGTACCCATGTTTCTCTTCTCTCTCTCTCTCTCGCTCTCTCTAGAGAGAGAGAGAGAGAGAGAGAGAGAGAGAGAGAGGCACATTTGAAGCATACATTTGAAGCAAAGCGTCACAAGAGAACATAGAAATGTGTGCTGTGTGTATTAAAGTAACTTACAAGTGTTTTGTACAAAAGTATATATATATATATATATATATATATATATATATATATATATATATATATATATTCACTGAAAAAACCATAGGTTTTGGGGACAGTTATAGTTAGTTGGACATTGCACTCGTACAAAACCCGTGAAATTCCCCGTTATAGTTAGTTCAGCTAACTATAACTCGCGCCCCATAATGCACTGCTGATGACGTCACATATTACATCACTCATGACATGGTCAGTGACATCACTGATGACATCACTGATGACATCTCAAATGACATCACTGATGACATCATCCAGTGACTGTGTGTTTCTGTAAAGTTTAAATATGTTTAATATATATAGGGAAAGGCGTATTGAAGAATGAGTGGGTGTATAAGTGTCTGAATGGATGATTTAGTACGTGCGTGACTGACTCTACAAGTGAGTGATTAAACATATCTTACTGAATGCATGGGTTAGTGACTAAACTGTGTGAATGTCTGTATCCGTCTGTTGGTGTGTAAGTGGATGCATGGATTTGCGAATAGCTACATGAGTGTCTATATGGGTTATTGATTGGTTCTATGAGTATCTGTATGGGTGCCTGAGTGTTTGTGTGGATGGGGTGTGTGCGACTGTGCATAGATGTGTGAGTGGGTGATTCACTGGGTGGATGGTTTCAAGAGTGCATCTGTGATAGACTGTATGGGTGGGTAAGTGTGTGTAAGAGTGTGTTAGTGAGTGAATGTATGTCCCAGTGGTACATGTGTGAGTAACTACATATGTGAAAGGCAGTATATATGTGTATTGGAGTATATAAATAGCTATAAGCGAGAGTGAGTGATTGTGATAGTGGCTGTATGGATGAGTGTGTGCTTGTATCAGTGATTGTATAAGAGCGTAACAATGTGCTAGTATTTGTATGATTAAGTGAGCTGGTGTGTGTATAACTGTATAGGTGAGTAAATGGCAGTGTGTTTAATTATTTGCATGACTGACTAGGTGTGTGAGTACCTCTATGGATGAGTGGCGGTGTTTGAGTGTCTATATAGGAGTAAGAGTGCATATGATAGTCCTGTACTGAGTGACCATAAGTATGAGTGACTGTACGGGTGAGTGAGTGGATGTTTGTGTGTAGACCTAAGAATCAGTGAGTGGGTATGTAGTTATTGGTGTTGGAGTGTCTATGGTTTTGCGAATGGCACTCTGTAATTTAGATTGGGTGTATCAAAGGTTATATTAGGGTGTGAGGAGCTGCATCAGATTATCACGTGGATGATGTCATCAGTGATGTCATTTGAGATGTCATCAGTGATGTCATCAGTGATGTCACTGACCATGTCATGAGTGATGTAATATGTGACGTCATCAGCAGTGCATTGCGGGGCGCGAGTTATAGTTAGCTGAACTAACTATAGCGGGGGAATTTCACGGGTTTTGTACGAGTGCAATGTCCAACTAACTATAACTGTCCCCAAAACCTATGGTTTTTTCAGTGAATTTCAAAGGTTTTTAAATGCTAATTTCTAACTATAACGTGTCTGAAACCTATGGTTTTTTCAGTGAATTTCAAAGGTTTTTAAAATGCTAATTTGTAACTATAACGTGCCTGAAACCTACGGTTTTTTCAGTGAATTTCAAAGGTTTTTTAAATGACAATTTTTAAATGTATAAATTTTTATATTAATTTTTCACACTGATTTACTACATTTTTAGAAACAATTTCTTTTACATATTTTATTTTTTAAATTACATTGTAATTACATTATACATTACATTACAAAAATACTTTCTCAGAATGAATTACTTTAGTTTAAATACTTTGCACATAGGCAATAGACTTTTAAGTACAGTAGTTACAGTTGTTGCAATGGGCAACACATTTTCATACACAATGCAACATTCAGCTCAATGTGAATTTCTAGTTAAATGCAATTAGTTACTTTATGGATTACTTTTCTAACCACAGGACTGGATCCTAGATTCAGTCCTGGTACATCTCCTGTAAACAGTTGAGTAAAAGCATTTTGGTTACAGTCGTGATTTTTAAGGAATATTATTGTATTTTAAAAGTTGACACTTAGAAACTTTTTCTCATAGAATCACCAATGTTATCCTATGGAAGGAAATTCACTTAGCAGGTAAAAACTGTTATCGTTACTTTTTCTTACTCAGTGTTGGATCCTGGATCCAGCACTGGTGCATCTCCTGTAAACAGTTGAAAGAATGCGTTTAAGTCATACAGGCGATTTTTAAGGAATATTTGTAGTTTGTGAAAATCGACACTGAAACTTTTCTGCTGAAAACCAGACAATGGATTCCTATGGAAGAAAATATAAGTTACTGGTAAGTACGGTTAAAATTACTTTTCAGGACCAGTACTGGGCTGAAAGATACAGCACTGAGGTCTCTCCTTATAACAGGTGAGTAAATCGGAATTCGTATTTCGGCTGATTTTAGAGGAATATTTGTATGTTTCAAAAATCAACACTTAGAAACTTTTTCAGCAAAAGCAGGCAATGATATCCTATGGAAGGAAATTCAAGTTACTGGTAAGTACGGTTAAAATTACTTTTGAGGATCAGTACTGGGCTGAAAGATGCAGCACTGAGGTCTCTCCTGATAATAGATGAGTAAATCGGAATTCGTATTTCGGCTGATTTTAGATGAATATTTTAAAGTTCCAAAACTCCACACTTAGAAGAATTTCCAAGTGAAACCAGTCAATGTTAGCCTATGGAAGGAAATTCAAGTTACCGGTAAGTACGGTTAAAATTACTTTTCAGGACCAGTACTGGGCTGAAAGATACAGCACTGAGGTCTCTCCTGATAACAGGTGAGTAAATCGGAATTCGTATTTCGGCTGAGTTTAGATGAATATTTTAAAGTTCCAAAACTCCACACTTAGAAGAATTTCCAATTGAAACCAGTCAATGTTAGCCTATGGAAGGAAATTCAAGTTACCGGTAAAGTACGGTTAAAATTACTTTTCAGGACCAGTACTGGGCTGAAAGGTACAGCACTGAGGTCTCTCCTGATAACAGGTGAGTAAATCGGAATTCGTATTTCGGCTGATTTTAGAGGAATATTTGTATGTTTCAAAAATCAACACTTAGAAACTTTTTCAGCAAAAGCAGGCAATGATATCCTATGGAAGGAAATTCAAGTTACTGGTAAGTACGGTTAAAATTACTTTTGAGGATCAGTACTGGGCTGAAAGATGCAGCACTGAGGTCTCTCCTGATAACAGGTGAGTAAATCGGAATTCGTATTTCGGCTGATTTTAGAGGAATATTTTAAAGTTCCAAAACTCCACACTTAGAAGAATTTCCAAGTGAAACCAGTCAATGTTAGCCTATGGAAGGAAATTCAAGTTACCGGTAAGTACGGTTAAAATTACTTTTCAGGACCAGTACTGGGCTGAAAGATACAGCACTGAGGTCTCTCCTGATAACAGGTGAGTAAATCGGAATTCGTATTTCGGCTGATTTTAGATGAATATTTTAAAGTTCCAAAACTCCACACTTAGAAGAATTTCCAATTGAAACCAGTCAATGTTAGCCTATGAAGGAAATTCAAGTTACCGGTAAGTACGGTTAAAATTACTTTTCAGGACCAGTACTGGGCTGAAAGATGCAGCACTGAGGTCTCTCCTGATAACAGGTGAGTAAATCAGAATTCGGATTTCGGCTGATTTTAGAGGAATATTTGTATGTTTCAAAAATCAACACTTAGAAACTTTTTCAGCAAAAAGCAGGCAATGATATCCTATGGAAGGAAATTCAAGTTACTGGTAAGTACGGTTAAAATTACTTTTGAGGATCAGTACTGGGCTGAAAGATGCAGCACTGAGGTCTCTCCTGATAACAGGTGAGTAAATCGGAATTCGTATTTCGGCTGATTTTAGAGGAATATTTTAAAGTTCCAAAACTCCACACTTAGAAGAATTTCCAAGTGAAACCAGTCAATGTTAGCCTATGAAGGAAATTCAAGTTACCGGTAAGTACGGTTAAAATTACTTTTCAGGACCAGTACTGGGCTGAAAGATGCAGCACTGAGGTCTCTCCTGATAACAAGTGAGTAAATCAGAATTCGGATTTCGGCTGATTTTAGAGGAATATTTGTATGTTTAAAAAATCAACACTTAGAAACTTTTTCAGCAAAAAGCAGGCAATGATATCCTATGGAAGGAAATTCAAGTTACTGGTAAGTACGGTTAAAATTACTTTTGAGGATCAGTACTGGGCTGAAAGATGCAGCACTGAGGTCTCTCCTGATAACAGGTGAGTAAATCGAATTCGTATTTCAGCTGATTTTAGAGGAATATTTTAAAGTTCCAAAACTCCACACTTAGAAGAATTTCCAAGTGAAACCAGTCAATGTTAGCCTATGAAGGAAATTCAAGTTACCGGTAAGTACGGTTAAAATTACTTTTCAGGACCAGTACTGGGCTGAAAGATGCAGCACTGAGTTCTCTCCTGATAACAGGTGAGTAAATCAGAATTCGGATTTCGGCTGATTTTAGAGGAATATTTGTATGTTTCAAAAATCAACACTTAGAAACTTTTCAGCAAAAGCAGGCAATGATATCCTATGGAAGGAAATTCAAGTTACTGGTAAGTACGGTTAAAATTACTTTTGAGGATCAGTACTGGGCTGAAAGATGCAGCACTGAGGTCTCTCCTGATAACAGGTGAGTAAATCGGAATTCGTATTTCGGCTGATTTTAGAGGAATATTTTAAAGTTCCAAAACTCCACACTTAGAAGAATTTCCAAGTGAAACCAGTCAATGTTAGCCTATGAAGGAAATTCAAGTTACCGGTAAGTACGGTTAAAATTACTTTTCAGGACCAGTACTGGGCTGAAAGATGCAGCACTGAGGTCTCTCCTGATAACAAGTGAGTAAATCAGAATTCGGATTTCGGCTGATTTTAGAGGAATATTTGTATGTTTAAAAATCAACACTTAGAAACTTTTTCAGCAAAAAGCAGGCAATGATATCCTATGGAAGGAAATTCAAGTTACTGGTAAGTACGGTTAAAATTACTTTTGAGGATCAGTACTGGGCTGAAAGATGCAGCACTGAGGTCTCTCCTGATAACAGGTGAGTAAATCGGAATTCGTATTTCGGCTGATTTTAGAGGAATATTTTAAAGTTCCAAAACTCCACACTTAGAAGAATTTCCAAGTGAAACCAGTCAATGTTAGCCTATGAAGGAAATTCAAGTTACCGGTAAGTACGGTTAAAATTACTTTTCAGGATCAGTACTGGGCTGAAAGATGCAGCACTGAGGTCTCTCCTGATAACAGGTGAGTAAATCGGAATTCGTATTTCGGCTGATTTTAGAGGAATATTTTAAAGTTCCAAAACTCCACACTTAGAAGAATTTCCAAGTTATGTTATGTTATTTAAGCTTGTATAGCGCACGGTTACCCTAGGGTGTCCTGGCGCTGATGCATGCCTGCTGGTCAACTGAGAATAGAGATTACTGTAAAAAAAGCCAGGTTTTCAACCCTTTCCTAAAGGAAAGGAGATCCGCTGCGTTCCTCAGGTGGAAAGGGAGCTCATTCCATGCCTTAGAGGTGCAAGTAATGAAGCTTCTACCCCCCCAGCTGGCTCTCTTGATCCGAGGAACTAGAACTTGTTTAGTTCCCAAGGACCGAAGGTTTCTAGCGGGAACATACCATCTGAACTTTGATCTCAAATGGTCAGGACCAATTCCATTTAGGGCCTTAAAAGCTAAACAGAGGGCCTTAAAACGTGCCCTTAACTTCACGGGGAGCCAATGTAGTTGTCTCAACTCGTTCTTTACCGAGGCAAATTTGGGGGTACTAGTAATCAGTCTGGCTGCGGCATTCTGTACAATTTGCAGCCTATTAACATGCTGTTTTTGAGCATTTAAATATAGGCTATTACAATAGTCGATTCTAGACATGACTAGGGCTGTGACCACTGTCCTAAGGCTGTTATCAGGAAGGAAAAACTTAATTTTCCTTATAGTTCTCAGGATACGGAAACAGGCCGACACCACCGAGTTTATGTTGTCACAGAAAGGAAGCCTATTATCCATAATCACCCCTAAGTTTTTTGCTTTCAATGTGGGGATAGGACAGGGGCCCAACTCAGCTGGCCACCAATCAGGTGTCCACATATTGGGGTTGTTGCCGAATGTGACAACTTCTGTCTTGCTCGAATTTAGTTTTAGGCAGTTGGATGACATCCAATCTGAGATGGCCCTCATGCAGTCGTGGAAGCGAGCCCCTGTTTCCTTCTCTTCCCCTTCTCTTATTGACAACACTATCTGTGTGTCATCTGCATAAGAAGTGATTTTGAAACCAAAAGATCTGATTAGGCTTGCAAGAGAAATCACATACACGTTGAAGAGGGTCGGGCTCAACGATGATCCCTGCGGCACCCCACACGGGAGTGAAAAAGGTTTAGAGCTGTGATTGTCCAATTCCACTCTTTGCGATCTGCCCGAAAGAAAAGATCTAAGGAGGTTCCAGGCTGTCCCTTGCACTCCTACCTCCGACAACCGGTGCATCAAAACTTCATGATGGACCGTGTCGAAGGCAGCTGACAGATCCAACATTATCATAATTGCCTTCCCTCCTCCGTCCAGTGCTTCCCGAATCTCCTCTGTAGATTTGATTAGGGCAAACTCAGTACTATGTTCTGCTCTGAACCCATATTGTGATGTGTCCAGTAAGTTATTAGTTAGCAGAAAAGTGCTGAGCTGAGTGTTCATGGTCTTTTCAATAATCTTGGCGGGGAGCGGAAGTCTTGAGATTGGCCTATAATTATTTGTATCACTAGGGTCAAGAGTAGGCTTTTTCAGAAGGGGAAGAATAGAGGCCTTTTTCCAATTGCTGGGAAACTTGCCCGTTGTTATTATGTTGTTCAGCAGTGGTGTAAGGGTTGATCCTATAACTTCTGGAATTTGCTTTAGTGCTGATGCAGGGCAGGGATCTGACGGGGCACCAGACCGAATAGAACTCAGAAGTTTGATGGTATCTGATGTCTCTAACAAAGAGAAATTGGCTAGTATTGGTTTTTTTTGTTCCAAAACTGGGGGCAACATCAGTATGCCCCCTGAGCTAACCTAAATGAGGAAAAGATGGTTTCCACTTTATACTGGAAAAATTTTGCCAACTTTTCGCAGAACTCTGGACTACTCTGGCTCTTGGGGGTCTTAGGGGATACTAGTTTAGAGATAGTTATGAAAAGCTCTTTGGTGTTGGATTCAGCCTGAGAGATTTGTTCAGTGAAGTACTTTCTTTTAAATTCCAGCAGCTTAGCCTTATATTGTCTAAGGCTAAGCTTGTAGCTAGCTTTATCTGCGTTATGGTAGCTTTTTCTCCATATCCTTTCCAAACGCTTACAACCCTGTTTTAAAATTTTTAGTTCATCACAGAACCAGGGGGCAGATGGAGAAACCCTTTTGGGGGT
The DNA here is from genome assembly GCA_963921515.1 of Calotriton arnoldi. Classification (NCBI taxonomy): domain Eukaryota; kingdom Metazoa; phylum Chordata; class Amphibia; order Caudata; family Salamandridae; genus Calotriton; species Calotriton arnoldi. Next base: position 128,687 of record CAWUFW010014915.1, read on the forward strand.
CCATAATTTTACAGGAGCAATTTTATCACATGCTTCTTCCAACCACTTCACAAATACCGAGGAAGCTTCATCAACCTCAGCAGGGAAAGTTGGCTTGGTTTTATTCAATGCCTCACCTAATTCTGTGTAATTAACGTTTTTCCAGGCTCTTTTTCCGATAGCACCTGAGGTCTCTGAACTGAGTTTGTGGTCTTGCCACTCATTTAACTTAAAAAGAATGGCACAATGATCGGACCAAACCAAAGGGAGAATTGATAAAACTTTAAGTAAGGGGTTGTTGGAGAATATCCCATCCAACGTGTGCCCCTTGTCATGTGTGGGTGCTCCGATCAGTTGCTTCAATTCCCCTGCCTCCATTATTTGCTCCAGGAGAATAGTGTCTGGGTTGGATTGATCCTCCAGATGAAAGTTAAAATCCCCTAATAATGTAAAGGAGTCTGCGCATAGCCCATCTTCGAGCAGTGCCCCCAGCAAATCTAGGAATCCTGTCCTAGAGCCAGGAGGCCGATAGAGGAGTAACCCCTTGAAGGTGCTGTGTTGTGAGGTGCGTAGGTTAATTGAAAGTGCCTCACATGTGGCATTCGACGCAGTATGAAAAGCGGGCTTCAATGAATCATGATAAATGACTGCTAGTCCCCCACCTCTCCCATAAGGTCTATCCTGAGTATGACAGAGGAATCCTGGGGGGGTAGCCTTCACTAGATCAGGACCAGATGACATGTCAGTCCAAGATTCAGTGATAAAAGCCATTTTAATATCATGTTCCTCAATAAACAAAGCACACTCCATACTGTGTTTAACAAGAGATCTAGCATTCAACTGCATACATCTGAGAGCTGGTTGATGATCTGGATTGATTTTCCTGCCTATTCTGTTGTCAAAAACAGAGTAAGGGAGAGCATTTTTACATGGTAGAGGTATCTTACAGTTCTGACAGATCCTTCTCACACGGTTAGGCATTGCCTCAGGAGGTATACAAGGGCACATGTCGTCTCCCCGACGAGGGTTCAGTCTAATAAGGTCATCCCTAGTATAGGTTGGTATATTTGTAATAAACCGGCCAGGGGTACAGGCCCTGGGCCCGACCAGAGCGCGGACGGGCGCAGACGGGCTTGCCTTAGGCGCGCCTTCGGCGCGCCAGCGGCGCGCCCGCTGCGCGCGTCCGCTGCGCGTCCGCATAAGCGTGCTTTTATCCCCTCAGCGTCATGGAAGGCAAGTGAAACCAGTCAATGTTAGCCTATGAAGGAAATTCAAGTTACCGGTAAGTACGGTTAAAATTACTTTTCAGGATCAGTACTGGGCTGAAAGATGCAGCACTGAGGTCTCTCCTGATAACAGGTGAGTAAATCGGAATTCGTATTTCGGCTGATTTTAGAGGAATATTTTAAAGTTCCAAAACTCCACACTTAGAAGAATTTCCAAGTGAAACCAGTCAATGTTAGCCTATGAAGGAAATTCAAGTTACCGGTAAGTACGGTTAAACTTACTTTTGAGGATCAGTACTGGGCTGAAAGATGCAGCACTGAGGTCTCTCCTGATAACAGGTGAGTAAATCGGAATTCGTATTTCGGCTGATTTTAGAGGAATATTTTAAAGTTCCAAAACTCCACACTTGGAAGAATTTCCAAGTGAAACCAGTCAATGTTAGCCTATGAAGGAAATTCAAGTTACCGGTAAGTACGGTTAAAATTACTTTTGAGGATCAGTACTGGGCTGAAAGATGCAGCACTGAGGTCTCTCCTGATAACAGGTGAGTAAATCGGAATTCGTATTTCGGCTGATTTTAGAGGAATATTTTAAAGTTCCAAAACTCCACACTTAGAAGAATTTCCAAGTGAAACCAGTCAATGTTAGCCTATGAAGGAAATTCAAGTTACCGGTAAGTACGGTTAAAATTACTTTTCAGGACCAGTACTGGGCTGAAAGATGCAGCACTGAGGTCTCTCCTGATAGCAGGTCAGTAAATCGGAATTCGTATTTCGGCTGATTTTAGAGGAATATTTTAAAGTTCCAAAACTCCACACTTAGAAGAATTTCCAAGTGAAACCAGTCAATGTTAGCCTATGGAAGGAAATTCAAGTTACTGGTAAGTACGGTTAAAATTACTTTTCAGGATTAGTACTGTTCTGAAAGATGCAGCACTGAGGTCTCTCCTGATAACAGGTGAGTAAATCAGAATTCGTATTTTGGCTGATTTTAGAGGAATATTTGCACAATGGTGAAGGGAGGGGGCGGGGCCTGAGGTGACATCTGTGCAAACACGCCCCGTGGCGCGTTTTAAGTTGGGGGATTAAGTCCCCTTGAATCATGAGGGTCCCTACGGGCCAACTAGCCCACCAGGAACCTCCAGTATGCGCCAGGGGGCTGCGTTGCAGAGACATGTACAGAGGCCACACCCCTTTTACACCTCTCTGCAACGCAGCTCTGTGGCGCTTTCTGGACGTACCTGTTGGGCTAGTTGGCCCCAGGGACCCTCAGGATTGAAGAGGATTTAATTCCCCATCTTAAAACGCGCCACGGAGCCTGTTTGCACACATGTCACCTGAAGCCCCGCCCCTCCCTTCACCACTGTGCAAACGCGCCCGTGGCGCGTTTTAAGTCGGGGATTAACTCCCTTGAATCCTGAGGGTCCCTGGGGTGCAACTAGCCCACCATATACCTCTAAAAGCGCCATAGAGCTGTGTTGCAGAGAGGTGTAAAAAGGGGCGTGGCCTCTGTACACCTCTCTGCAAGGCAGCCCCTGGCGCATACTGGAGGTTCCTGGTGGGCTAGTTGGCCCTCAGGGACCCCAGTATTCAAGGGGAATCGTTCCCCCTCTGCAAACGCGCCAGGGGCGCGTTTGCAGAGTGGTGAAGGAAGGGGGCGGGGCCTACGGGCCCGATCTTTTTTTTTTTTTCCCTGAAGGGGGGCTGTGTAGCCCCCTTCCTTTTTCCTATTTTTAGGCCCTGGGGACCCCATCCCCCAGGGCCTTACCCCTTTTTTAAATTAAAATAAATTAAAAAAACGGGAAGGGGGCCGCGTGGCCCCCCTTCCCTGGGCCTGTATTGGCCCCGGGGACCCCATCCCCGGGGTATGGCCTCTTTTTTTTTATTTGGAGGGGGGCTGCGTGGCCCCCTCCTCAGGCCATTTAAGGCCCCGGGGACCCCATCCCCGGGCCGGCCTTGCACTTTTTTAAAAAAAATTCCTTTTGGGAGGGGGGCTGCGTGGCCCCCTCCGTGGCCACTTATGGCCCCGGGGACCCCATCCCCGGGGCCTGGCCTCCGTTGGGGACTGTGGGGGTCCCTAAGCCCCCACAGTCCCGCCGGCTCCCCGTGTCCTACGGGAGCCGGCATTGCTTTACACATGGGGAGCAGCTAACATGCTGCTCCCCATGTGGAAAAGCAATCGGCTTTGTATATTGGAAGAGAGAGCAGGTTTCCTGCTCTCTCTTCCAATATCCAAAGCAAGTTTGCAATGACAGGACGGGAGCCGCGAGGCTCCCGTCCTGTCATTGCAAACAGCAGTGTCCCGGGGTGGGCACCCGGGACACTGCAGGAGCCGGCCCTGGGGGTGGCGGTCCCCAGGGCCACCACAGGCTCCAGGAGGGGCCGCGCGGCCCCCCTCCTACATTTTGAAAGCCCCGGAGAGGTGGTGGTCCCGGGGCTTGGGGGTCCAAACGGACCCCCATTTTAATTTGTCTTAGTGCCCCGGGAGGTGGTGGTCCCCGGGCGTGTGGGGGCTGGAGCCCCCACACAGGTTTTTAATTTAAAAAAGAAGCCCCGGGAGGTGGTGGTCCCCGGGGCTGCGGGAGGGCTCAGAGCCCTCCCGCACCATTATACATAAAGCCCCCGGGGGACCCCCTGAGCAAACCTAGGGGGTCAGGGTGTTTCTACCCTGCCCCCTTTGTGCGCTTTGCGCACTTGTTTCTGTCCCTCGGTTCTACCGAGGGACAAAATGGCTGCCAACATTTCCTGAATCGGAATGTTGACAGCCAGCTGACAGCCAATTAACATGCAGCTCGTGATCGGGAGGGTACGCGGACCCTACTCGGCCATAGATATCACTATCTTTTTACTTTTGATTTTCTCAGCAACTACTGAACGGATTTACACCATTTAACAAAAGGGTTATTTCTGAACCAAGAACTACCTCTTTGCCAAATTTGGTGTAATTCCGTTCAGCAGTTCGGGCTGTAGCCGTGTCTAAAGTTTCCTATGGAAAATTGCATGGGGAAAACGCGTTTTGGGACCCCCTTTTTCTCGGCCCCCGCTTGACGAATCCCCCGAGACTTTCAGGGTAGGAGCGGACCGGAGCGGGCCACAAAGTTTGAAAATTTTGCGAAGATACGTCAACCGGCAAGAGAGTTATTTCAAATAGAATGTCGCGGATTTCCTATGGATAATAGGTTGTAACTATAACTATCTACTGGCGACCGCCAGTAGATAATATATATATATATATATATACCGTATATATATACCGTGTATACATTTTTATTGCTCATGACTCAACAGTTAAGTCTTCGCATCCCATACATTATTTCCATAGTTTTGCGAGAATTAGGGGTACGCAAAGAAAATACTAGGTGACTTTGCACATCTCGAGTTATGATGACAATGGAAACCACGGTGTCTTCTTCACATTTTACAAAACCCAGCTTTATCAGATTAACTTTAGTGAACCACTAAAAAGACAATGGCTTGTAATATGAAGGTGCGATTTAGAAAAACTGTGCATTGTAGCTTCTAAGAAAAATGCAATGGTTAACGTTTAAAACGCTGCTCTAGGTATAAAAATGCTAAAATGGTTTTCTTAGGACAATGAAACTCTACGTCAAGGATTCTTTGTAAAATAAATTGCCTCGAGCAATCTGAATGCAATTGTAAAGTATTTCCAGAGAACTGGAATGCATTTTTAAAACAAGTTCAATTGCAGCCAGCCATTACCATCTAAACATGAGAGGCTGGCAGGAGCATTTGGTGGGTATCATTGTTCTATATGAGAAAAGATTACTAACAGTTCGAAATCCATTACTTTTATACAGGCTCTTATTACTGCAGCGCAAAACCTCGAACTCCGGATTTGTCTTACTTATACAGAAAAAGAAATAAGAAAAAAATTGAAAGCCCTTCATGCAAAACAGGCCTTTAAGTCCAGGTGGCAAATGGACAAATATAAAATGTTCAGTTTTTTACCAATGGTTCTGCAAAGTGTGAAACATGAGCTAGTTTGAAATGCAGATTTTCCTATCTGTTTTACAGAGGAAAGTCCTAATGTTATTAAAGTGATGGAGGAGGGTATTATGCCATGGCGGAACTTACTTTATTATCTATCAGCTGCTAATGAACACAAAAGTGCAATGACCTCCTTTCTGTGCTTGGAAGGAGGGGAGAAGCACAATCCAATCCGGAACAATAGCAGTCCTTAAGAGACAACCTTTGATCCAAACTGTGAGAGCTGAATTTGCTTCATTTAAATAGATCACAGTTTTATTTTTGCACACAGTGTATCTATTCCACTGCCAAACTAGCTGTGAGGATGTCTGCACATTCAATGTAGTGCTCTCATGTGAGTGTTCGAATATATTCTGTAGTAAATTGTTTCTTATTGCTTAAACCCAATTGGTGCATACCCCGAGAAACTTGTACACATGTTGAATGTATGATTGTCTTTGTTTAAAGTCCTATAGAAGGATGCAGATCTTGAGGGGTAATAAAAGCCCCTTTCCCCACTTTTATACGGTGAGACTATGCCGGATTTCTCCTAGAACTGTACTGAGTTCTTTGTACTTACGATTTATACGCTTTCCTGTTAAATTGCCTTAATGATAACCTGTAACCTGTCTAAAATTCACATATAAAGCTTCGAACGTACAACTTTTGTCTTCCATTCCTATTAAATGTTCCTCACATGCTATTGAGAGTGACCGCTGGAGTGGGAAGCACCAAAGTCCGTACTGGGACTACACCGCTCCTGGTCTTAGTTGTTAGCGTGCTCTATGAATGGTACATAAGGAAGAGAAAGCACACTGACAGATCTGGTAGTAGAAGTGATGGTTCTGATTGCATCTGATCTGAATTAATTGGCTATAGAACCGGGTATTGCACCTTCATGGTTCAGACGGTTTGTCCTGAAATCTAAATTGACCTAGGCCTAACCCAATCCTGGTTCTGCAGAAACTTGGAGGCCAAAGGAGGCCAACAACATGAGCATCAATAGGGATCACATGTAAAACGTGAAAATGGATTAGCTGTGGAATAGGGCATGTTGGGAGTTGTAGTAGAAGCATAGCGGAGGAATGCACTGGATGGAATTTGAGCGCAATTATGTGGCTTTGATTGTCGGATCTGTGGGACCAATACTTATTGTGTTTCTGATGTTATTTTTCTACTTTTGATAGGGGTACCTCAGGTCAGGCTATTGAATTGTTGAATTTGCTTGCTGCTAAGTGGGGTGTACTGTGAGGTGCTATCAGTCACACCACAGTGGAAGACTTAGGGGCATATTTATTAATGAGTAGCTTCACTTTATCGTTAAGCAATGGGGTGCAAAAGTGACGTAACCCTCAAGGTGCAATATATCAAGCTACGCAAGGGCCGATTGCATGGCCCTGAGTGGCTTACTAAATCTAGAATAACGCAACGCAGCTCAAATCACTGCGTTGCCTTACTCTGCCCCAGGGAGGCATTCCATGGTTGGAGCGGGGGTGTTCTCACCTGACACTCAGGAATTTTGATGCATTCCCAGATTTACCATAAGTGGTAGACCTGGGAATGCGCCAAAACGGCTATGCCTCCCCATGTCAGGCGTAACAAGGAGAAATATCTTTATTTCTCCTCTTTTGTTCCTCCTTCTATGTGTGCTGCATTCTGCAGCACACATAGAAAGAGGAATATGCCTCAGGGGATTGTTCTTCTGCAGGAAGGTGTCCCTTGCTGCACAAAAACAATCCTGATTGCAATGCAGGTACCCTTGCACCATGGTGCAAGATTGCCTGCGTTAGTGCTAAGCAGCACATTGTGCGGCAGCACTGGGAAAAGGCAGGACTGTGCCATATTATGTTAAATACAGCACATTCCAGCCCTTTCCCGGTCACATAGCACAGCAAGTTGGCTTGCTGTGCTGCGTTACATATTGATAAATATGCCCTGTTAGACCTGGCATCCTTGGCATGGTTTCCACAAACTTTTTGCCTTCTGCTTGGCCAATGCCTGGGTCCACAGGAAGGTATTTAAGGAGATCACCACAAGGGTGGGCTGGCTCCTCACCAGAAGAAGGAGGGGGGGACAAAATGAGCAAGGAGTTCTCTAAAGGGCCCCAAACTAGTTCTGGGAGTCAGAGTTCCCAGCCCCGTGCTGAAAAGAAGAAATGGTTCCCTGCCGGTAAGCCTGCAGGGAAGGCTCCTTGGAAGTGCTTTAAGTGCCAACAGGAAGAGAACTACAAAGGGGATGCCAAGTGTCCCAAGCTTTCACAGCCCTCCACCGGTGGGCAATCACTCGGGTTGGCTAGTATAGCGTTTGGGGAGGAGATTGCCCCAGATAGCTTTGGGGGAGTGTAGAATTGACCCTAGTGTCCCTGGGTGATGGAGAGATGGTATAGAGAACCCGCATACCTGAAAATACTAGTAAGTACAGTCAGTGGGTGTCCATCAATGGGCAGGGGGTAGAGGCTCTAAGAGAAACAGGAGCCAGTATAACAATCATCAGGTGTCATCTGGTGTCTTCAGAGCAGGTAGCCCATAACACATTCTACCAAGGAGGGCTGGGCGGTAAGCTCTGCTTCACTGGCGGTGTTCACAGAGCTTTGTCACTCCGTGCTCCTCTTGGAGCGTGGAGTTTGGCAAAAAAACTCTGCGCTCTGCCGCATGGTGGAGTTTGTCGACCGCTGCAAGGCAACTGTTGCTATCCTCTCCTGCCTGGGTCACCAATGGCAACCTGCTGCCAAACCACACCCAGGAGCCTGCTTTCTTCTCCAGCATGCAGGAAAAAACTGGAAGAGTGACCCGTCATCCACGTAGATGTGCAGGTGATTCGTTTTTAATGGTCTCCATGCCTCTATTCCCCCTTCAGAGCTGCAAATTAATTGGAACCCATTTGATAGGCTGAGTTGTTTGTCAATCATATGTAGTTCTCCAGTCATTAGCTAAGGGATCTATGAAACCCCAACCACCGGTAGGGGATACAACTGATTTATGTAGTTTGGGCGAGAATTACACGCTGTGTGGTGGAGGGTGACGACACTTGGCTTGGCACACTGTGTGGTGGGAGATTAGTCATTTGTCCCAAAGCGACCTGCCTGAGTACAGACAGAGCGCAGCTCGACCCGCGTGTGTGTACCATGTCTGTCTGTGGTGGGCATCGACTTGGGCTTCCAAAGCTGCTAAACTGCAGCGGCTCGAGCTGGCAGCATTGAGACTGTGGCAAACGAGTACAGCGAATGCTGCATGCCATGAGTATCCTATTGGCTCCCACAGAATGGATGGCGGCCACGCTAGCCAAGGAGCCCTCAGTATCAGAAAGGAAAGCCTTGAAACAGTTGACAAGCACAAAGATAGATTACACATTTGCATAGCACTAGGAGCTTTGTTTGGATGGCATGCAGAGTGATGCAGCTCTAAGCCGTTTAATAATGGCACTGAGAGCGAAGTAACAGCGTTACTCTAGGCGCTGTGGCCATGGTACAGGCTACAAGCAAAAAGTTAGGTTACAGATTTACATAGCGCTAGGAGCTTTGTCCGTGGAATAAAGCACGGTTACACAGCTCTAAGTGCTTTCATCAAGACATACAACAGAGTTAGAGGCCTTCTTTAGTCACTTTGTCAGGACATAGCACAAGGTGTTTTGTTTTGGCATAAATTACAGAGCATACAGCTCAGAGTGTAAGAAGCACATTTTTACACCGCTCTGTGGCTGTATGACCTTTTTTAATGTTGCACAGCACCGCGTTACACAGCGCACAGAACTCTAAAAGCTCTAAGTTCCTTGTTTGTGGCTTAGAGCAGCGATACAGACAGACAGCTAGCGCTTTGTTGATAGTGCATTGCACAAGGTCACACAGGTATTGGCACTATGCTTGTACCCACTGCAAAGTGTTGAACGCCTCCAAGATTGTGCCAGTGGCTGTCGCACATTACTTAGTCCCAGGCGCAGTGTCTGAGTCATGCAGTAAAGTTAACTTACACCTCCCAGCACTTTGTCCACAATGCATGGGTCAAGGTTACACAAGGCTGGGTGAACATGCGGTCAGTGGCCAATCAGATGTTATTTTCCAAACGTATTATGAATGTGCATGCTCAGTGCGCCATTGTAGTTGACCATGGGTAGGTGCCATCCGTGCCAGTGCAGCAGCTCTGCTAGCTGATTGATTTTATTTCTCCTCACATTCCGCCTCAGAAGAAGGAAGGAAATTTTCCAGCTCAAGAAGCCACTAATTTTCACTTGCTTGTGGTCTCTGCAGTTTGTGGCGTACATGATATTATTTTCAATTCTGCATGAGTGGGCAGCTGACGGCTGATAAATGACTGACTTGGCTCCTGACCAGAAGCAGGCTATTACAATAACTTTAGCACAATGCCCATAGCTCATGAATAATGAAGGACCCAGCATGTTGCTCTTTGTCACTAAGAGTGACCAAATACCCCTTGATACTAGGACACGGCAAACACGAAACTAAATGTTTGCCGACTCGTGCCAAAGAAGGCAATTTCAAATAAAACAAGTTACTCCGCCTGCTCATGGAACTCTGCAGAATTTGTGGAGTTTTTTGGGAACTCCGCGGAATTCGACAGAGTGGAACTCTGCGAACTCCGCCAAGGCCTACTACCAAGTTGTTGCTGCTGAAAACCGTAAGAGCCACTATCTTTCGGCTCTGGTGTCCTTTGAGTGGGGTTATCAGGTCTGCTGAAGGTAGCTGTGAGGACGAGCATGCCTGAGGATTGTCTGCTGGGCAATGACCCGGAGCACACCATCTGGAAGGAGGTGGATCTTAGGTCACACTCGGAGATGATGGGATTGCCTGAGTGACTGTGCCTGACCACACGGTCCATGGCAGCTCTTGAAGGTGGTCGGAAGGACCTGGAGCCTGGAAGAATGGCCCAGGTACCTGCCATAAAGAGAAAGGGCAAGGGGTGTGGGAAACCGGATCCTGAAATTCCCACAGTCCGGGAGGAGGCAGAAACTGAGGGGGATGCCCGGGTACCTATCAGAAAAGATGTGGCTGAACTGGGGAACCTGCCTCCTGTGCTGACCAACTGGCAGCAATCTAGGGGGTCCCTCCAGGGAACAGTTCTGCAAGGAGCAGAAGGAGTGCCCTATTCTTGTGGGTCTTTGGAGGCAGGCTGAGGCCCAGGCATCTGGTGACGCCTCTGGGAAGCACCTTATCTACTGGGAGAATGATCTCGTTTATAATGAGACTAAGAATCGTGAGCTTGGTGCAACAGTTGTGTTCGTGGTATCCTAGCGCTTTAGTACCTTCCAACTGGGTCTGGCTCATGATGTGCTGCTGCAGGTCATTTGGGCTTCCTCAAGGAGGTGGCATCTGACAGGGTACCAACTTCATGTCCAACTACAAGAAGGCCATGTAGAAGGAGTGTGGTGTGACCCATACGTTCACCACTCCTTTCCACCCCAAAACCAATGGGTTGGTTGAAAGGTTCAACCATACCCTCAAAGGCATGACTATGGGTCTACCTGAACTCATGAGGCATAAGTGGGACTTCCTCCTGCTGTGCCTTTTGTTCGCCTACAGGGAGGTTCCACAGCAGGGGGTTGGCTTCAGCCCTTTGGAAATTTTATATGGAAACCCTGTGAGAGGACCTCTAAGTTTAGTTCAGGAAGGCTGGGAGCAAGCTCCCAAGAAGCCACCCCAGGATGTAGTTAGGTACATGATGGCATTGCGCAACCAGACAGCCCACTTCCGGAAGCTCGCACAGAAGAACCTACAAGCTAGCCAGGAGAACTTGAGCCAATGGTACGACCAGAATATCCCTCTGGTCGAGTTTAATCTAGGTCAAAACATGTAGGTAATGGAGCCAGTGAAGCCCCAGGCTCTGCGAGACTATTGGTCTGGGCCTTATGAGGTGAAGGAGCACAAGAGTGATGTCACCTACCTGGTGGACCTCAAGACTCCTAGGAACCCTGTGAGGGTCCTGCATGTGAACCTCCTCAAGCCCCACTTTGAGAGGTCTGACCTTACCATGCTCCTGGCCACTGATGATGGGGTGGAAAAGGAGAGTGAACCTCTCTCTGACCTGCTATCTTTCAAGGAGTAGGATGGGTCAGTGGAGGGTGTCAGCCTCTCCCCTACACTGACCCTAGACTGAGAGACACTGCTGCCAGTTTTTGGGGCAGTTTGCCACATTGTGCTCCCTTACCCCAGTACTCACTACATGGTGTATTCATGATATTGATACTAGGGACAGCACACCTGTAAAGAACAACATTTACAGGCTGTCTGAAAAGGTCAGGACTAGCATCAAGGAGGAGGTCTCCAAGAGGCTGGTGTTAGGGATTATGGAGCCCTCAAACAGCCCATGGTCCAGCCCAGTGGTGTTGGTTCCCAATGCTGCCCCTCCAGGTGTCACACCTAAACTTAGCTTTTGAGTGGACTACCGTGGGCTCAATGCAGTCACCCAGACTGACTCACACCCCATCCCCAGAGCTGCTGAGCTCATTGATCAGCTTGGAGCTGCCAATTTCCTCAGCACGTTTGACTTAACGTCTGGGTACTGTCATATTGCCTTGACCAAAGGGGGCTAAAGAGAGGTAAACGTTCTCAACAACAGCGGGCACTTCCAGTTCCGGGTCATGCCTTTTGGTTTGAAGAATGCCCCTGCCACCTACCAGAGGCTGATCAATCATGTCCTGGCTGGGTTGGAGAACTTCAGTGCTGCCTACCTGGATGATATCCTGGTCTTCAGTTCCAGTTGGGAGGACCACTTGAACCACCTCCAGGAAGTGCTTCGGGCTCTGCAGAGCGCAGGCCTGACTATCAAGGCCTGTAAGTGCCAGATAGGGCAGGGGTCTGTGGTGTACTTGGGACACCAAGTAGGAGGCGGCAAGGTGAAGCCCTTGCAGGCCAAACTTGACACCATTCTGGCTTGGAAACCCCCCAAGACCCAGACAGAAGTCAGAGCCTTTTTAGGCCTCACTGGATTTTATAGGAGATTTATCAAAGGATATGGCACCATTGTTGCCTCCTTGAAAGAGCTGACGTCCAAGAAGCAGCCACATCAGGTGATCTGGACAAAGGCTTGCCAGAAAGCTTTTGATGCCCTGAAGAAAGCCACATGCATGCCACCTGTGCTCAAGGCCCCCATTTTCTTCCAAGAGTTTGTTGTGCAGATGGACACCTCAGAGCATGGCATAGGGGCCGTGCTCTCACAGAGAAATGAAGAGGGTCTGGATGAGCCTGTAGTCTTTATCAGTAGGAGGCTACTTCCCAAGGAACAGAGGTGGAGCGCGATTGAAAGGGAAGCCTTTGTTGTGGTCTGGGCACTGAAGAAGCTAAGGCCATACATGTTTGGCACTCACAGACAGACAGACCACAGGCCCCTCAAATGGTTAATGCAGATGAGGGATGAGAATCCCAAACTGTTGAGGTGGTCCATCTTCCTAGAGGGAATGAACTTTACGATGGAACACTACTAGCACAGATCACGCCCTGTTTTGCTGAGTTAATTCTTTGCTGGAATTAGAATTCTGGGCACTTTACCACTGCTACCCAGTGCTAAAGTGCATATGCACTGTACTCAAAACATGGTAACATTGGCTTATCCACAATTTGCATATTTAATGTATTTATAAGTCCCTAGTAAAGTGCACTATATGTGCCCAGGGCATTTAATTAAATGGTATTAGTGGGCCTGCAGTACTTATTGTGCCACCCACTCAGTAGCCCTTTAAACATGGCTCAGGTCTGCCATTGCAGAGCCTGCGTGTGCAGTTTTAAACTGCCGTTTTGACCTGGCAAGTTAACCTACCTGCCAGGCCCAAGCCTTCTGTTTTATTACATGTAAGTCACCCCTAAGGTAGGCCCCAGGCAGCACCATCGGCAGGGTGCAGTGTACTTAAAACACTGGACATGTATTTTTAGATTTTAAATGTCCTGGTATTTGAATACTCTTAAAATCGTTTTTAACTACCACAAGGCCTATCTCTTCCATAGGCTAACATTGGGATTGCCTTAAACATCTTTTTAGTGTAATTTCCAATTGGGAGCAGATAGAAATTTGGAATTTGTTGTCTCTGGACTCACAATTTAAAATCACAACTTATGGTGAAGTCAGATTTTAAATTGTAAGTCTGAAAATGCCACTTTTAGAGAGTTAAAACAGTCCTAGACAGAGTGTGCACCACCTGAGCAACTCAAATTGAGTATATCATCAATATCTACTTCAAACATAATACAATATTTAGGAACAATTATACAGAATACACAATATAAACAAGCAAACTTTTTGCTGTATGACTGCAAGTCAACTTAAAACAATGACTTCATCCGTCGTTATTCTTCACGCTTCTTTTTATTATTCTGAAGCAAAGTCCATGAGTTGTGTGTCACTTCAATAACAGTACACAAATTCCTGTCATTCTCATGATAAATTATTCCCTTCCCAATGCATTTCGGGTGTATCAGACACCCTTCGTCAGGGGAAATCTATAATGAAACATACACACGATAAGTATGATAACATTTGTGTCATGATTTAGAAATAATAATAATCACAATGTTGGCTTGTTCCATCCGGGAGAAAAAACTAGTATTGAAGATACAAAGAGCAGATATAACATCCACCAACCATGTGGTATTATTAGAACCTGGATTGAAAAAATAGAGGAAATGGAAAAGGAAAAGCCAAACAGAAAAGACAAAGTGCCGCACCACCATTCAGTGAACTGGTGAACTGAGTGTTCCGACGACGTGCTCTATACCAAACCTTGCTAAGTGTCAATAATCATGCTACTACAGTTGATGCATGTGATGTGTGCACCGTAACCAATTGAACATGGCCTCTGTACCTCTGTTTGTCTTGAGCTGAATGACAAAGTCTGCGAACTCTTCTTTAAATCAAACCACGATTATATCAGAAGGACACTCGAGACTGAGAGTTCTGTAATTCAAATAATGTACTATGATATAACATTCAAAATCAACTGCGTGACTCCTCGAAAATAATAATAATAACACGTATCTCACCTGTCACCACAAATCTATATACTCAGTATCAAGAAATGTCGTACACTTACTATCAAAAGTATATACAAAAAATCTCCCAAGTACAACCAATGAAAAAATACATTGTAAGACAAGCTTCCATCCTCTGACCCTCCGACAGAAAGTACAAACGAGTAATGCACGGCCCCTAATTGTCATGACTATGACTCAGGCACTAGTTAAAAGCCAGATGTCCCTCTCGCCCATAATCCTGACTCTTACCTGCTGCCCTGTCGGTCCGCTAAGAAAAAAGGCACATCACTGGTCACCGGTATTATTCAACGCGTGGTACTAGCGCATCAGTCTTCCCTCTCGTTCTGTCCGCTGATCAAGTAATCTGCGAACTGCTGAGTAGAAGCGGTCCTATGTGACGCTATCACTGAAGTTAAGTAAATCACTCTCTCGTGTGCCGCAATGTGAATACGGCGTCCTGCCCGCTATCCTCCCTTTAAACGTGACCTATGACGTGAGTTAACCCTTGACCGGGTGAAGTATACATCAAATCAACAGGAAAACCTGGCGGCCATCTTAGCCTGTCTAAAAAACACCTCCGATAATAAGCAAAAAGAAGTATGACAGTATTCAGTGAAAGAAAATAAGATATTCAGAGACACATACACATTTAGCAAAAACAGTCCACAGGTGATACCAGAAAGAAAGCTAAAAAATAAAAATTAAAAATTAAAAGTGTGTGGATAGAAATGCCTATTAGAAGTAATGAAGATAGAAAAACCTATTTTTTAAAGTTATTGCGAGTAATATCTAGTACCCACACATGTACAACTATAACTGCGTTCTCTCTTGCAGGTTTAAATCATAATGTAAGAACGTGGAAAAATTACGGAGTTGTGTGTAAACAATACATAACTTGCAATGCGAAGTTAACAATTGTATACTAAGTACAATGTCCATAACATACAAATCTCACAAGATTTTACATGCGTCAACAACTTTTTCAAGATCCCCCTGTGTTGTTAAAAAACTTATAAACCAACTGGTAAACGGTCAAAATGTGTGCAACTTATCAGATAAACTGATGAATCAATAGTAAAGAATAAATAAAGATACTACTTTCCAAGCTAGTAATTCCCATCGAAGGGCAACCACCTTCCCCCCCACGCCATAAAATACCACATATGTCGCGTATAGTTCTTGTTCTGCTCTTGCTAAACAATATTCAGTGTAAATCCAGTAACAAAAATAACTCTATAAAAAACATGATAGCTCTATTTTATCATTTAACCCTTTAGGGCTCATGGTATTCAGATATCTTATCCAAAAAGTCTCTCGCTGCGTGATGTGTTTAGACATGTCTCGGTCATTCCGATGTGTGACTGTCTCCAATACAGTAAATCTTAACTGGGCTATAGTGTGATGTGTCTCAGTCCAATGACTGGCAAGTGGTGAACTCAATACTCCAGTCCTGATCCTGCTCTTATGTTCAGTTATGCGAATCCTTAGTGATCTTTCAGTTTTCCCTACATATAACAAAGCACACGGGCAACGGATAGCATAAATTACATTTTGGGTGTTACAGTTAGCTGTAAATCGAAATCTTATTGATTTTCCTGACCATGGATGAGATATAGATGTGCCAATGAGAACATTGTTGCAGTGCGAACAATTGTAACATTTTAACATGCCTTTGTGTTGTACCATTTGATTGCTGATGTTCTTAGTAAGCAACTCTCGGAGATTGTTAGACCTTTTGTAAGCGAAAATAGGAGGATCTTGAAAAAGATTTCCAAAGTCTGGTTCTGTTTGCAACAGATCCCAACGATGCAAAATTATTTTCTTGATGGCTGATGACTGAGTTGAAAAAGTGGACACGAACACTTCTCTTTTATGTTTGAATTTCTCTTTTTCTCCAGCAAAGTCTCTCTCGGAATCTCATCTGCCCTTCTAGCTGATGCTTCCACAATCTCAATGGGATACCCCCGATCCAAGAAACTTTTTTTAGATGCTGCTAGTGTCTCTGTGTATTGAGAACTGTCTGACGAAATACGTTTGATCCTCAAGAATTGGGAAAAAGGAAGATGTTTCTTTAATGTCTCAGGGTGGAAACTGCTGAAGAGTAACGTATTGTTACGATCTGTGGGCTTCTTGTACACCTTTGTAGTAATGACCGTGTCATACAATTCCACATTGACATCCAAAAATGAAATTCTTTGTTTGTCCAATGTGTATGTAAACTGTATTCTAGGATTTATATCATTCAACCCCTGTAGCTTACTTTCCAATTCGTGTTTCGTGCCCTGCCAAATGAGAAATATATCATCTATATACCTACGGTATATAATGAGATGCTCGGTCCATGATGGATCGTTCAACACGTTCTCTTGCTCGAATTTCATCATGAAAGTATTGGCATAGCTAGGTGCCCCTGCAAAACCCATGGAAGTTCCATTGGCTTGTAAATAGAATCTGTCCTGCCATTTAAAGTAGCTGTTAAACAGACAAAACTGTAATAGTTCTAGAAGAAAAACTTTATTGGCCTGTATGTCTCCTTGCTGCAACAGTGCCCACTCTATTGCCTCAATACCCTCAGCATGTGGTATTGAGGTGTGAAGGACACTACATCCACTGTTCCTAACCAAATCTCTGTCCCAGATGGCAATGTAAGCCCACTTAGCAGTTTCAGAAAATCAGTGGTGTCCTGTACATACGTTGATCCTGACTGTACAAATGGTTGTAGAAACGTGTCCAAATACTGTCCCAATGGTTCATGTAATGAACTACACCCTGATACAATGGGGCGAAATGGTGGGTCTTTGAGATTTTTGTGAATTTTGGGCAACATGTAAATTGTGGGTCTGCGTGGAAATTTAGAATATAAGAAATTACGTGTTTTTCAGAAATCCACTCCATATCTACTGCATGTGTAAGTATTTTCAACAAAATCTCTTGATATTCTGAAGTAGGATCCTGATTTAAAGGTAGGTACGTAGATTCATCTGATAGCATCGCGTTTGTCTTGGATTCGTAGAAACATCGGTCCATAACCACTAATGCTCCCCCCTTGTCTGCTGGAAAAAACACTATGGCTTCATTCATCCTCAATGATTTAAGTGCCTTTCTATCAATTGATGTCAAGTTTTGTCTCTTGGTTGATGAGACTGGTAATTGAGCCAGGTCTCTTTTAATCAATGTCTCAAAGGAATCTAGCACTTTGTGTGAAATCGGAGCTGTAAAAGTACTCTTAGGTTTGAATTCTTTGTATTCAGGTTCATCTGTGTAAACCTGTGTTATGTCTTGATTAGCAAAGAAATACCGTAGTCTTAATTTTCTCATGAATTTATAAAATTCTATTTCTGTCTCAAAAGGTCTAGCCTGAAAAGTGGGTACAAAGGATATGCCCTTGTTTAAAACCGCTGTTTGTACTTTCGTTAAAGACACTGCAGAAATGTTAACCACTAATGCTTCTTCGGTCTGCGACCTGTACTGGTTTGTTTGGTATTGTCCGCGACCTCGGCGGGTTTTACTGTGTCGGACTGTGTAATTGTTTGGGTCATAGGTGCATTGTTTGCCGCTGGGCTTATCTCTAAAAAAGAGACCTTGGAAGCTGATGTTGATGGTGCTTCGGTTTGTGTTATGTCAGACAATGCTGGCACAGGAGGACGAGATAATCGTGTCTCACTGATAGATACTAAACTCTCTTCTGATGAAGTGGTACCAGGTTTCTGGTATGTGCGTTTTTGTGCATACACCTCAGCCCATGAATATACCTCATCTAGTTTATAATCTATGGTATCACGTCTGAATTTGCGTCGTTGGGATCTGTTGCAAACAGAACCAGACTTTGGAAATCTTTTTCAAGATCCTCCTATTTTCGCTTACAAAAGGTCTAACAATCTCCGAGAGTTGCTTACTAAGAACATCAGCAATCAAATGGTACAACACAAAGGCATGTTAAAATGTTACAATTGTTCGCACTGCAACAATGTTCTCATTGGCACATCTATATCTCATCCATGGTCAGGAAAATCAATAAGATTTCGATTTACAGCTAACTGTAACACCCAAAATGTAATTTATGCTATCCGTTGCCCGTGTGCTTTGTTATATGTAGGGAAAACTGAAAGATCACTAAGGATTCGCATAACTGAACATAAGAGCAGGATCAGGACTGGAGTATTGAGTTCACCACTTGCCAGTCATTGGACTGAGACACATCACACTATAGCCCAGTTAAGATTTACTGTATTGGAGACAGTCACACATCGGAATGACCGAGACATGTCTAAACACATCACGCAGAGAGAGACTTTTGGATAAGATATCTGAATACCATGAGCCCTAAAGGGTTAAATGATAAAATAGAGCTATCATGTTTTTTATAGAGTTATTTTTGTTACTGGATTTACACTGAATATTGTTTAGCAAGAGCAGAACAAGAACTATACGCGACATATGTGGTATTTTATGGCGTGGGGGGAAGGTGGTTGCCCTTCGATGGGAATTACTAGCTTGGAAAGTAGTATCTTTATTTATTCTTTACTATTGATTCATCAGTTTATCTGATAAGTTGCACACATTTTGACCGTTTACCAGTTGGTTTATAAGTTTTTTAACAACACAGGGGATCTTGAAAAAGTTGTTGACGCATGTAAAATCTTGTGAGATTTGTATGTTATGGACATTGTACTTAGTATACAATTGTTAACTTCGCATTGCAAGTTATGTATTGTTTACACACAACTCCGTAATTTTTCCACGTTCTTACATTATGATTTAAACCTGCAAGAGAGAACGCAGTTATAGTTGTACATGTGTGGGTACTAGATATTACTCGCAATAACTTTAAAAAAATAGGTTTTTCTATCTTCATTACTTCTAATAGGCATTTCTATCCACACACTTTTAATTTTTAATTTTTATTTTTTAGCTTTCTTTCTGGTATCACCTGTGGACTGTTTTTGCTAAATGTGTATGTGTCTCTGAATATCTTATTTTCTTTCACTGAATACTGTCATACTTCTTTTTGCTTATTATCGGAGGTGTTTTTTAGACAGGCTAAGATGGCCGCCAGGTTTTCCTGTTGATTTGATGTATACTTCACCCGGTCAAGGGTTAACTCACGTCATAGGTCACGTTTAAAGGGAGGATAGCGGGCAGGACGCCGTATTCACATTGCGGCACACGAGAGAGTGATTTACTTAACTTCAGTGATAGCGTCACATAGGACCGCTTCTACTCAGCAGTTCGCAGATTACTTGATCAGCGGACAGAACGAGAGGGAAGACTGATGCGCTAGTACCACGCGTTGAATAATACCGGTGACCAGTGATGTGCCTTTTTCTTAGCGGACCGACAGGGCAGCAGGTAAGAGTCAGGATTATGGGCGAGAGGGACATCTGGCTTTTAACTAGTGCCTGAGTCATAGTCATGACAATTAGGGGCCGTGCATTACTCGTTTGTACTTTCTGTCGGAGGGTCAGAGGATGGAAGCTTGTCTTACAATGTATTTTTCATTGGTTGTACTTGGGAGATTTTTTGTATATACTTTTGATAGTAAGTGTACGACATTTCTTGATACTGAGTATATAGATTTGTGGTGACAGGTGAGATACGTGTTATTATTATTATTTTCGGGAGTCACGCAGTTGATTTTGAATGTTATATCATAGTACATTATTTGAATTACAGAACTCTCAGTCTCGAGTGTCCTTCTGATATAATCGTGGTTTGATTTAAAGAAGAGTTCGCAGACTTTGTCATTCAGCTCAAGACAAACAGAGGTACAGAGGCCATGTTCAATTGGTTACGGTGCACACATCACATGCATCAACTGTAGTAGCATGATTATTGACACTTAGCAAGGTTTGGTATAGAGCACGTCGTCGGAACACTCAGTTCACCAGTTCACTGAATGGTGGTGCGGCACTTTGTCTTTTCTGTTTGGCTTTTCCTTTTCCATTTCCTCTATTTTTTCAATCCAGGTTCTAATAATACCACATGGTTGGTGGATGTTATATCTGCTCTTTGTATCTTCAATACTAGTTTTTCTCCCGGATGGAACAAGCCAACATTGTGATTATTATTATTTCTAAATCATGACACAAATGTTATCATACTTATGCGTGTGTATGTTTCATTATAGATTTCCCCTGACGAAGGGTGTCTGATACACCCGAAATGCATTGGGAAGGGAATAATTATTCATGAGAATGACAGGAATTTGTGTACTGTTATTGAAGTGACACACAACTCATGGACTTTGCTTCAGAATAATAAAAGAAGCGTGAAGAATAACGACGGATGAAGTCATTGTTTTAAGTTGACTTGCAGTCATACAGCAAAAAGTTTGCTTGTTTATATTGTGTATTCTGTATAATTGTTCCTAAATATTGTATTATGTTTGAAGTAGATATTGATGATATACTCAATTTGAGTTGCTCAGGTGGTGCACACTCTGTCTAGGACTGTTTTGGCTCTAGTTAATTTTTTCTTTTGAACAGGTGGCAGGGTAGAACCACCTCAGAGTGAGCACACCAATTTTGATGAATTTGGAGAACAAGATTAATTGGACGAGAGTATTACTTTGAGTGCACTACAGCTGTTCTTTATTATTCACTTTTAGAGAGTTGGCATTTTCTTACTTTAACCATTCTATGCCTCTGCCTATCTCTAAATACACATCTGGGTTGGGTGACAGCTGGGCTTTGTGCATTCCATCGAGACAGTCACACATAAGGAGAAGGGGTGTGACATTGCATCCTGATGGCCCATCACCAAGCTGATGGGCCTTCCTAAGGTAGATTAAGAGGGAAGAGCTGACACTTGCACCTGAATAGGGCTGTGCCTGTCCCCACACAAAGAGCTGCATACACCCATGCAGTGAGTCTGGAACCAGAGCAGGAAAGGCAGGGACCTTGTGATCTTCAAAGGCCTCTTTGCTATCCCCCATTTCAAAGGCACATTTGGGTATAAGTACTAGACCTCTGACACCACCAAAGGAGAACTTTGCTAGAACAAAAGACATTCTGCCTGTAGGAGGGACTGCTACTTTGCTACCTGCATTGTTGTGTTGGTCTGCTGCCTGCTGATTGCTGTGCTTTAAGAGGGACTGCCACTTTGCTACCTACTCTGCTGTGTTGGCCTGCTGCTTCTTGCCTGTGAGTGACAGGGACTGGACCTGCTCTCTACATCCTTAAGCCAAGTTTCTCCAAGGGCTTGCTGGCTTGCCTCCTATTTTCTGAAGTCTCAGGGACACAAAAGACTTCTTGCAACTCTCCTGGTGTTGCTGGACTCTGGCATCTGTGAGTCCTACACCTGCCTGAAGTGCCCCCTCCAGTCCTGGGCCTCAGAAGTGGGTCCTGCAGCTGTTTTCTGCACAATTCAATGCATCGCTGCCTTTGCACCAGTTGGAACAGACGTATCTCACATGGCTGCGGAGGCTATTTGATGATAGCAGTGCCACAGGCTGCGCGGCTTGACGATGATGCTCTAAGCAGCTCGACGACGATGCATTGCCTGCAATTTGACAGAGCTCAATGGCAACCCAGTGACCCAACTGCGAAGAAAAGATTGGCGCATCGTACCCTCATCATTGACGCTTTGCTCGATACAAGGTACTTTCGCAGCGGACCCTAAGTGGGGTCTTTTGCCGGTCTGACTTTCACCGCGGTCGGCCTGAACTTTGGATTTACACCGGTCCCTCGCTATCTCAGATAACCTTTTGACCGCTAGTGACTTCTAAGCACTGTTTTTGTATTTAACCTTTAAAAAGTCATATCTCAGACTTTATTTATTGGATTTTTGTAATTTTGGTTTTGTTTTACTCAGATTTCTATTATCTATTTTTCTAAACTGGTGTGGAGTCTTTTTGGAGTGTTTTAACTGTATTACTGTAATTAAAGATTACTCAAATACGTTACACATTGCCTCTTAAGTTAAGCCTGACTGCTCTGAACTATGCTCCAAAAGGGTGAGCACAGGTTAATTTAGGTTGTGTTTCTGACTTACCCTGACTAGGATTGTAGCCCCTGCTTGGACAGGGTTGTTAGATTTGACATCCTTAGGGTGGTCTTTCCCCAACGTTTTGCCTGCCTCGCTCCATTTTTCTGTTTTTGTTTTTGCTGGTTTTTGGACTCTGCGCAATTTTACCACTGCTAACTAGTGCTAAAATGCATGTGTTCTCTCCCTGAAACACGTTATGATTGACTTACACTTGATTGATATATTTAATTTACCTTTAATTCCCTTGTAAAGTGCTATACTATATATCGTACTCGTTAACGAGGTAGGTCTACCGCACTTGGAAGTATAGATGATTATCGGAGGATGGAGTTAAATTTATGGGATTATTAACGGGTGGCCTTTTACAATTCTAGGTGTGTAAGACTTCTGACTGCATCAAGGAAAAGGGTGAACGAACCCGATACATGAAGGCATGGTTACAAACATGAGAGCCTACACAGCTATATTGACAAGGGTGAGTTGGTTTGGTTTAGTATTTATAAGGACCTTGTAGGGGCACCTTGAAGTTGATTTAAAATTAAGAAGTGTCACTGATGTGAAAATTTTGGCACACAGATTGACATACATTTGGGACTACTGGAGGTGAACACCATGACAGAATTAGAACCGGTCATCAGGTAGGAGTGATACAGATGGGCGATTTGAACATCACTTAGTTCTATTTCCATTGTGATTATTCTATATACTGACTTGGCCAATTGTCATTTAGATTAATTTTTATCGTCATTGAAAAAAGGAAGACAGGCCTGTGCCTTGCGTACTGGTTTGCGACTGGGTACACATTGTGTTACATATATGAATTGGTGATTAAACATATTTGTTGGGGAAAATTAATAAACTTCGTTGCATGCATCAGGTTTGCACCACATCCCACGTCTTATGATTGGTGTAACACGCTAATAAAAAATAAAAAATGATGCACATTCATAGCATGTAAGGGTAAGAGTGAAATACTGTATAAGGTTATACAGAATAGTCCCAATGAAGATGTTTGGGTTCCACTAAATTTACACAGTACTTGAAGATTTATGCATTAATTATAACAATTATAACATACAGCATCCCTGCTGTGGTATCTGTTAGTACTATCCCAGATCAACCGATCCCAAGTACAACCTAAAACTCAACAACGATGACGGCAGGGATTGCATTAGTTCCTTTACAAACCTCTTGCACCGACTTAATGAGCAATTTGCCAGGAAAAGGGCAGATTACACTGCCAATACATCTTGCGCAACTAAAAACAGAGTTTGAGGAAATGGTGAAGGGAAATGTGGGAATGGACTTTCTAGGACACTACAGAGAAAATGAGATGCTTTATTTGAGGGAGGAAGCCGCAAGAGTGGTGAGAGATTCGCTTGCACGGATGGAGAAGGTGGCGGATGAGTGTGGAGTTGACATAAAACAACAAAAGAAGCTGGAGAAAAATGCTAGAATGGCAATAACTTTAGAGGAGCTACAGTTGTTGAAATTTAGTGGGCCGAGGGGCCATGTGAGAATCTGATTGAGAACATCAGGAAATGGAGTGATGTCAAGAAATTTAGGGAGTTGTGGTCAAAGAAAGAGAAGGTTAAGGTGAAGCAGAAGGGAGAAGGGTCAAAAAGAATGAGGCAGGAAAGTGGGAGTAAACGGTAATGGAATTTCCTTCGTGTGAGGTACAGGGAGGAGCCTATTTACATGGTTTCGATCAGACCTTTTTCAAGTTACCAGCACTCTTCCAAAGCTTAAAGAGAATAATACGGGTAAGTGATATACTCAGATGGAACAGATCATGACTATTTCCAAGGTCTTGTGGGGAGACTCAGATGTGTTGTTTCAAGTGGCAGAACCGAAGGATCTGTGGGCAGAGAGCAATAGGGCAGTCAATTGGCCTATGCAATAACCACCTCGGGTTGCAGTGGCGAATGCCCCTTCACCCATTGCTAGAACCAAGTAAAAGGGAGATATAAAGCTCCTGAAAACAAAGGTTCCCCAAAAGGAGATCAATTGGCCAAAGATTTTTCGAACCTCCCAAGAGCCAAAGGAATCAGTGCATGCTTACTTTGAGAGACTGATGCAGGTGTATTGAGATCACAGTGGGATAAGTGATCCACTGGGAGAGAACATGGGGAGGTTTCTGGCATCCTTTGTATATGGTCTAAGGCCAGAGATCAGTAACCAAATCCTTTGTTGGCGGAGCAAGCTGGTTAATGAGATCTTACAATATGCAAAATACTGCAGTAACATGTTAGAAGCAAAGTGCAAAGGGCTTAAAGAAAGGTTCATGATAGCCCAGACACAAATAGCTCAGAATGGAAGAGTTAAGGGGTTCAAGGCTCCATTTCAGGGACTCAAGTTAGACTCTAGTCTGAGAACAATGATACAGGGAGTTTCTTTGAATAATAGTGGGAATGTCCCAGGAATGAAGAGAGGTAGAGGGAATTTGACAGAACAAACATAAATGCCCTAAAGAAGGATACACATTGTCACATTTGTAATAAGGTGGGGCATTGGAAGTGGAGTGCTGCTACAATCCATATCAAATAGTGGCATATTCCCAAGGGATGAGTCCAGCTGGACAGGGAGAACTCCATCTAGTGCCTCATCCTCCCATGGCAGCCCTAAAGGTCCCAAAATCTGGAGTCTTTCCAAATTCTTTTGACCTGATGCAGATGCAACAAGATACTAAGCTTCCCCAACCAATCCCCATGGTACCCCGGTGCTCGATGATGACCCAAGGAGGTCCGATCCCTATGATTCTCAAGACTTCCTTAGATTTCAATCAGAGCCAATGACCGAGTCTGGCGGGAAGGAGGAGTGCGTACTTGGCGCAGTCCTGGAAGTGGATCAGCGTGGACCATATGTGGTTTGGGAGCTTAACGGGCATCCTGTGTCCTTCCTGATAGACAACAGAGCCAGTTGTTCAACAGTTAGAATAGTTGCGCCTAACCTACCCCTCTCAGGAAAAGAAGTCCATGTTGTAGGTATCACCAGTTAGCAGTGCACAAATCAAATCACCGCTCCTATGCCAGTAAAAATAGGAGATATCAGAGAACAGCATCAGATTCTAATATGTAATTCTAGTTCTGTAAATCTGCTAGGACGGGAGCTTCTTTGCAAATTTAATTGTGTAATCTATTGCACCCAGGATGAGATCAGAATTGAAACACAGGCAGCTGATGCAGAGTTTAAGTTACAGTTCCCAGAGCCTGTGGTCAGGTTGTACCCAGTTATTACAACAGAGGATTTGCCAGTAGATTTGAGAAATATGGTTAATGAGGAAGTGTGGGATTTTAAGGGAAGGGAGATCAGGCTGATTAAAGATGCAGAGACTCGTAGGATTACTCTTTGACCTAATGCTGTTTTCCCCACAGATTCACCCTTACAAAATGTTTCCAGAGGCTAAGGCAGGGATCACCCCTGACATCGTGAGCATAATAGAACAGGGCATCTTGAAGTAAGTAATAGGGAGTCCCTCTAACTTCCCAATCATTCCACAAATCCAACAAGAAGTGGAGGATTGTTCAAGATCTCTGGAAGTTTAACCAAATTGTTGTTCCATGCTATACTGTGGTACCGAACCCTGCCGTAATCTTATTCCAGATTCCCCTAGAGGCCGAGTGGTTCACGGTCATTGACCTTTGCCAAGTTTTCTTCTCGGTCTTGTTACACGAAGAGAGTTAGATTCTCTTCGCATTCTAGTTCTCAGAGAATACTCTTGTGCGGTGTCGTACCCCACAGGGTGTTAGACCTGTCATCCTTAGGGTGGTCTTCCCCCAGAGTTTTTGCCTGCTCACCTCCTCTTTTCGCTGCATCTTTTTGTTGGCATTAGGATTCTGAGCACTTTACCTCTGTTGACAGTGTTAAAGTGCATGTGCTTCTCCCCTAAACATAGTGAGATTGGTGTATACCCAATTGACATATTTAGTTTACTTGTAAGTCCCTTGTAAAGTCGTATACCATTTGCCCAAGGCCTGTAACCTTAATGTGGGCCTGCATCACTGATTGGGCCACTCACACAAGAAGCCTTTCAAACCTGTCTCAGGCCTGCCATTGCAAGACCTGTGTGTGCAGTTTACTGCCACTTCGTCTAGGTATTTAAAACCACTTGCCAAGCCTTAAACTCCCCTTTTATTACACATAAGTCACCTCTAAGCTAGTCCCTAGTTAGCCCAAAGGGCAGGGTGCTGTGTAAGTAAAAGGTAGGACATGTACTTTTAAGTTTCACATGTCCTTGTAGTGACAAACACCCACATTCGGTTTTCACTGCTGTGAGGACTACTCTTCTCATAGGCTAGCACTGGGAGTTCCTTAATGCACTTTTAAGATGTAACTCTTCATTAAAAAGGAGTAGCTGCATCATGTTTCATATCTGTGAAATGGTAATGATAAATCCTTTTCACTGGTAAAATTGCATTTAACATTACTATTTTAGAAATGCCACATTTAGGGGGAAATTCCCATCGCTTACTTCTCTCTGTGCCTTGCAGCCTGTCTCCAATACAAGTCTGGGGTGGGTGACAGATAGACTTTGTGCATTTACTTTGGATAGCCACGAGCACAGGAAGGGTGGGTGTGACAGAGAACTCATCTGTATTCTGATAGCTCTTCCTAGGCAGGATGAGTTGGAGGGAGCTGACACTTACACCTGAATAGGCAGTGCCCTGTTTCCCACACAGCAGGCTGATTACCCCCTACGGATAGTCTGGAGCCAGGGCTGTGAGGAAATTGGGCCTGTGCACTTCAAGGGCCTGCTTTGAATTCACCCCTACTTCAAAGGCCCTACTGGGTATAAGTACTGGGCCTCTGACCTTACCAAGATAGTACACTACTGGACCTGTGAAGAACTCTGTCTGGAGTAAAGACTGGTGTGCTACAAGGATTGCAACTCTGCTTGCCTGCTGCTCTGGAAGAACTAATTTTCTGCTTTGCTGTGCTGCCCTGCTACCTGCTGAGGACAAGGACTGGACCCATTTCACTTGCACCCAGAGGAACTCCAAAGGCTTGCTGGATTGCCCCATGTTCTGAAGTCTCAGAACCATCAAAGACTTCCTTAAACCCTGCAACAGCACCCGGATTGTGCCATCTGTGAGTCCTTCACTAGCAAATGGTGCCAACCCAGTCCTGGGCCCTTGAAAGGTGACTTCTGCTGTTCAAAACCATCAAAATCGTTGCAGTGACGAGTTTTCTCTGATCAGAACCAAAACATTGTCCTCCAAAGCTGATGCAGGAGCTGATCGACCACACCGCTTTGACGGACTGCACGGCTAAACAAAGACGGACAGCACAGCTTGATGACGATGCAGCACCTGCATTGTAGAGGGGTTCATCGACGAAGCCTTCATTACCTGCGCAGATCAGAACTGGCGAATCGAATTTTCGATGTTAATGCTTGTTTCATCCAAGGAACTTTTCAGCGGAAACTGCGTGAGTCCTGTAGCCTCCATCGTGATCGGCCTGAACTTTGCATTTACCCCGGTCCAGCATGACCTCAAGTAACCCCTAAGTGCTATTTGCTTCTAAGCACTATTTTTTCATTTATTCTTTAAAAATGCATAACTCTGCTTCTACTTATTGGATCTTTGACATGTTGGTTTTGTTTTACTCATAAAAATATAATCTATTTTTCTAATCCTGTGTGAAGTATTTATGTGGTGTTTTCATTGTGTTACTGTGTGTGTACGTGTTGCACAATTACTTTACATATTGCCTCTTTAGATAAGCCTGACTGCTGTGCCAAGCTACCGGAGGGTAAGCACAGGTTATCTTATAGTGTGTATCTAGCTTACCCTGATTAGAGTTGTGGTTCCTGCTTGTACAGGGTGCATACTCTGACAACCAGAAACCCCAGGTCTAACACAGGGGTATACCAAAAGTCACTCATACTTCAATCAGATACTTAAGAAGAACCTAGTTTCTCTGCAGTTACCGTATTGTTCAACATTGATACAATACATTGACGATCTTCTGACCACCTCGATAGACTCAGGAAGTTTGCAAACAAGACACCATAGCCTTACTGACCCATTTGACAGAAAACAGTCATAAGGTCTCTCCAGAAAAGCTACAATACCGTCAGATGGAAGTTATGTACCTGGGACATCAGATAGAGAAGGGAGCAAGGAGAGTGTCCCACGAGTGTATAGAGACAGTACTTCAGATGAAGTTTCCCACCAACCAGAGAGAAGTGAGGATGCTTTTGGGCATGGTTGCCTACTGCTGACAATGGATCCCAAACTTTTCCTTTGTGGCAAAGCCTTTGATAAGGCTAACACACACTGATGCCAATGACCCGGTACCAAAGGATGATAAAAGCATGTAAGCCTTTCAGGAGCTCAAAAATTTGCTTTGTAGTGCACCCTCTCTTGGAATACCAGACTATACTAAAGAATTTGTGTCACAAAAGAAATGGGTGTGCCTTATCTGTACTAACACAAGCCCCTGGAGAGACTAAGTGCCCCATTGGTTATTTCTCAGCTATTCTTGATCCGGTCACCACAGCTTTACGTGGCTGTCTCAAAGTGGTTGCAGCGGTGAGCCTTAGTATACAGCAGACAGAAGGAATTGTGGTGGGCCACCCCTTAATTGTAATAGTGCCCCACTCCATTGAAATTCTCATGACCGGCACTCGAACCCAGCATTTAGCAAATAGCTGCCTAACCCGCTGAGAGAGAATAATTTTGGCAACTGAGAATGTTTCCATCCACAGATGTAACACTCTAAACCCTGCTTCTCTGTTACCAATCCCTGAGTGGGATGAAGAGGGTGAGTTTGATCACAATTGCGTCAGTGTCACCAATTTGTGCACAAAGCCAAGACCCAACAAACTGGATGTTTCCCTCCCTTAATCTGACCAAATTCCTTTCATTGCTGGGTCTTGCCTAAGAGATCAAATGTGGAATTTTGAGGGCTGCTTACAATGTATGCACCTTGAGTGGGGTTGTGGAAGCATCTTGCCTACATCATGTAATTTCTGCTCAAGTGGCAGAACTAATTGCCCTTACCTGAGCCTGCTGTACCTCAGAAGGCTCTCGAGTCACCATCTACACTGACAGCCAGTAACGGTTCGGAGTTGTGCACGATTCTGGTCCGTTTTGGTCACACCGTGGGATTCTTGTCATCAGCCAGTACCCCAATCAAGAAAGGGTTGTTTGTTTAAAATCTGTTTGACGCCCTGCAACTGCCCAAAGAAATTACTGTAGTGAAGTGTGCTGCACACGAGAGCAGCAATAATTTTGTCACCAGAAGCAACTGTTTTGTGAACAAGATTGCCCGTTATTGAACTCTTGAGACCAGCGCCACTCATTTGGATGAATCATGTAATGAAGAAGAACCTGTGTCCAACATATTGCTGAATACTGTAAACACCTTTAATGAGTTGAGGGAACTACAACATACTGCCTCAGAGTTGGAAAAGGCTAAGTGGGAAAAGATGGGTTGTGTAAGAGATGCAAGTGACATTTGGGTCACCATCCGGAGAAGGAAAACCTGTTCCCCCTGACTCCCTCTTACCTGCAATGGTGCAATACATGCATGGTCTGACTCATATAGGCAGGGATGGGATGGTGTCTACCTTTCGCATCTACTGGTACAATCCCCATTTTCGATTGATGGCAGAGTGTTTTTGCCAGAGATGTATTATATGACAGAGGCAGAATGTGGGCAAGAGAGTTGCAGTGGGCATGAGTCACATTGGAAAGCCTGGTGGTCCCTTCAACTGTCTCCAAATTGAATTTTAGGTGATACCTCGATGTAGCCAGCTGAGGTACACCCTTGTCATTGTGTGCCATGTTCCCACAATGGTCGAGGCATATCCCACCAGATGTGCCAGCCTAACATTCGCCAAGCTATTACGGCACGAGGTGATACCGTGACTCGGGATGCCAGTTCTTCCTGAAGAGGATCAAGGAACCCATTTCAAGAGCAAGATAAGACAGTTACTATTCACAGCCTCAGGAACTGACCAGAGATTCCACTGTAGCTACAGACCTGAGGCATCAGGTGTGGTTGAATTGGAACGATTAAAGCTAGGTTAGCCAAGGTTTGTGCATCAACATCACAAAAGTGACCCCATGCTCTACCTTTGGTGCTCATGAGTATTTTGAAAATCCAGTGTAAAAGAACCAGCTTGTCACCCCGTGAGGTGTTGATGGGAAGAGCAATGCAAATATCCTCTGTCCCAGCACCTACCCTTGTGAATATCACAGATGACCTGGTCCTTGAGCACTGCAAGAGATTGTCTGATGTGGTGTGTTCTATCTCTCATCAGGTCAATGCCATTACTCCAGCTGTCCGAGGCTCCCTCGGGCATGGTCTGAACCTTGGAAACCAGATCCATGTTAAGAAGCATTGGGGAGAGGATGTATCCTTATGGCTAGAGCGGTCACCCTCAAAGTTGGGGAACCCGGTTCGAGTCTCGGCAACGACGCTCAACATCCTGTGATTCTGGGCAAATCACTTCATCTCCCCATGCCTAACAAAAATGAATGTGTCCTTCTGTAACGAAACTGGTGCTCATGTAAAGCGCTCTGATACCCGATTTCTCGGGTCTAGTTCTTGCTATATAAAACTCTAAAAAAAAAAAAAAAAACAGCATGTCCGAAAGTCCTGCCTGGAGAAGCGAAGGAGAGGACCCTAACAGGTGATCCTGGTCACCGACACCACTGTGAAGTGAGCTGGTCTGCCGAATTGGATTCACATCTCTCCTACCAAGAGAGCAAGGCACGAAGAGGAAGAAGCAGAGCAAACATCCACTAATTCCTCAAGTCACCATAGGTTTGAGGTTTCTGAGTCCTCTGAGCAGGAGGGAGATCAGACTGAGGGTCCACAGTCGCAATCAGAGGAGTCACACTCGAAGCTGGAGGTCAACGAGAATGTTTTTGTTCCAGCAACCACTGTGATACTCACCACTGGTTTAAGAATGTGCGTTCACAGGGACAGCGAAAACACATTGAAGTCTGAGATCAATTTACCACAGGAAATCCCACAAGGAGTAGAGGCTGGGGCGGTACAAGGAAGCTCCACCTCAGAGAGTGAGTATGTCTCATGAAAACCAGAGATCTGAAGCACCTCCAAGGGTCGAGGCACAGCCGAAGACAGTTGACCAAAGTCTACAGGAACCCGGAAGAGACTGTTGACTCCCAAGAAGAGACTAGATACGATCAGGGAAAATAGAGGGAAAGAGGAACAAGTACAGATTGACATTGTAGACAAAGGCTTAGATTTGACCACTACCAAACGAATCAAACAAGAAAGGAAGATAAGATGGAACCACTCAGATCCGGACTGGACATACCTTGCCAAAATCAGGTTTAACTCTGACGACTGCCTGACCGACGGTGATGAGCCTCCTCGAGACAAAAGGACCTCGCAACTAGAACCTACTCACACTCACTACTGATAACCGTTTCAAGGACAGATAGAGAGTTAGGGTAACGGCCAGAGGACGATAGCTCCCTAGGCCTTCAGTTCACATCGAATAAAAGCCCCAGTAGATTTCTTCATAGGGTAGAGACAATAGGAGAAGGCTTAGAAGACAAACTGCTCCACTTGAGATTTCCTTGATCTGATTTAGGTTAACATGGTGCAGCCATGCTGCAAAATGTTGCTTAGAATTATAGTAGCTGTCATCTCTGTTTACATGCATGCGTGGGTGCTGGATGCTATTTTTTGGGAAGGGCTATCTCTCAAGTATCAATCAACTCTAGTTTTGTACCTTTAGTTCGACCTTCCCCTCCGCATAAAGTGACTCATCTTGGTCAACATGAAGGTGTGTATGATTATAGTATCTACTATCAAATGTTAGCTGAGTATGTGAAGGCCGTGGAGGATTGTTATGTTTGCTCCTACCTACCAGCCTCCACAGCTGATGGTGCTGCATATTTTCACTGACCCTTATCCTATTTCCCTCATTGCTCTATATTTCTGAACCTTTTCTATCACCAAAGCTCTATTAAACTGTTTTATTCTGACTTTTATGATCCACTGGAGGAAGTGCCAATTGTTAAGGGTGAAAACCAGTATTTGTGGGCATACTAAACATGTTTCTCGCTCTTATCAAAGGTCTAAGTCAAGGGATCAGCGTGAATATATGGTTAAATTCTTTACCCCCTTAACTAATGTAAGTGCTACTGACCAGAGCCTGCATGATATAACCTGCAAAGTCAACCAAGATGAGAAGGTGTTTATAGATGAACTGAAGGAGAGGATAAGAATAGATAAAGAAAAAGGGGAGGGAAAGACTAGCATAGAGCATGTCATTGGAAAAGGCAAAGAAACATTAACAGAACCACTCCCTAGATTAAGGGGTCGATTCCGATCTCGGTCGGAAGGCCTCCGAATCGGATACGGCTTTACCGGATCCGAGTCGGAGGCCTTGTTTCCGACCGAGTCGTACAGAGGTCCGGACGCCCAAGTACGATGCGAATGAACGCGCAATCGCCGACCGAATCGTTTCCGGGTCCGAACCGCTCCGTACGACTCGTTCGCACACGATTCGTACCACGCAATGGAGACGTTTTCCGACCGAGCCAGTACGATGCACGATCCGGACAGCCGGATCGAGTCGGAGCCTCCGACACGTAAACGCTCTGGAAAGCGGACTTCGGGGGTCCGTGCCGGACCCCCCTTCACCCGTAGCCTTATGAGTCGGACACAGGGGGGGGCCCAAGGGTCCCCCCTATACATGCATGTACGGTGCAGATGGCACCAACGCGTACCCACTGCAGGGGGCGCCCTTTGCGAGATGTACCCATTCAGTCAATGGGAGCCCATGTACGTGTCGTACGACCGGCTCCCATTGACTTCAATGGGAGTCCGACCGAACTGAGTCCGACAGCATGCGGCCGCATCGTACTCACCCGGTCGGACTGCAGGAGTTCGGCTCGGTCGGAAAACACTCCGGATCCGGCTCGGACGGAGAGCTTTCCGACCCAGATCGGAATCGGCCCCTAAATGTCGAAATTTCCAAGAAAGCATCTTTGTGTGTCATGCAACATCCAGAGGGAAATCAGACTGTTGGGGAACTAGGTTAGAGTGAATATGAACATAACTACTTGGTTAAGGAGAGGACCTTCTCGAATTTAGAGACTAGTATAAGAAGGATTTATCATGTGTTTGGAAAGTCAGCTTATTTCCAGCTACTACATAACTGGACAGGTTGTTGCTATGTAGCTTTAGTTTTTCCCAGAATTTATCACACCAGCGAATTAGTCTCTTCACTTCAATGATACATTAGAAGAGGTAAGCGTAGTTGTGAGCAGATTCTTACCAACATTTTTGGAGCCCACATACCTCTATATGGGTGGCATTAAATGTTGTTAAGATTCGAAAATTGTCCACCTTTGTTGACTGGCTTGACTCTAACACAACAGGAGCATTATCTGTAATAAGCAAGGAAATGTTTGCGATGACAGCTTAGATCATGCAAAATTGCAGTGCATTGAACTTGCTCCTCGCAAAGGAGGATGGAGTTTGCTAAGTCATTCATGCTCAGGAATGTAGTGTATACGGTGCACAGACAGTTTATCGAGTTTGAAATGTCGACATACACAAATATCGAGTTGGAAATATCGTGATGCAGAAATATCGACAGCAAGAATATCGTGGTCAAGAATATTGACTTAGAGGTAAGAAATATCGTTTTTGAAAACATCGAAGTCATTAATATCGTTTGCAAAAATATAGTTGTTTAAAATATCGATGTTTTAATTAGTGTTATGTACTTTAGTACGTATTTTAAAAGTATGCGAACTATTCTTTTGTATATGTATTGCTTTTGTTTTTTAATATATGTGTTACATTTTTAGTAGTTATTAATTTTATTTTAATTAAATTTTGTGTTTTTTAGGGGCCCATTACGATGGCGGGCGGAAGCACAACCGCCGTGCTGGCGGATGCAAAAAGCACCAGTTACCGCCGGCACGCAGCAGTCCACACGCCCGCCCAATTACGATGCGAAAAGCAGGCCAAACACCGCCGGCAAGCCAGCAACACCGTCCGCCATCAAAGTGCGCCCGTACACGTAGCGGCGCAGCCCAACTGACACACACCGTCCGACGAAACACGTCCCGCCCGGCGCATAAATTACGATGCCGCAAACAAACGGCTCCCACGGCCAAGAGATACCGTACGACAAACCGAAGCGGTAACACGGACGCCGAGCACGGACAACGAAGAAGCGGCTCCCCGAGCATGAATCCAGCACTGCAGGCCGTCCCCATGCTCCTGCTGATGCACCACCAAGGACGCAACGTACCGCGGAGACGCAGGTAGGCACACACACAACAAGTGCACGCAAACAGCGCACACAGTGCAAGGGCGGAAAAAGCGGACAACCCCCCACCAGCGCGTGTACACAACACATCCACCATCGCATCCACATATGACACACAGGCCAAATCGTAACATCGCAGAACACATGTGTACACACCACCTGGGACTAGGAACCAACCACCCCGTCACGGCCCCAAAGCGCCGATGACGCCGCCACACATGCGCACAACGCAGAGGCCAACCGCAGCGCCATGCATGCGTCGCACACAGACACAGGGACACAACCAAGCAGCACACACATCAGCCCCACCCCGAACGCACATGACACGTGACAGGCCGGCCACAGACATGTCCCCAACGCCCAATTCACGGACAACACCCAACGCCACACAACCGACGCACACATGTCAGTGAAGA
Source organism: Calotriton arnoldi (assembly GCA_963921515.1). Lineage (NCBI taxonomy): Eukaryota > Metazoa > Chordata > Amphibia > Caudata > Salamandridae > Calotriton > Calotriton arnoldi. Next base: position 163,529 of record CAWUFW010014915.1, read on the forward strand.
CACGCAACAGCAGGACACACCCCAGTGTAACAAACATGGCGTAGCACACAGCGGCGGCAACACCAACTAGGAGAAGCAGGGCCCCTTCGGGAAGAGGAACGCCAGTACCACACAGAAACACCCATACCACCCTGCACATATGAACAAGACATATAAAACGGAACACCAAAGAGCCCGGGGACCGACAACAGGTGGCCCAAGAATAACATCCACACACAAGGCCCAACGCAGAGCGGAAAGGCAGCCTGCCGCCCACACAAGGGAGAGCAGACAGCACTGAATGACCTTCCATTCCAACTCCGAAACCACAGCCCTACGACAGAAGCCGGTGAATACAGCCATTGTCCAAGAATAGACCAACACAGGCATGCCGAGGAGACCGACCACACGGCAGATAGCGCATATCACAGAAGCACACAACGGACGGGGAAGAAAGAAGAAAACACTCCCCATGTCGGCCACATGCAAGTTAATTGGAAGGAGTCACACAGCACTGACCTTGAACTGTCTGAGAAGCATGTGGGAAGAGGGCCCGTGTCCTCCAAACAAGCCAACAGAACACAAGTCCTGTCTCCCTACGACTACACAGAGCTCACAGCAACCCCGGAGCGTGCACATTGCAGACTGCACACACAGCCGGAGCACGCCACCTCAACGAACCGCTGCGAAATGGCAACCGCAACACACCTACCCAACTACGCCGAACAGCTCAAGCTGTACAAAACCAACCTGTGCCATACATTGGGATGCGATCTCCTGTCCCTGCTGAACGTAAGTTACCGACTGACTTACCGCATCACATTGTTCAGCTGCGTCATGCCCGTCTTCTACTGTCGGAGGTGTCCCTACCAGCATCCCGTCGAGATATGCCTCTCCAACCCGGCATGTCTGAAGGCGGACCTGCTACCACTACTCCTCCCTCTGGACGCACACGACAGGGCCTGCTCTGCCTATGGGGGCATGGCGTATGTGGCCAACATCGCACCCGCACTGAAATGGGACCACTGTGCCTCCACACGACGGATCATCGATAACAGCTACATCGAATGTCACCCAGCATGCCCCATCATGGTCCTCCAAGGGACAACCTACGAACAACACCTTGACAGCCACCATCCGCTTCATTGGCTGGCAAACATGTACACCACCAATGACATGGAAGCCCTGCTGGACGGCATCGCATACCTGACAACCTGTAAATACGTCGGACCACAACGCAGGTTCCCCGAGTGACCTATGATGTCCAACCCCGCACCCATGCTTAGCTTCCGCACGGACTGGCCAGTCACCACCACAACAGCCATACCAAACGACCGGCAACTGTAACCACACCATCAACGACATCGCCATGACATCGGATATGACCGGGACATGCACACTGTTCCCCATCACATCCAGGAACACCGCATGCATCGTGGGAGGCAGTGGCATGGGCTCTGTGTATCGCACCCACATGGACGGAACTGCACGAACAACCAGGACACGACATGGATCCAGCGCCCATGGACACACACACCGCTCAGTGGACATGAATAGGTCGCCTGGAGTCTGTGGGTGCTGCACCCCTCCCACCCCCGCCCCGGGAATCCCATACCAGGACCTTTGCATGGACGACAAGTGCATACAACAACAACACGACCCCAGTGACTGTGACATGTCCAGTAACCACCACAGTGCAACAACAAGTGGCACGCCGCTGCATGCACGCAAGCACATGCCCTGATGTCATCTCACATGCACGCGTGCATGAGGAACAACCGCAGCAAACCTGTCACATGGAACTGAGATGGACTGTGCCCATGATGCCAAGCGGTCTGGTAGGCTACATGTATACCGTCTGTGTCAAAGTCCGCAGCTCCGCAGCTATACGTAAATGTACATTAGCACAGCCTTGGCCAAGCAGATGTCACTCTGAAGCCCACATCCCACATGCAACAGCCAATCACATGTAACCCCACACCCTATCCCATTTGCAATCATGCTCAGTATATCCTCAACATGTATCCCGCTGCCAGTAGTGTCCACTATACTGCATCACAGAGGACAGAAGACTCAATATAATGTTTGAAACCAAAACTGTCTCCGCTGACTCATTTCACAAGTACGAATGAGAGAGGATGAGAGTATGTGAAGTACACGGCAGTCGTGACATGACCATGTAGTCCACTGGTATTGGATGTCAACGCAAATGAGTAGCACTACTGTGGAAGACACACATGTGTCGTGTGAAGTCGTATGGACGCAGTGCTCAGGTGGGTGGGTGCGACGGGTAGATGCGCACATGCCAAGTTGGAGCACGCCGTGTTGGGAGGGGTCATGAACAGTACACCACCGCTTCCCTGGGCATTGTGAGAGGACACCTGTCGGGGGAGTGAACACGTGTGTGCACAGCAGCCGGGCACACGTACAAAGCGGTACCAGGCGCACCTCAGCCCACCCTCTGTGGACAAGCTGGATCCTGTTGTGCGCCCGCCATGCCCCTGACAAGGCACACACAGCCCCAGTCGACCAGGTGTAACCCCAACATAGTCAATCCGCACAGGCGATACAGGGCACGGGATGGCAGTGGAGCATGGTGTGTGAGAGGTCTCCTCGCGCTCCTCCTGGTCATATCACGCAGGCAATAGAACCTCAACGTCTAGCATGGCACAAGTCAGATGGAAGTGTAGGGGGACGCACCACAGCACGAGCAGCACTGACGTCACGGGAGGTGGCTCGCACCATCCCATCCATTGCCCATCATACCAACCACGCCACATGCCATTGCGACTAAGTGCAAGCGCGTGCGCCACCACCCCCGAGCCCTCCCCAGAGAGGCCAAAGAGTGAATGTGTGGGCCATCAGCCACAGACGGACGCGGCCTGGCCGCAAGGGCAGCCACAGCCACTGGGTGTCGCAGGTGGCGGATCCGGAAGGCGAAGACTGTGATGCATAGTCCATGCAGGCCGGGTCACCATTTGGGGCACCACGCAGGTGGACGGCGTCCCGCAACACATCATACCCTGAGACAGCCCACTCGTGCAACTGGACCCACACATACACTCCTTGCCCTCTCTGGTGCGAGCTTGGGGCTGCCTGTGCAAGCGCTAGCCTCGCAGGTGAGCATGCATATTGGGGGAGCGAGGGGAGGACATGAGGGCTGGGGCGAAGATGACTGTATCACTGTCAGTTAGTACAAGGGATGACCCAGATGTGGAAAGGAAGAGACGTGTCCCGTGTGTACTGCAACTAGTCGCCAATACAACTACCCCCATGTCCGGAATGTAAGCCCGCACCTAGGCCCGCCCATCCGCCACATCGAACATACCACCAGCACGACAACCTTCCCATTCGAAACACTGACTGGGGGTGGCGACCAGTGTACAATCATGTGTAGCCTACCCACGCGTACATGTGGGCCCTCCATGATCCATGTCACCTGCGGCAAAGTCATGACATGCGCAATGAGGGAAGTGAGGAGAGCTGCCCGCCCCACGCGCAGAAGGTGCATCAGCTCCACAGACCCAGCAGCGAGTCCAGCAGGGGTCACATGTGCAGGGGCAGCTGTGCCTGGTGTGAAGGCACATGCATATAGACAGCACATCGACCAATGTGTAGTCTGCCCACATCTACAGTCCATCATCATGCGGACATAGGAATTGAACACAGGGCAACACATCTTAGTGGGTGCACCCACCGTGACCAACAATGCGCAATCATCGACGTACCCGCCCTGTGCATGGCCCCCCACCCAACGGCGGCACATCCAGTGCCACCATCCCACACACACAAGCCTTCCACGGAACATGCTGTGTCCAATGGTCAGTACAGAGTCAGCGCCCATCTGGTGGATCCTGAACAGGAGACACATGCACACACATGCCAGCTCCCACTATGTACGACTGCCACCTGGCACGTGCAATGTAACCTCTCACCTGTGACGTGTGACTGCAAGCACACAGCCGTCTTGGCATGGGGCTGTCAATGTGGACACCTGTCAATGTTTCGGGAGGTGTGATCCGTACAGTGCTGTACATAGGGTGCAGTGCTGACACCTACTACTGTCTCATATCCCCTCGTGCCACAGGTCCCACTTGTTTTGGCCGCTCAGCCTGTGCCCACATCGTCGTCGTCGTGTGCCATACTCATCCAGCCGCGGAAGCAGTTCCATGCTCAGCAGACATTCATGTTGCCGTGGCGTTGCCGCTTGACGGATATGCAGTCAGTCCCCATCAGCACGCCCCGCAAGTCATTGGGGCCTAGATCCCCATGTGCATGCACATGGCAGTGGTTTGTATCACTAGCCATTGCCATTGTTGGGAGACCTGTGTAAGTGTATTGTGGCCGTGCCGTCCCAGCTTGACAGCTGGGCTGTGGCTCCTGTGCTTACTCAGTCATGTCAGTGATGTGTATGCGAAATTGCCATGTGTCGTGTTGCTTTGACATGTGTCCTCTGCCATTGTCCCTAGGCGGAGACCGAACATTGACCGCCCATACCAATTGCTGGCGGACATGGACGATACAGAGGTTATTAGGAAGTTTCGGCTGGACAGGCCAACCCTGCATCGACTGTGTGCCATGTTAGAACCCCATCTCCGTCCCCGCAGGGTGTATCCGACTGCTGTCACCCCCACGGCTAAGGTGATGGCCGCCATGCATTTCTTCGCCACTGGGTCATTCCAGCACACAGTGGGCAGTGGAGGAGGGATGTCCCAGCCCATGTTCAGCAAGGTGCTGAGGGATGTACTGGCAGCCATGATGCTGTACCGGAACAGGTACATCCGCTTCCCCAGGGCTCGTGAATTGGCGGCAGTGAAGGGTGCATTCTATGCCCTTGGCAGAATCCCACACGTCGTTGGAGCCATTGACTGCACACATGTCGGCCTTGTTCCACCACAGGCCACTGAGCACCTGTACCGCAACAGGAAGCACACGCACTCCCTGAATGTGCAAGTGGTGTGCCTTGCGGACATGGTGATCACCCACGTGTGTGCAAAGTTCCCAGGCTCGGCCCATGACGCACACATAATGCGCAACAGCATCTTGCCACGACTGATGTCCAATATGCAACAGGATCGTGCCTGTATTGTCGGTGAGTATGTGGAGTGGTGTAGCGTGCTGGCTGTGCGATGCTGTCCCCTGTCCAGTTGGATTAGCAACGGTTCTCTGTGTCCCTCACACCCAGGTGACTCTGCGTATCCGAATGGGGCATGGCTGCTCAGTCCATTGAGGAATCCTCGCACCCCAGCAGACGATCGCTACAATGAGGCACATGGGAGGACCAGACGTGTGGTCGAGCGTACCTTTGGCCTCCTCAAGTCCAGGTTCAGGTGCCTGGACCGCACCGGGGTGCGCTGGCGTACTCCCCACAGAAGGTGTGCCAGATAGTGGTGGCGTGCTGCATGCTGCACAATCTGGCCATTCGGAAGCAGATCCCCCTCATCGTGGATGACGGAGATCAACCAGGGCCCCAGCCCGCAGACCAGGACAGCTCGAGTGAGGAGGACAGCGGAGAGGAGGAAGCTGGTAATGTGCGGCAGCAGCTCATCGCCCGCTACTTCACTTGACGGTGAGTGTCCATGTACGACGGCTGATGTGGCTGTATCTGTGCAGGTGTGTGTGTGCTGTGTCAGGGTGGCCGTTTGTTCACTGCGTGCTGTGTGTCAACGCTCCATGGCCAGGGTAGTATGCCACTGTTGGTGGCTGTGGCATTGTGCCCTATTGCTCTGTGCGATGTGTGTACATTGCTTGTAGTTGTTGACATGTACTGTGTGATGGGTGTGTGACACACTCATTGAATGTGCTCCTGTTCTGTCTCCCACCCCTAGGTCCCTACAGGCCCTCCGGATTCAAATGCCATGCCACGCATCAGGTGCCTTTCCGCCCAAGGTGGCCGTTGTATTCCGTACAAATAAGACACAGGGCACAAACAGCAGTTAGTGAAAAAGGTGCATTTATTACAAACTGTGACATGTGATTGTGTGTAAGATGATGACAAAAGTGGTGCGTGCAGTGACAATGAGCTGTCGGTCATGGCTGCGTGATGATCAGGGTGTACCCACTGGTTCTATGTCCATAGTCCAACACACACATGCCATCCAGATGGCTGTGTGGAGTGGGATCGTAGTCCAAGTCAATGCAGTGGCTGGTCAAGGAAGGCTGGCGGAAGGCTGGCTGGCTGCCTCACTTGCGACTGGAGCGTGCGAAGTCCTCCCGGGAGATCTGTTTCCTCTTCGGACGGCCCCTTCCACGTTTGCGAGGGGGTGCCTGCTTGCGACATGCTGGTGGTTGAGGTGTGATCACTGGCTGTGGACGCAGGGGAACTGGACACTGCTGCTCCACCCTGCGCCCCGGCAGGTGGTGGCGGAGGGGAGCTGCTGTCCCTGGCTGTGACCTCACCGCCACCACCAGCTGTCCCATGAGGTCCACGATTTGGCCCATACGGGCGTCCATGGACCTCAACACCCCCAGCACCTCACGCGTGCCTGAGGCAGACCGGACCCATTGTCCTTGGGCCTCTTCATAGGCCCCAAGGACTCTGGCCATGTGAGGCAGGGCATGGCTCCCAGGGGAGGCTGGCGTTTCCCTGACCCTGCTCCTCCTACCAGTCCTGCTGCCACCGGCCTGCCCACTAGCCACATTGCTCACCACGGTCCTCGCTGTGGCTCCCAGGGTGGATCCAGTCGTCCGGGCCACCACCTGCGCTGGGGCTGGTGCCAGCGGAGACGTGGCGGTGGTGGCGGCGGTGGTGGTCGGTGCGGCGATGGTGGCGGTTGCGGCAGTGGTAGTGGCCACAATGACCGTGGGTGTGGCCGCAACGACAGTGGCAGCAGGGGGCTGTGAATGTTCAGCAGCCCTGGATGATGGGTTGGTGGGTAGGAGGGGTCCTGGGGAGCGGCTGGGCCCTGCCACACCAGATGGGCCTGCTTGGTTGTCCGTGTCCGAAGAGGAGGACAGATCCTCCAGATCCGTGTGTCCTCGTTGGGGGCTTGTAGGCTGGCTGTGCTGGCTGCTGGCTCCATCCCCAGCATCCAGCAGTTCGTCACCTGTGGAGAGAATGAGATTAGTTATTGTGTTGCACCTGGCGAAGTATGTATTTGTCGTCTGACATTGACAGTTCGTGCAATCTCGTACATGGGTTTCCCGGAGGCGTGTGTGTGGCTGTAGCATCTGTAGTTGTGTGTGCTTGGCAATGGGACTGTGTGCTGTGCACATGTGGCATGGGACGGATTGGCCATGCCGATGGGTGTGTTGCTGTGCCCCTACTTATTGTGACTCTGGTGTATGCGGGCTCCTGGCCCATCCTGGGTCTGGTTTGTACTTTGCTTTTGGGGTTCAAATGGAACGCTTAGGAACGCATATGGCAACATGGGGGCCATGCCCCAGATTCGCATTTGGGAGGGAATATGCTTTTGGGGTTCAAATGGAACGCTTAGGAACGCATATGGCAACATGGGGGCCATGCCCCAGATTCGCATTTGGGATGGAATATGCTTTTGGGGTTCAAATGGAACGCTTAGGAACGCATATGGCAACATGGGGGCCATGCCCCAGATTCGCATTTGGGATGGAATATGCTTTTGGGGTTCAAATGGAACGCTTAGGAACGCATATGGCAACATGGGGGCCATGCCCCAGATTCGCATTTGGGATGGAATATGCTTTTGGGGTTCAAATGGAACGCTTAGGAACGCATATGGCAACATGGGGGCCATGCCCCAGATTCGCATTTGGGAGGGGATATGCTTTTGGGGTACATGCTGTGAGCCATGGGTGCCGAACGTGACATGTGTTGTGGCAGCATGACAGTGCATGGTCTGAGGTGTGTGCATGCCTGACATGCCCTGCATATTTGCTGTCTGTTGTGGTTACTGGACATGGCATTGGACGCATCGTTATGAGTGAGTGATAGTTGTGTGCCAGCCAACGTATTGCAGTTGTCCCATCTCCTTGGTGTGCGTGCTGCCCTGTGCCATGTGCATCACTGCAGTGCTCGGGGGGTGTGGCCCATGTTGTGTGTTGTTGCTCACAGTGTGTCGTGCGCTTAATTGACTTCTGGCACATGGTTGGTCATGGGCATGTGTCTTAGCGTGACTGCTGTATGTGTGGCAGCTGTGCGGATGACATGCCTTTCATGTGACTGGGGCTGACGGATGGGATGGATGGTATGTTGTATGTGCATGGTGTGTCTGTGAGTTTGATGGGTTCAGTGGTGTTCGTGTGCATTTATGTTGTTCCGCTCTGTTGCGTCTAGTGTTGTTTGTCTTACATAGGCGTAGTTGTGGGGTGTGGGGTTGACAGGCAGTGGGGGCTACATGGACAGGACTTCAATGGTGTTTCGGTTGTGTGTGATGAGTTGCACAGTGGCTGCCGTGTGGGACTATATTCAGTGTGGCTTGTGCATGCAGACGTGGCTCCTTGGGTGTTGCTATGTCTGTGATGGGTCATGTGGGGTGTGAGTCTGTTGTTCATGTCCGTGTGCACATTGTTCACTTGTTCGTGACGGTGGGCGGTGCTGCGTGTCCGTGTGCTACGTGACATGTCCCATGTGTTGGTCGTGTTATGGTCCTCATGCCTCCAGTAATCCAGCCCTGTCCAGTTTCCCACCTGCAAGTTGTTCGTGCGTGCACTGTACTGGATGCCACATGGCTCTAAGCGGGGGTGCTCCATGTTGCAGGTCTGTGGGGGTGGGGGGGTGTTGTGGGTCGTGGGGGTGGCTGTACACCCACTGACACCGATTGCTGTGGACCGTGATGTCTGCCTTTCGGCTGTCGTTGTGCACTGCGGTGGCTGACACGTGGCTGTGGGGTGTGGGGGATGCTCCTCCTTGCTGTGCTGTGGGACTGGGGCCTGGTGTGTGTTGTACTTGGGCTGTCCACCGTCCCACCCACTGCACTTTGTGTTCCTGCCACTTACCTGTTACTTGTCGGTTAGTGCAGCTGTGGCGGACACATGGGTGTGGTGGGTGCTCGTTGTGGCGCTTCTGGCATATTTGGGGACCTGTTGGTGGTTACGTGGCTGGCTTAGTGTACACATGTCCCCACGCATCTTACAGTTGTTCGGTTTGGGCTGTGTGTGGTAGTGTCTGTTGCATGTGTGTGTGATGTGTTGTGTATTGTGTGCTGGACATGGGGGTGTTTGTCCCTGGGAGCTGTGGCATGGTGGTAGTGCATGTGAGTACATAGCGGTGTGCTGGTATACATTAGTTTGTACTTACCAGCCTCCACTCCCCCTGCTAATCCGGCGAGGATCTCCGGATGGATTACGACTCGCACCTTCTCCTCCCACGCTTTGAAGGTCTTAAAGAGCGCTGGATTCCCTCCGCCAGTGACGGCAGCCAGCTCTCTGTTTTTGCCCTCCTTCTTCTTGACCAGGCTCTTTACGTCATTCCAACGTTTGTTTATCTCGACTCTGTTCCTGGGCAGGGTCCCGACTGCATTGACCTGGTCTACGATCCGGGTCCACATTCTGTTTCTGGTGGCTAGTGGTGTGTGCTGGACCATGTTCCCATAGATTTGTGGGTACACCTTGATGATCTCGTCGACCATGACCGTCAGCTCCATGGGCGTGAACTTGGGCATCCTTTGTGGTGCCATGGTGTTTGTGGTGCTGGTGCGGTGTGTGTTGTGTAATGTGCAGGGGGTTTGTGGTGCCGGTGTTTGGTGGTGGTGGTGGTGGTGGTGGTGGTGTTTGGTGGTGGTGGTGGTGGTGGTTGTGATGTGTGCGTTTCTGTGGTGTGCTGCTGTCCTTGCTGTGTCACTGTGTCCTCTCCTCTCCTCTCTGGTTTGCAATGTAGCAAGGGGTTGTGGTCTGTGGGAGTGCTGCTTTTGTACTCACCTATGTGGGTGTGTCCTCATGGTCTGTTGTTTTCAGGTGTGTTGTGTCTGGGGTTCTGGCCTTTGTATTTTTTGTTTGTCCGGGGGGTGTTTTCGGGATGTGTACTGTGCTTGTGTATTTGTGCGTGCCTTGCTGTGTGGACTTGTTGGCCATGTTGTGTGCTATTGGTTTTGTGTGCGGATGGTTTCTGTGCAGGTACGTGGGCGCCATGGCTTCTGCCGTGTCGATTCTCATCGGCGTTGTTTGCGCTGGCGGGCGGTATATTTGTTGTTTTTCCGCGCTCATGGCGGTGCGATCGTAATTTCACGTGCGGTGTGTCGGCCGTGTGGGCGGGCGGTTTTGTGTTGTCGTGCGTGTTTCCGTCCGTGGCGGGCGGTTTGACTCCGACTCGGACGATGGCGGGCGGTATTTTGTGTGATTTTTCCGCCGATGGCGGTTTTCGGTTTGTGTACTCATAATGGCGTGGTCGGTGTTCAGGCGGTGTGTGCGGGCGGATTTTTGCCTCTTCCATGCCTGGCGGATTTTTTTACGCCGGGTATCGTAATGAGCCCCTTAATTTCCACTCCGGCCCCCAGCGCCTTGAGACCCGTAAGGGTGAGTAGCTGCGCTATATAAAAACGGACTTATTTATTTATTTATTATTTATAATAAAATGAAAAATTGGTGCTATGTATTCATGTTACATTGTATATGACTGAAAACTTTCAGCATAAATGCTTGACATTATTAGAGTCTTAGGGGCCCATTACGATGGCGGGCGGAAGCACAACCGCCGTGCTGGCGGATGCAAAAACCACCAGTTACCGCCGGCACGCAGCAGTCCACACGCCCGCCCAATTACGATGCGAAAAGCAGGCCAAACACCGCCGGCAAGCCAGCAACACCGTCCGCCATCAAAGTGCGCCCGCACACGTAGCGGCGCAGCCCAACTGACACACACCGTCCGACGAAACACGTCCCGCCCGGCGCATAAATTACGATGCCGCAAACAAACGGCTCTCCCGGCAAAGAGACACCGCACGTGAAAGAGAGGCGGAAACACGGACGCCGAGCACGGACAACGAAGAAGCGGCACCCCGGGCATGAATCCAGCACTGCAGGCCCTTCCCATGCTTCTGCTGATGCACCACCAAGGACGCAACGTACCGCGGAGACGCAGGTAGGCACACACACAACAAGTGCACGCAAACAGCGCACACAGTGCAAGGGCGGAAAAGCGGACAACCCCCCACCAGCGCGTGCACACTACACATCCACCATTGCATCCACATATGACACACAGGCCAAATCCTAACATCGCAGAACACATGTGTACACACCACCTGGGACTAGGAACCAACCACCCCGTCACGGCCCCAAAGCGCCGATGACGCCGCCACACATGCGCACAACGCAGAGGCCAACCGCAGCGCCATGCATGCGTCGCACACAGACACAGGGACACAACCAAGCAGCACACACACCAGCCCCACCCCGAACGCACATGACACGTGACAGGCCGGCCACAGACATGTCCCCAACGCCCAATTCACGGACAACACCCAACGCCACACAACCGACGCACACATGTCAGTGAAGTCACGCAACAGCAGGACACACCCCAGTGTAACAAACATGGCGAAGCACACAGCGGCGGCAACACCAACTAGGAGAAGCAGGGCCCCTTCGGGAAGAGGAACGCCAGTACCACACTGAAAAACCCATACCACCCTGCACATATGAACAAGACACATGAAACGGAACACCAAAGAGCCCGGGGACCGACAACAGGTGGCCCAAGAATTACATCCACACACAAGGCCCAACGCAGAGCGGAAAGGCAGCCTGCCGCCCACACAAGGGAGAGCAGACAGCACTGAATGACCTTCCATTCCAACACCGAAACCACAGCCCTACGACAGAAGCCGGTGAATACAGCCATTGTCCAAGAATAGACCAACACAGGCATGCCGAGGAGACCGACCACAGGGCAGATAGCGCATATCACAGAAGCACACAACGGACGGGGAAGAAAGAAGAAAACACTCCCCCATGTCGGCCACATGCAAGTTAATTGGAAGGAGTCACACAGCACTGACCTTGAACTGTCTGAGAAGCATGTGGGAAGAGGGCCCGTGTCCTCCAAACAAGCCAACAGAACACAAGTCCTGTCTCCCCACGACTACACAGAGCTCACAGCAACCCCGGAGCGTGCACATTGCAGACTGCACACACAGCCGGAGCACGCCACCTCTACGAACCGCTGCGAAATGGCAACCGCAACACACCTACCCAACTACGCCGAACAGCTCAAGCTGTACCAAACCAACACGATACATACATTGGGATGCGATCTCCTGTCCCTGCTGAACGTAAGTTACCGACTGACTTACCGCATCACATTGTTCAGCTGCGTCATGCCCGTCTTCTACTGTCGGAGGTGTCCCTACCAGCATCCCGTCGAGATATGCCTCTCCAACCCGGCATGTCTGAAGGCGGACCTGCTACCACTACTCCTCCCTCTGGACGCACACGACAGGGCCTGCTCTGCCTATGGGGGCATGGCGTATGTGGCCAACATCGCACGCGCACTGAAATGGAACCACTGTGCCTCCACACGACGGATCATCGAGAACAGCTACATCGAATGTCACCCAGCATGCCCCATCATGGTCCTCCAAGGGACAACCTACGAACAACACCTTGACAGCCACCATCCGCTTCATTGGCTGGCAAACATGTACACCACCAATGACATGGAAGCCCTGCTGGACGGCATCGCATACCTGACAACCTGTAAATACGTCGGACCACAACGCAGGTTCCCCGAGTGACCTATGAAGTCCAACCCCGCACCCATGCTCAGCTTCTGCACGGACTGGCCAGTCACCACCACAACAGCCATACCAAACGACCGGCAACTGTAACCACACCATCAACGACATCGCCATGACATCGGATATGACCGGGACATGCACACTGTTCCCCATCACATCCAGGAACACTGCATGCATCGTGGGAGGCAGTGGCATGGGCTCTGTGTATCGCACCCACATGGACGGAACTGCACGAACAACCAGGACACGACATGGATCCAGCGCACATGGACACACACACCGCTCAGTGGACATGAATAGGTCGCCTGGAGTCTGTGGGTGCTGCACCCCTCCCACCCCCGCCCCGGGAATCCCATACCAGGACCTTTGCATGGACGACAAGTGCATACAACAACAACACGACCCCAGTGACTGTGACATGTCCAGTAACCACCACAGTGCAACAACAAGTGGCACGCCGCTGCATGCACGCAAGCACATGCCCTGATGTCATCTCACATGCACGCGTGCATGAGGAACAACCGCAGCAAACCTGTCACATGGAACTGAGATGGACTGTGCCCATGATGCCGAGCGGTCTGGTAGGCTACATGTATACCGTCTGTGTCAAAGTCCGCAGCTCCGCAGCTATACGTAAATGTACATTAGCACAGCCTTGGCCAAGCAGATGTAACCCCACACCCTATCCCATTTGTTATCATGCTCAGTATATCCTCAACATGTATTCCGCTGCCAGTAGTGTCCACTATACTGCATCACAGAGGACAGAAGACTCAATATAATGTTTGAAACCAAAACTGTCTCCGCTGACTCATTTCACAAGTACGAATGAGAGAGGATGAGAGTATGTGAAGTACACGGCAGTCGTGACATGACCATGTAGTCCACTGGTATTGGATGTCAACGCAAATGAGTAGCACTACTGTGGAAGACACACATGTGTCGTGTGAAGTCGTATGGACGCAGTGCTCAGGTGGGTGGGTGCGACGGGTAGATGCGCACATGCCAAGTTGGAGCACGCCGTGTTGGGAGGGCTCATGAACAGTACACCACCGCTTCCCTGGGCATTGTGAGAGGACACCTGTCGGGGGGAGTGAACACGTGTGTGCACAGCAGCCGGGCACACGTACAAGGCGGTACCAGGCGCACCTCAGCCCACCCTCTGTGGACAAGCTGGATCCTGTTGTGCGCCCGCCATGCCCCTTGACAAGGCACACACAGCCCCAGTCGACCAGGTGTAACCCCAACATAGTCAATCCGCACAGGCGATACAGGGCACGGGATGGCAGTGGAGCATGGTGTGTGAGAGGTCTCCTCGCGCTCCTCCTGGTCATATCACGCAGGCAATAGAACCTCAACGTCTAGCATGGCACAAGTCAAATGGAAGTGTAGGGGGGACGCACCACAGCACGAGCAGCACTGACGTCACGGGAGGTGGCTCGCACCATCCCATCCATTGCCCATCATACCAACCACGCCACATGCCATTGCGACTAAGTGCAAGCGCGTGCGCCACCACCCCCGAGCCCTCCCCAGAGAGGCCAAAGAGTGAATGTGTGGGCCATCAGCCACAGACGGACGCGGCATGGCCGCAAGGGCAGCCACAGCCACTGGGTGTCGCAGGTGGCGGATCCGGAAGGCGAAGACTGTGATGCATAGTCCATGCAGGCCGGGTCTCCATTTGGAGCACCACGCAGGTGGACGGCGTCCCGCCACACATCATACCCTGAGACAGCCCACTCGTGCAACTGGACCCACACATACACTCCTTGCCCTCTCTGGTGCGAGCTTGGGGCTGCCTGTGCAAGCGCTAGCCTCGCAGGTGAGCATGCATATTGGGGGGCGAGGGGAGGACATGAGGGCTGGGGCGAAGATGACTGTATCACTGTCAGTTAGTACAAGGGATGACCCAGATGTGGAAAGGAAGAGACGTGTCCCGTGTGTACTGCAACTAGTCGCCAATCCAACTACCCCCCCATGTCCGGAATGTAAGCCCGCACCTAGGCCCGCCCATCCGCCACATCGAACATACCACCAGCACGACAACCTTCCCATTCGAAACACTGACTGGGGGTGGCGACCAGTGAACAATCATGTGTAGCCTACCCACGCGTACATGTGGGCCCTCCATGATCCATGTCACCTGCGGCAAAGACATGACATGCGCAATGAGGGAAGTGAGGAGAGCTGTCCGCCCCACGCGCAGAAGGTGCATCAGCTCCACAGACCCAGCAGCGAGTCCAGCAGGGGTCACATGTGCAGGGGCAGCTGTGCCTGGTGTGAAGGCACATGCATATAGACAGCACATCGACCAATGTGTAGTCTGCCCACATCCACAGTCCATCATCATGCGGACATAGGAATTGAACACAGGGCAACACATCTTAGTTGGTGCACCCACCGTGACCAACAATGCGCAATCATCGACGTACCCGCCCTGTGCATGGCCCCCACCCAACGGAGGCACATCCAGTGCCACCATCCCACACACACAAGCCTTCCACGGAACATGCTGTGTCCAATGGTCAGTACAGAGTCAGCGCCCATCTGGTGGATCCTGAACAGGAGACACATGCACACACATGCCAGCTCCCACTATGTACGTCTGCCACCTGGCACGTGCAATGTAACCTCTCACCTGTGACTGCAAGCACACAGCCGTCTTGGCATGGGGCTGTCAATGTGGACACCAGTCAATGTTTCGGGAGCTGTGATCCGTACAGTGCTGTACATAGGGTGCAGTGCTGACACCTACTACTGTCTCATATCCCCTCGTGCCACAGGTCCCACTTGTATTGGCCGCTCAGCCCGTGCCCACATCGTCGTCGTCGTGTGCCATACTCATCCAGCCTCGGAAGCAGTTCCATGCTCAGCAGACACTCATGTTGCCGTGGCGTTGCCGCTTGACGAATATGCAGTCAGTCCCCATCAGCACGCCCCGCAAGTCATTGGGGCCTAGATCACCATGTGCATGCACATGGCAGTGGTATGTCTCACTTGCCATTGCCATTGTTGGGAGACCTGTGTAAGTGTATTGTGGCCGTGCCGTCCCAGCTTGACAGCTGGGCTGTGGCTCATGTGCTTGCTCAGTCATGTCAGTGATGTGTATGCGAAATTGCTATGTGCCGTGTTGCTTTGACATGTGTCCTCTGCCATTTAACCCAGGCGGAGACCGAACATTGACCGCCCATACCAATTGCTGGCGGACATGGACGATACAGAGGTAATCAGGAAGTTTCGGCTGGACAGGCCAACTCTGCATCGACTGTGTGCCATGTTAGAGCCCCATCTCCGTCCCCGCAGGGTGTATCCGACTGCTGTCACCCCCACGGCTAAGGTGATGGCCGCCATGCATTTCTTCGCCACTGGGTCATTCCAGCACACAGTGGGCAGTGGAGGAGGGATGTCCCAGCCCATGTTCAGCAAGGTGCTGAGGGATGTACTGGCAGCCATGATGCTGTACCGGAACAGGTACATCCGCTTCCCCAGGGCTCGTGAATTGGCGGCAGTGAAGGGTGCATTCTATGCCCTTGGCAGAATCCCACACGTCGTGGGAGCCATTGACTGCACTCATGTTGGCCTTGTTCCACCACAGGCCACTGAGCACCTGTACCGCAACAGGAAGCACACGCACTCCCTGAATGTGCAAGTGGTGTGCCTTGCGGACATGGTGATCACCCACGTGTGTGCCAAGTTTCCAGGCTCGGCCCATGACGCACACATAATGCGCAACAGCATCTTGCCACGACTGATGGCCAATCTGCAACAGGATCGTGCCTGTATTGTCGGTGAGTATGTGGAGTGGTGTAGCGTGCTGGTTGTGCGATGCTGTCCCCTGTCCAGTTGGAATAGCTACGGTTCTCTGTGTCCCTCACACCCAGGTGACTCTGCGTACCCGAATGGGGCATGGCTGCTCAGTCCATTGAGGAATCCTCGCACCCCAGCAGACGATCGATACAATGAGGCACATGGGAGGACCAGACGTGTGGTCGAGCGTACCTTTGGCCTCCTCAAGTCCAGGTTCAGGTGCCTGGACCGCACCGGGGGTGCACTGGCGTACTCCCCACAGAAGGTGTGCCAGATAGTGGTGGCGTGCTGCATGCTGCACAATCTGGCCATTCGGAAGCAGATCCCCCTCATTGTGGATGACGGAGATCAACCAGGGCCCCAGCCCGCAGACCAGGACAGCTCGAGTGAGGTGGACAGCGGAGAGGAGGAAGCTGGGAATGTGCGCCAGCAGCTCATCGCCCGCTACTTCACTTGACGGTGAGTGTCCATGTACGACGGATGATGTGTCTGTATCTGTGCAGGTGTGTGTGTGCTGTGTCAGGGTGGCCGTATGTTCACTGCGTGCAGTGTGTCAACGCTCCATGGCCAGGGTAGTATGCCACTGTTGGTGACTGTGGCATTGTGCCCTATTGCTCTGTGCGATGTGTGTACATTGCTTGTAGTTGTTGACATGTACTGTGTGATGGGTGTGTGACACACTCATTGAATGTGCTCCTGTTCTGTCTCCCACCCCTAGGTCCCTACAGGCCCTCCGGATTCCATTGCCATGCCACGCATCAGGTGCCTTTCCGCCCAAGGTGGCCGTTGTATTCCGTACAAATAAAACACAGGGCACAAACAGCAGTTAGTGAAAAAGGTGCATTTATTACAAACTGTGACATGTGATTGTGTGTAAGGTGATGACAAAAGTGGTGCGTGCAGTGACAATGAGCTGTCGGTCATGGCTGCGTGATGATCAGGGTGTACCCACTGGTTCTATGTCCATAGTCCAACACACACATGCCATCCAGATGGCTGTGTGGAGTGGGATCGTAGAGCAAGTCAATGCAGTGGCTGGTCAAGGAAGGCTGGCGGAAGGCTGGCTGGCTGCCTCACTTGCGACTGGAGCGTGCGAAGTCCTCCCGGGAGATCTGTTTCCTCTTCGGACGGCCCCTTCCACGTTTGGGAGGGGGTGTGTGGTGGCGACCTGCTGGTGGTGGGTGAGGTGTGCTCACTGGCTGTGGACGCAGGGGAAGTGGACACTGCTGGCCGACCCTGCGCCCTAGCAGGTGGTGGCGGAGGTGGTGTTGCTGGCCTTGCCTGTGACCCCACCGCCACCACCAGCTGGCCCATGAGGTCCACGAGTTGGTCCATACGGGACACGAATTGGCCCATATGGGCGTCCATGGACCTCAGCACCCCCAGCACCTCCCGCGTGTCAGTAGCAGACCTGGCCCATTGTCCTTGGGCCTCTTCATAGGCCCCAAGGACTCTGGCCATTTGAGGCAGGGCATGGCTCCCAGGGGAGGCTGGCGTTTCCCTGACCCTGCTCCTCCTACCAGTCCTGCTGCCACCGGCCTGCCCACTAGCCACATTGCTCACCACGGTCCTCGCTGTGGCTCCCAGGGTGGATCCAGTCGGCCGGGCCACCACCTGCGCTGGGGCTGGTGCCAGCGAAGACGTGGTGGTGGTGGCGGCGGTGGTGGTCGGTGCGGCGATGGTGGCGGTTGCGGCAGTGGTAGTGGCCGCAATGACCGTGGGTGTGGCCGCAACGACAGTGGCAGCAGGGGACTGGGACTGTTCAGCATCCCTGGATGATGGGTTGGTGGGTAGGAGGGGTCCTGGGGAGCGGCTGGGCCCTGCCACGCCAGATGGGCCAGCTTGGTGGTCCGTGTCCGAAGAGGTGGACAGATCCTCCAGATCCGTGTGTCCTCGTTGGGGGCTTGTAGGCTGGCTGTGCTGGCTGCTGTCTCCATCCCCAGCGTCCAGCAGTTCGTCACCTGTGGAGAGAATGAGATTTGTTATTGTGTTGCACCTGGCGAAGTATGTATTAGTCGTCTGACATTGGCAGTTCGTGCAATCTCGTACATGGGTTTCCCGGAGGCGAGTGTGTGGCTGTGGCATCTGTAGTTGTGTGTGCTAGGCAATGGGACTGTGTGCTGTGCACATGTGGCATGGGACGGATTGGCCATGCCGATGGGTGTGTTGCTTTGCCCCTACTCATTGTGACTCTGGTGTATGCGGGCTCCTGGCCCATCCTGGGTCTGGTTTGTACTTTGCTTTTGGAGTTCAAATGGAACGCTTAGGAACGCATATGGCAACATGGGGGCCATGCCCCAGATTCGCATTTGGGATGGAATATGCTTTTGGGGTTCAAATGGAACGCTTAGGAACGCATATGGCAACATAGGGGCCATGCCCCAGATTCGCATTTGGGATGGAATATGCTTTTGGGGTTCAAATGGAACGCTTAGGAACGCATATGGCAACATGGGGCCATGCCCCAGATTCGCATTTGGGATGGAATATGCTTTTGGGGTTCAAATGGAATGCTTAGGAACGCATATGGCAACATGGGGGCCATGCCCCAGATTCGCATTTGGGATGGAATATGCTTTTGGGGTTCAAATGGAACGCTTAGGAACTCATATGGCAACATGGGGGCCATGCCCCAGATTCGCATTTGGGATGGAATATGCTTTTGGGGTTCAAATGGAACGCTTAGGAACGCATATGGCAACATGGGGGCCATGCCCCAGATTCGCATTTGGGATGGAATATGCTTTTGGGGTTCAAATGGAACACTTAGGAACGCATATGGCAACATGGGGGCCATGCCCCAGATTCGCATTTGGGATGGAATATGCTTTTGGGGTTCAAATGGAACGCTTAGGAACGCATATGGCAACATGGGGGCCATGCCCCAGATTCGCATTTGGGATGGAATATGCTTTTGGGGTTCAAATGGAACGCTTAGGAACGCATATGGCAACATGGGGGCCATGCCCCAGATTCGCATTTGGGAGGGGATATGCTTTTGGGGTACATGCTGTGAGCCATGGGTGCCGAACGTGACATGTGTTGTGGCAGCATGACAGTGCATGGTCTGAGGTGTGTGCATGCCTGACATGCCCTGCATATTTGCTGTCTGTTGTGGTTACTGGACATGGCATTGGACGCATCGTTATGAGTGAGTGATAGTTGTGTGCCAGCCAACGTATTGCAGTTGTCCCATCTCCTTGGTGTGCGTGCTGCCCTGTGCCATGTGCATCACTGCAGTGCTCGGGGGTGTGGCCCATGTTGTGTGTTGTTGCTCACAGTGTGTCGTGCGCTTAATTGACTTCTGGCACATGGTTGGTCATGGGCATGTGTCTTAGCGTGACTGCTGTATGTGTGGCAGCTGTGCGGATGACATGCCTTTCATGTGACTGGGGCTGACGGATGGGATGGATGGTATGTTGTATGTGCATGGTGTGTCTGTGAGTTTGATGGGTTCAGTGGTGTTCGTGTGCATTTCTGTTGTTCCGCTCTGTTGCGTCTAGTGTTGTTTGTCTTACATAGGCGTAGTTGTGGGGTGTGGGGTTGACAGGCAGTGGGGGCTACATGGACAGGACTTCAATGGTGTTTCGGTTGTGTGTGATGAGTTGCACAGTGGCTGCCGTGTGGGACTATATTCAGTGTGGCTTGTGCATGCAGACGTGGCTCCTTGGGTGTTGCTATGTCTGTGATGGGTCATGTGGGGTGTGAGTCTGCTGTTCATGTCCGTGTGCACATTGTTCACTTGTTCGTGACGGTGGGCGGTGCTGCGTGTCCGTGTGCTACGTGACATGTCCCATGTGTTGGTGGTGTTATGGTCCTCATGCCTCCAGTAATCCAGCCCTGTCCAGTTTCCCACCTGCAAGTTGTTCGTGCGTGCACTGTACTGGATGCCACATGGCTCTAAGCGGGGGTGCTCCATGTTGCAGGTCTGTGGGGGTGGGGGGTGTAGTGGGTCGTGGGGGTGGCTGTACACCCACTGACACCGATTGCTGTGGACCGTGATGTCTGCCTTTCGGCTGTCGTTGTGCACTGCGGTGGCTGACACGTGGCTGTGGGGTGTGGGGGATGCTCCTCCTTGCTGTGCTGTGGGACTGGGGCCTGGTGTGTGTTGTACTTGGGCTGTCTACCCTCCCACCCACTGCACTTTGTGTTCCTGCCACTTACCTGTTACTTGTCGGTTAGTGCAGCTGTGGCGGACACATGGGTGTGGTGGGTGCTCGTTGTGGCGCTTCTGGCATATTTGGGGACCTGTTGGTGGTTACGTGGCTGGCTTAGTGTACACATGTCCCCACGCATCTTACAGTTGTTCGGTTTGGGCTGTGTGTGGTAGTGTCTGTTGCATGTGTGTGTGATGTGTTGTGTATTGTGTGCTGGACATGGGGGTGTTTGTCCCTGGGAGCTGTGGCATGGTAGTTGCGCATGTGAGTACATAGCGGTGTGCTGGTATACATTAGTTTGTA
Source organism: Calotriton arnoldi (assembly GCA_963921515.1). Taxonomy (NCBI): domain Eukaryota; kingdom Metazoa; phylum Chordata; class Amphibia; order Caudata; family Salamandridae; genus Calotriton; species Calotriton arnoldi. The sequence goes on from CAWUFW010014915.1 coordinate 184,428, forward strand.
CTTACCAGCCTCCACTCCCCTGCTAATCCGGCGAGGATCTCCGGATGGATTACGACTCGCACCTTCTCCTCCCACGCTTTGAAGGTCTTAAAGAGCGCGGGATTCCCTCCGCCAGTGACGGCAGCCAGCTCTCTGTTTTTGCCCTCCTTCTTCTTGACCAGGCTCTTTACGTCATTCCAACGTTTGTTTATCTCGACTCTGTTCCTGGGCAGGGTCCCGACTGCATTGACCTGGTCTACGATCCGGGTCCACATTCTGTTTCTGGTGGCTAGTGGTGTGTGCTGGACCATGTTCCCATAGATTTGTGGGTACACCTTGATGATCTCGTCGACCATGACCGTCAGCTCCATGGGCGTGAACTTGGGCATCCTTTGTGGTGCCATGGTGTTTGTGGTGCTGGTGCGGTGTGTGTTGTGTAATGTGCAGGGGGTTTGTGGTGCCGGTGTTTGGTGGTGGTGGTGGTGGTTGTGATGTGTGCGTTTCTGTGGTGTGCTGCTGTCCTTGCTGTGTCACTGTGTCCTCTCCTCTCCTCTCTGGTTTGCAATGTAGCAAGGGGTTGTGGTCTGTGGGAGTGCTGCTTTTGTACTCACCTATGTGGGTGTGTCCTCATGGTCTGTTGTTTTCAGGTGTGTTGTGTCTGGGGTTCTGGCCTTTGTATTTTTTGTTTGTCCGGGGGTGTTTTCGGGATGTGTACTGTGCTTGTGTATTTGTGTGTGCCTTGCTGTGTGGACTTGTTGGCCATGTTGTGTGCTATTGGTTTTGTGTGCGGATGGTTTCTGTGCAGGTACGTGGGCGCCATGGCTTCTGCCGTGTCGATTCTCATCGGCGTTGTTTGCGCTGGCGGGCGGTATATTTGTTGTTTTTCCGCGCTCATGGCGGTGCGATCGTAATTTCACGTGCGGTGTGTCGGCCGTGTGGGCGGGCGGTTTTGTGTTGTCGTGCGTGTTTCCGTCCGTGGCGGGCGGTTTGACTCCGACTCGGACGATGGCGGGCGGTATTTTGTGTGATTTTCCGCCGATGGCGGTTTTCGGTTTGTGTACTCATAATGGCGTGGTCGGTGTTCAGGCGGTGTGTGCGGGCGGATTTTTGCCGCTTCCATGCCTGGCGGATTTATTTACGCCGGGTATCGTAATGAGCCCCTAAGTGAGCTATTGCCCAGAGTCACATGGTGCTGAGCTGAGCTGCCACCGGAGATCGAACCGTGAACCCTGTGCTCCGAAGTCAGCTGCCCTGGCCGCTGCACCACACCTCTCCACTGCATTACAATGAAAGCAATAGAGATGCTAAGCTACATCATTACTTTTTCATAGCGACTCTTTTAAAATATAAGGTAATAATTCAACAAACATGTTAAAATAATTATTTTAAAAATCCTTCTATTTCTACATATCCAAGCACACTTTTATGGTGATGGTACTTCAACGTTTCTCAGTTTCAGTGTTGTTTTTCAAAATGTGTGCATCTTGCACATTAGAGTTTTTATTGTCATAATTAGTTTTTGTGTTGTGTAAAGAATGATTAGCTTTTGTGCTGTAACAAGCCCTCTGATGGCGAATCAAGCCATCACAATTATCCACATCAGGTCATCACGACTACAGTTTTGTTGTCTTCAGCCTTTTTCTTCTGGTCTCTTCCAGAATGTTCATTTCATCACAGTATTCACATTGTTTGTCTTCTAGTTCAAGATCAAATCTTGTTCTTTTCACTCCCTGTATATTCTTTTTAAAACTACAGAATTTATTAGATAATATCATCAGCATTATGCAAAAGAGATTGCCACTAATGGGCTCAAGATAGACATCACTAGTCCATTACCTAAATTACCCAACTAGTTGCTAATAGTTTACAATCCCTTTACTAAAATTTCCCAGGCACTGTCAGATTTTAACCCTTTCAAGTCTTTGTTTAGTCAATAATGTTTTTATTGTAGTTTTCTAAATCTCTACTCTTATCCGTTATGTAGGTGCAACATTGTTGGACCTTTAACAACCGTCAGACTCAGCCCTTCTTCACGAGAAGGATGTCAAGGGCAACTCAATTTTCCATCACCATCAATCTTATTGAAATCATTTCAATATCTACAACAGAAAATCCTCCAGCTGTATTGGTAGCTAATTCAGCAACTATAGTGGAAAGCTTTCTAATTTTATATAAGTTTAATACCACTCCTACAGAAGGCATTAAAGCTCCAAAAATATCACCCACTATTTTGCTTGCACTTAAACCTCTCTTCATTCTCCCTTTCTCTTCTTTTAATTCTCCTTCAATTTGTTTCACATGTTGGGAAGGACAATTCCCACGATGCCACTTCCATGCCATACTTTCGGTAATTTATAAAAAAGTATTCTTTCCACCAATATAATACAATCCAGGAAAGAGAAGATTGACTACTTCTTATTATCTTCCACGGTTCTGCTAAACATCAAATGTATGTTCACATTCTATAACACCTACACATTTTGTGTTAACATTTGACCTTTTTCTATATATACAATGTTTTCCTTTATGTTGCAGTCTAAAGCTAATGTAGCCATCCCTTGTACTATTCTATGTTCTATTTCTGGTAAATTCCAAAGAGTTAGTTTAGGAGGTGCAGTAGTTTTAACTGTCACAATACCTCCTCTACCTTCTACAAAATCTATGAATTTCTATGATTTTTTTTTTAGCTCTCCCTAGTTTACATGTTTGGTTATTTCTATGTGCATAAGCTATGTCCAAAGATTGAGTTGGTCTAAATAGATAGCCCATAGTTTCAGCTAGTTTTTTTAGTACAGGAAGTTCAGAAAAGATCAGATCTTCCTTTGAATAGTAATGCTGAAAGTGATCAGCACCATAAAACAAACTAGTCAATACACTGCAAGAAATTCCATATGTTAATGGTAAACTATGAGAGTTAATGCCATCAGCAACTGATGCAGGTAATTACATATATTTGTAGTGATCACTAGCATCCATTGTGTCAATGTACTCAGTTTCTAAACTAGTGTAGACATTTAGGGGCCGATTCCGATCCTGGTTGGAAACCGTACCGACCGACACGGACCGGGCCTGGAGTCCGACCGACACGTACCGGTGCCGTATGACCGGCCGAGTACGATGCAAGTCAAGTGAATCACAAATGACTCGCACGGAGCACAATCCGCACGACCGACACGGACAGAAAATCGTGGTTCGGCCGTAAACTGACCGGGAACCATTCCGAACGACACGGACCGTGAATGGGTCCGACCAACACGTACACGCGCTGTACGTCCGGCCCAGTACGATGCAATGCGTGTGAAATACTAACGACTCGCACGGAGCACAACTCGCAAGATCGAAACGTACAGGACATACTGACTACCACGTAAAAGAGCCCGTCGCGTCCGACGCGTATGCGAACGCTGCAACATAGCATAATGTGAGTGTGACACACTCGGATTAGCCCGCAATTGCCGCTGTAAGCGTCCGTCCCGGACAACTAAATGTGTCCATCATGTTCACCAAAATGGCATAGAAACAAACTGAAAAAGACCAAACAAGCATTGACAAAGTCAATAAAAAATAAATTAAAAAAAGGAACAAAGACACACCCACAACTCCACCTACATAAAGGGCCAAAATGCCTACCATGATCCTTTGCAAATTCCACACATATGACAGCAGAGAACACCACCACCCTGCACTCAGAGACACTCACAACTCACCCACCACACAACCTTCACACCATTTGCACCTCTCAAAAACACACTCACAAACACCAAGATAAACTGACACCCACCCACCCTCACTTTCACCCTCACATACACATCAATCTCCACAAGCACCCATCACCATGCCCCCAAAAAAGAAACCAAAGTTCACCGATAGTGAGTTGGAAGTCTTGGTTGATGAAATCCTCAGAGTAGAGCCACATTTATTTGGCACATTGGTCCAACAGACCCCCATGTCACAGAAAACAAAGATGTGGGAGAGGATAGTCGACAAGGTGAATGCACAAGCACCTTGCCTGCGCACAATGGAGGATATCAAGAACAGGTACTACGATGTGCGAAGGAGGGTCAAGAAGCTGATTTCCAGAGACCATGCCCTGAGCCAGCGGACCAGTGGTGGCCCTCCTGCAAAACCAACGCACTTCACTTCCTGGGAGGAGAAGGTGCGGGCCATCCTTCCACCGGAGGGCATCCATGGATTAACAGGAATACCAGAGCCTGGTGAGTACATAACCAACTAGCCAATATTGCAAGGCAATACCCACACAGACATCACTGTCAAGGGGACAGTGAAACCAATATCTGTTAGCAAAGCCATAGCAACCGAAAGCTCATTATCCTGCAATGTGTATGCCACTTAGATAAACACAATACCTGCAATGTCAGAGTAAAATGGAACTATGTCATAACATGTACAAACTTACCAACAAATACAGCAAGGCATTGGCCTAAAACACCAACAAACACTGTCAGCCATTTTGCCAGCACTATGTCACCCACTCACGGGGAAGCAGAGTCAAAAGGAAGGAAGGTTGGGTATGCTGGGAAGGTGGGTGTAGCCAAAAGCATGATGGGAGTTGCAGTCACAGCCAACAGTCCCCCTCCCACATGGCCCATCAAGCCCACCCTGAACCATGCTCACCTCACAGGTAGTGGAAAGAGACTGACAAGATGGCTGACACTGGGCTCTGCTGTGGGGAGCACTAGGCCCTGGTGGGAGTACTGCTCAAACAAACAACAGGACACCACTGTCAGCCATCTTGCCAGCACTGTTACACCACCTCACAGGGAAGCTGAGTCACAGGGAGGGAGGTTGGGTATGCTGGGAAGGTGGGTGTAGCCAAAAGCATGATGGGAGTTGCAGTCACAGCCAACAGTCCCCCTCCCACATGGCCCATCAAGCCCACCCTGAACCATGCTCACCTCACAGGGAGTGGAAAGAGACTGACAAGATGGCTGACACTGGGCTCTGCTGTGGGGAGCACTAGGCCCTGGTGGGAGTACTGCTCAAACAAACAACAGGACACCACTGTCAGCCATCTTGACAGCACTGTTACACCACCTCACAGGGAAGCTGAGTCACAGGAAGGGAGGTTGGGTATGCTGGGTAGGCGGGTGTAGCCAAAAGCATTATGGGAGTTGCAGTCACAGCCAACAGTCCCCTTCCCACATGGCCCATCAAGCCCACCCTGAACCATGCTCACCTCACAGGGAGTGGAAAGAGACTGACAAGATGGCTGACTTTGGGCTCTGCTGTGGGGAGCACCAGGCCCTGGCGGGGGTTGTGCTCCAACAAACAACAGGACACCACTGCCTGACATCCTGAACGTCAACTTTGACTCCATGCAATAGAGGCATGCTTCGGGGGGATTACCTGGGCTCTGTGGGTGAAGGTGAACCTACAATGACTCCAAATACTATCAAGTCCGGCTCAACACACACCTTCTCAGCCAGAACAAATAGCACCCTTGGGACTAGTCACCCTGAAAGTAAATGCCCTGGCAAGATGGCTGACACATAGGCCTGATGTATGAATTGGCTGCAAGTCACACATAGGCACTGGCCCCCACAAACACGATCATACCCACAGCCATCACAACTGTATGTTTCCACTCACTGTCTGGGGAAGCAGTGTCCCAGGGTGCCCCTGGCCTGGCTGTGAAGGTGTGTGGGTTACATGACAATTGGGGAGATGCAGACATAGCACATATCAAAACACACACACAAAGCTACATATACATCATTGACAGGGGACATATGACAATGAATGGAATGGCCACAGCAAGATGGCTGACACTGTTGCATGGTATCATGTACACAAGGTGCTGTTGTGAGCTGCATTCCACTGCTACATCATGCAGCGTTGTCAGCATCCTTGACACAACACTCCCCTTACTGTCATTGACACTTGCAACACAAGGAGTAACCTGGACTGGGTATGAGGAGCCATACAACTTACAGCAGCATAACTCAAACACACAAACCTCTGGCCCTCACTGTTATGAGCATTGAAAATCAAGAGGGCTGCCTTGGTTAACTCCTCTTTCCATGGAGGACATTGACAAGATAAATGACGTTATCACGTACAAAGCACAGCAGCAACATCATTTGCTACGGTAACACCATCACATGTGTGCAACGAGATGTAAACCAGGAACACGTACATCAATATGGTATCTCACAAGAGATTCCAGACATTCCGGACTGTGACCATGTTGTTCCGACACACCAATGTGACTCAAATAAACATGCACAAAGGCCAGCACACATGCCCCAATCTTGGAAAACATCGTAAGAGGAAGTGCACATATGTCCTTGTCAAAGCACAAATGATGATAAGGTAAACACACCTGTGTCAGGCACGGGATTGCACTTGAGCAGCAATGGCCATGTACAGTACTTGAATCAATACATGAGCTGACCACACACACAGCTCCAACTGCCCATCAAAACGCATCAGGTTGCCATGACAATGTGCTTAAGCAATATAGACCTCTGTCTGTGACAATGGAGGACAATGCAATGTACATACACTCATCATGAAGTACAGTAGCAACTGTAATGTGTGTGATCTGTTGATATGTGCTGAACCCCAACATACATTGTGTGTCTCTTCCACCCACAGGGGATGCTGGGGACACTGCAAGGACCGAAGAAGGATCCCAGGCCCAGACTCTGGTTGACCCTGAGCTCTCTGGTGTGGATGTCTCTCAGTCCTCTTCGGACGACGACGAACGACCTGGCCCCTCCGGTGTGGCTCCGCGTCCAGCCCCAGCAGCTGTAACATCAGCACCCCCTGCCACCACTCCTGCCACATCTTCAGACACACCAATGACCTCTGCTGACACGGACAGACCAAGGCAACAGAACACCGACCGCACAGCTACACAGAGCACCCTGGAGGTGAGGGACAACACCACCAGTGCCAACACAGAAGGGGGCCCAGTGTCATCTGTGCCTGCCACTGCAGGTCCTGCCGATGTGGGCAGGGGTGGTGTGAGGGTGGGCAGACTGAGGCCACGGCCTGCAGATGGGGCTGGACTGCAGGATGATCCACAGTTGGGACGCATGATAGATGCGTACCAGGACAGCACTAGAGGCTTTGGCCAGGTAGTGGGGATCCTCAGGGACATGCAACAACAGCAGGCTGCCCATCATGCCAGATCGGACTCCCACATGTCCCAAATGGAGTCCAAAATGGACAAAATCGATGAACTCACGGCCGTGCATAGGGACATACTCACACGCCTCCGCAAGATAGCTGACAACATGACCACACCTCCCTGTGTGCCCACTACATCTGTTGCCACTACATCTGCAACTGCCACAGGGAGGGATGAGGACTCTAGCGGAGAGTCCCCGGCACGGCAGCAGCCTGCACCTGAGGGTCCCCCTAAAAGAAGAAGAGAGGTCGTCCGAAGAAGGACAAGTAAGAGGCAGATGGCCATGCATACCCCCAGGAAGTGAATACCTGTTCCAGACATCCTCCATTGTGTGCAAAGTGTTCACCTTGTTGACTGTCGCTAAACTCCCACACATGTGATGGAGGGTCTAAGTTGGACCAATGTTTCAAATGACTGTGGGCTTTACTCTTGAAATTTCATCTACCAACACTACCAACTCCTCTGTGAACTTTGGGTTCCTATCGCACTGTACAGCACTTTCATTTACGTATACTATTCTAACACATGCATGTTAATAAATGCACAATCACACAAAACTTTCTTCTGTTGTGACTTTAACTTGGTTTGTGTCATAGAGATGATGACCTGCTAAAAGTATACTGTGCATGAAAACTACTACAGCAATGTGAACACAGATATGTGAGTCACGGTGATGTGACACATATGAGGGAGACACACCACTACGTCAACACAACACATACTTACAATGGCCATCTAACTCATCGCCTAAACTTTTGTGAACTGAAAATACAGTGGAATGCACATTCACAACACCCATCCTGAGTCAGTGGCAATCAGCCCACAGGTACAGTATGGAATTGATTGTCGGATATGTGGACACAGACAAAGCACAGTCCAAAGTGACGCACAGGTTTAATACACAATCACTACATGTGAACTCCACAACACATGGAAGCTAACCTCACGTGACAGTGAGCACAAAGTAACCAAGTGGTAAACAATGAAAGTCCAGGGTGTGTGGCACATCATCGGTTTGACAACGACAACTTGCACTCTGTAACAGGAATCCTTGTTTCGGGGTCACATGTGACCAAACTACAGCCAAAGGACCCTGTGAAGGACAGACATACAACACTATTAATATCACAAAATAACAGCATACATCTGCAATACACATGCCAAACACAAATCTTAAGATACGTTAACACAACCTAGTAATCATGTCAACACTGTTTGGGAGTACATACTAACTTAAAGGACACATCACTGCAAGCATCCTGTCAAGTAGCACACAACCACACATATGCAGCAACATTGCACCACCTACACATATCAGGCCATGACAAAACGTAGACAACACATCACTGTATACTCACAATCATGTGAAAAAGTTGTTGATGAGCTGTGTCCGAACATCCCCCTCACCCTCATCATCACTGGCAACATGACCCAGAGCAGGATCCTCCACGGCTGGCGGCTGTCGGTCATCATCATCCTGGATGAGAGCCAACTCCTCCCTCACTGCCAGGTTGTGTAGCATGCAGCACACAATTATGATTTTGCACACCTTCTCAGGGGCATATGGGAGGGCCCCTCCAGTCCTGTCCAGGTAGCGGAATCTGCTTTTCAGTAAACCAAATGTCCACTCTATCATTCTCCTGGTCCGCCCATGTGCCTCATTATAACGTATCTCCGCCGGTGTCACAGGGTTCCTGAGGGGTGTCAGCAACCACGGCATGTTTGGGCACCCGGAGTCACCTACATACAAACAAACAAACATTTAATGGGTCTGAAAAGAGGTTGAAAAATAATTTACCAAAAACACACAAGGGAAACAGATATTACTCACCGACACGCCAGGCACGCTGGTTCTGCAGCTGTGACATCATTGTTGGGATCTGACTAGTCCGCATGATGTGGAGAGGTGTGGTGCAGCGGCCAGGGCAGCTGACTTCGGAGTACAGGGTTCACGGTTCGATCCCCGGCTCCGGCGGCAGCTCAGCTCAGCACCATGTGACTCTGGGCAATAGCTCACTTAATTTCCACGACGGCCCCCAGCGCCTTGAGACCCGTAAGGGTGAGTAGCTTGTGCTATATAAAAATGGACTTGCATGATGTAAGCTTCGTCTGCTGAACGAGGGAAACATGCACACACATGTGATATAGTCATGTCCGGCAGACATACCACCAGGGCATTAATGGAGTGGAAATGTTTTCTGTTCCGGTATGTCTGCTCATGTGCTTGTGGTGGTATCAAAGCCACATGTGTACCATCTATGGAGCCTATGACATGTGGCATCCTTCCCAGTGCATAAAAATCACTCTTTATGTCAGTGAATTGTCCTGGGGTTGGGAATTTGATGTAACGGTCCAGGAAATGCAACATCGCCTCCAAAACATCGCGAAGCACACTGTTGAACATAGTCTGTGACATCCCACCAGCAGAAGCCACAGTGTGCTGGAAGGTGCCAGTGGCAAAGAAGTGTAGGGCTGCCATCACCTTCACCTTGGGGGTCAGCGCTGATGGATATGTCCGGCCAGGTTGTAAATGTGGGGCCAACTGCTCCACCAACACCTCAATCAGTGGTCTGGTGAAGCGGTACCGTCGGATGCAGTCACGTTCAGCCATGGTTGCAAGGTCTGGGAACGGTCTATGGACTGCTGGTCTCCTGCAGTACATAGTTGAGCAAAGAAAGATTGTCAGTTCCCCTACATATGTGGCAATGGCCATGCTAAATATCACATGCTACATCATAGCAAGACACAATTACTTGATGTGTGTGCTGTTGGGCATGGACACATATGTCAGCTATGTGCCCCTCACCTGACATCTCAGCTCAACATGGATACACAACAAGTGCAATGCTGCGGCGTGAACAATCAATGGGGTCTGTCACAGTACATCTGCACAAATGTCACATACCAAACACACACCTCAGTGACTAGTAAGGATAGATGTGTTTCCCACATGACAGGTGCTTTTTCAGTCACACACACAAGGACCTTGTAGTGCCACAAGGATACTGTCATGATGTAGCGTCTGATGTACACGTACCAACACACCCATGAAACCCACATGATGTGCTACCAGATTTGCACGCAGGGCATACATGGATGTCAGTGACACACAGACACAACAGCAACTCACATGGCCAAATCACATGGATGTTTTAAACAATTGACATCTACCACATACAATCAGAGACATGTGTGTAGCACAATACGCACATACTCTGGATTAACCACACAATGGTAGCTCTGGGACACCATGTGACACACAGTCCATTTCACCTATGAGTCAGGGTGTATGTAACATGTCATCACACAATGTGCACCTTGAACTGTGTACAGGCCTCGGGGTTGGATCTGCAAAGTTGTCACTCACAGTAGTGATGTGCCTCACGCACAATGGTTTTTGTCCACATCAAACATGGCACATCCTGGGAGTGTGTGCCACTAAGTTCCACGTCCAATATGACATGTGGAGCCATATACCCACACATGTTATAAAGCCTGAAATGCCATTCCATATACTATGTGACAGGTTGTATGTTTGTTGTAGAGCACTGGAGTCCCTGACAAGATATTGTGTGTGGCATCCTTTGGCTATTGACTGTAATGGTGACAGACGCGGGTGAGATATCAAGAGATGCGTCGTTCACTTAGGGTCCGAGCCGGGCGCACGCATTGGCTCTTGACTGCAATGGTGACAGACGCGGGTGAGTTTTCAAAAGATGCGTCGTACATTTACGGGCCGAGCCAGGCGCATGCATTGGCTCTTGACTGCAATGGTGACAGACGCGGGTGAGATATCAAGAGACGCGTCGTACATTTACGGGCCGAGCCGGGCGCACGCATTGGCTCTTGACTGTCATGGAGACTGATGCGTGTGAGTTTTCAAAAGACGCGTCGTACATTTACCAGCCGGGCGCACGCATTGGCTCTTGACTGTCATGGAGACGGATACAGTTTTGATACTTGTATGAATCGCGTCCAGAAAATTCAGTTGGCACCCAACAACAATTTATCAAAGTCAATGGTGTCATGATGGGGAAAATTTGAACGATGCGGAAGGCGTGTACGAAACGTGCAATGCAATTGATTGGCCAATTTCATAAAAAGCAAACGTCTCGGACCTATTGGTTTGGACGCATGGGTCAGATTCAGCCTCTGCAGCACAGATATAAGGCTGTCTGTTCCCCAGAGACTTCACTTGCCTGCACTACATGCTACAGGACTACATCTACCACTACCACTGCTGCTGTCTCTGCATCCTCTGGCTACTGCAATCAATCAATCAATCAATCAATCACAGAATTTGTAAAGCGCGCTACTTACCCGCGAGGGTCTCAAGGCGCTGGGGAGAAAAAAGGGGGGGGTGCTGCTACTGGTCGAACAACCAGGTCTTGAGTAGCCTCCTGAAGGTCAGCAGGTCTTGGGTCTGTCGTAGGCTTAGTGGAAGGGTGTTCCAGGTCTTGGCGGCGAGGTGGGAGAAGGATCTGCCGCCGGTGGTAGTTCTTCGAATGCGAGGGACGGTGGCGAGGGAGAGGTCGGCTGAGCGGAGTTGGCGGTTGGGGACGTAGAAGAGGAGTCGTCTGTTGAGGTAGGCTGGGCCAGTCTTGTGGAGTGCCTTGTGTGCGTGGATGAGGAGTTTGAAGGAGATTCTCCTGTCGACGGGGAGCCAGTGCAGGTTCCTCAGGTGGGGGTGATGTGGCTGTGGCGTGGTACATCGAGGATCAGGCGTGCGGAGGCGTTTTGTATGCGTTGCAGTTGCTTGATGAGCTTGGCCGGGGCTCCTGCGTAGAGGGCGTTCCCATAGTCAAGTCTGCTACTGACGAGGTCCTGGGTGACTGTTCTTCTTGTGTCTGTCGGGATCCACCTGTAGATCTTGCGAAGCATGCGGAGGGTGTTGAAGCAGGAGGATGAGACTGCGTTGACTTGCCTGGCCATGGAGAGCGTTGAGTCGAGGATGACTCCCAGGTTGCGTGTGTGGTCGGTGGGTGTCGGGGCTGCTCCCAGCGTCGTTGGCCACCAGGAGTCGTCCCAGGCTGAGGGGTTGGAGCCGAGGATGAGGACCTCTGTCTTCTCCGTGTTCAGTTTTAGTCGGCTGATCTTCATCCAATCGGCGGCGGCCTTCATTCCTTCATGGAGGTTGGATTTGGCGGCGAGGGGGTCCTTGGTGAGGGAGAGGATCAGTTGAGTGTCGTCGGCGTAGGAGATTATGTTGATGTCGTGCTGTCTGGCGATGCGTGCGAGCGGGGCCATGTAGATGTTGAACAGTGTTGGGCTGAGGGACGATCCCTGGGGTACGCCGCAGATGATCTCGGAGGCTTCGGATCGGAATGGTGGGAGGCGGACTCTCTGGGTTCTGCCGGTGAAGAAGGAGGTGGCCCATTCCAGGGCCTTGTCTCGGATCCCTGCGTCATGGAGGCGTGCGCGTATAGTGCGGTGGCAGACAGTGTCGAAGGCGGCGGAGAGGTCCAGCAGGATGAGGGCTGCGGTCTCACCGTTGTCCAGCAGGATCCTGATGTGCGTCGGTGGCAGCGATGAGGGCAGTCTCAGTGCTGTGGTTGCTGCGGAACCCCGATTGGGATGGGTCCAGGATGCTGTTTTCTTCGAGGTATCGGGTTAGCTGTTTGTTGACGATCTTCTCGATGACCTTGGCTGGGAACGGAAGCAGGGAGATGGGCCGGAAGTTCTTGAGGTCTCTCGGGTCCGCCTTGGGTTTTTGAGTAGGGCGTTGATCTCTGCGTGTTTCCAGCTCTCTGGGAAGGTCGCGGTCTCGAAGGAGAGATTGATGATGTTGCACAGATGGGGTGCGATGGAGCTGCTGGCTTTGTTGAAGATGTGTTGCGGGAAAGGGTCTGACGGGGAGCCAGAGTGTATTGTGCTCATGGTCTTGATGGTGTCCTCAATGTTCACGCTGGCCCAGGCTGGCAGGGGGTCGTGGTCGATGGTGTGCGGCGGGTCTGGTGCATCGATCTTAGTTGGGGCTGTCTGGGTGTTGAAGCTGTCGTGGATGTCGGCGATCTTGCGGTGGAAGAAGGTGGCGAGGGAATCGCACAGGGGTTGTGACGAGCGGGATGTCGTTGGTGTTGGAGCTGGGGTTGGAGAGTTCCTTCACGATGTTGAAAAGCTCCTTGCTGTTGTGTGCGTTGTTGTCGAGGCGGTCTTTGAAGGAGATTCTCTTGGCGGACTTGATGAGGTGGTGGTGGTTATGGATGGCGTCTTTGTGGGCTGCGTGGCTGTCCGGTGTCTTATCACTGTGCCATTTCTTCTCTAGTTTCCGGCAGGTGCGCTTGGAGGCTAGGAGTTCCAAGGTGAACCAGCTGGCTCTTTTGGTGGTGTCACTGTAGGTGAGTTTTTTCAGCGGGCAAGGGTGTTGGCACAGTCGTCCATCCATCGTCTGAGGTTGCAGGCGGCGTCGTCGGTGTTGGATGGGTCGGAGGGAGGGCTGAGAGCGAGCGTTGCCCGTAGTTGGTCTTCGGTGACTTTGCTCCAGCAGCGGCGTGGGATCTGTTGGGTGCGGTGGTGTGTGGTGGGTTTCTGGAAGGTGAAATGGATGCAGCGGTGGTCGGTCCAGAGGAGTTCCGTGGTGTGGCTGAAGGAGACGTGGGAGCTTGAGGAGAAGATGGGGTCAAGCGTGTGGCCGGCGGAATGGGTCGATGTTGTGACGAGCTGGCTCAGACCGAGGTTGGCGAGGTTGTCGATCAGGGTGGTGGAGTTGCTGTCGTTGTTGTTCTCCAGGTGAAAGTTCAGGTCTCCGAGGAGGATGTAGTCGGTAGAGGTCAGGGCGTGCGTGCTGATGAAGTCGGCGATGGAGTCGCTGAACTGGGGTCGGGGCCCAGGGGGTCTGTAGACAAGGGTGCCTCTAAGGGTGGTGTTGGGGTCCATGTGGATCTGGAAGTGCATGTGTTCAGCGGTGCTGAGAGTGTCGTCGGTGCTGGTCGAGATCCTGATGGTGTTCTTGTGGACGATGGCGATTCCTCCTCCTACTGCGTTGACGCGGTCTCTGCGGGTGATCTTATAGCCATCTGGGATGGCTATGGTGATGTCGGGGGCGGAGGAGTCGTTCATCCAGGTCTCTGTCAGGAAGGCGACGTCTGGTGATGATGTGTCGAGCAGGTCCCAGAGCTCGACGGCGTGTTTGCGTGCGGAGCGGGTGTTCAGTAGGATGCATCGGAGGTGGTTGAGGTCCTTCTTGGCGGGCGTTTCGGTGGCTCTGAGGCTGGTGTAGCTGCAGTTCCGGCAGGTGAAGGAACCATGGGTGCGTTTCGGGGCGGCCTTGAAGCAGTTGTGCGTCCGTCCAGGGTTGAGAGCGTGGAGTGTGGTGGCATCGTATCGGCATCGGTCCTCGAGGCTGGAGCGGGGGGCGCACGGCCCAGTGGTTCTGGCGCTGGGCGCGATCCAGGCGCGGACGGGCGCAGACGGGCTTGCCTTAGGCTGCGCGGTCGCGCAGCGGCCGCCATATATGGGGAGGTGGGAGGGAGGAGCAGCTGGGAGGCGGGAGGCAGGGGCAGCGAATGGGCAGTCAGGGGGGTGGGGCCGCAGGGGACGCAGTGGCGGGAGTGGAGAGAGGCAGCGAGGGGTACAGAAGGAAAATGGACACAGGGAAAATTGGGGCAGCGAGGGGAAACAGAAGGAAAAAAAGGACACAGTTCAGTGGGGGCAGCGAGGGGTACAGAAGGAAAAAAGGACACAATTCAATGGGGGCAGCGAGGGGTACAGAAGGAAAATGGACACAGTGAAAATGGGGGCAGCGAGGAAACAGAAGGAAAAAGGACACAGTTCAGTGGGGGCAGCGAGGGGTACAGAAGGAAAAAAGGACACAATTCAATGGGGGCAGCGAGGGGTACAGAAGGAAAATGGACACAGTGAAAATGGGGGCAGCGAGGGGAAACAGAAGGAAAAAAAGGACACAGTTCAGTGGGGGCAGCGAGGGGTACAGAAGGAAAAAAGGACACAATTCAATGGGGGCAGCGAGGGGTACAGAAGGAAAATGGACACAGTGAAAATGGGGGCAGCGAGGGGAAACAGAAGGAAACCGGGCACCGAGGCCACAGGCAGAGGGGCGAGCTTGCCAGCAGCAGCAGCGGGCAGGACACCACAGGCGGAGCTGTGTGGCGGGGGAGCGACCTACCTGGCAAGGTCAAGGGTCGCTCTCCTCACCGCGCAGCGGCCGCCATATATGGGGAGGTGGGAGGGAGGAGCAGCTGGGAGGCGGGAGGCAGGAATGGGCAGTCAGGGGGGCGGGGCCGCAGGGGACGCAGCGGCAGGAGTGGAGAGAGGCAGCGAGGGGTACAGAAGGAAAATGGACACAGGGAAAATGGGGGCAGCGAGGGGAAACAGAAGGAAAAAAGGACACAGTTCAGTGGGGGCAGCGAGGGGTACAGAAGGAAAAAGGACACAATTCAATGGGGGCAGCGAGGGGTACAGAAGGAAAATGGACACAGTGAAAATGGGGGCAGCGAGGGGAAACAGAAGGAAAAAAAGGACACAGTTCAGTGGGGGCAGCGAGGGGTACAGAAGGAAAAAAAGGACACAATTCAATTGGGGCAGCGAGGGGTACAGAAGGAAAATGGACACAGTGAAAATGGGGGCAGTGAGGGGTACAGAAGGAAAATGGACACAGTGAAAATGGGGGCAGCGAGGGGAAACAGAAGGAAAAAAGGACACAGTTCAGTGGGGGCAGCGAGAGGTACAGAAGGAAAATGGACACAGTGAAAATGGGGGCAGCGAGGGGTACAGAAGGAAAATGGACACAGTGAAAATGGGGGCAGTGAGGGGAAACAGAAGGAAACCGGGCACCGAGGCCACAGGCAGAGGGGCGAGCTTACCAGCAGCGGGCAGGACACCACAGGCGGAGCTGTGTGGCGGGGGAGCGACCTACCTGGCAAGGCCCCAGCATTCACTGAGGAGGAGAACCAGGCCCTGCTGGTCAGCCTCCTGCCACAGTACAGCAAGCTGTATGGGAAACCAGGGGAGCAGGTGAGTGTGCAGTCCACTGCCTTTTCTAGTGTGCATGTTGTCTGACTAGCACTACTAGCATTGTGTTCACCAATGGCAAGCATGCTCACTGAGTAATTGTAAGTCTCCAAGTGTGTAGAAACAAGTAATGTACATGTGCAGTGTCTAAGAAATAGCATTTTGTATTTGCTTTGGATTAACATGCACTGTTATCATGTTGTCAATGCTGGCTTGCACCCAGGACAACTGCCCATGTCCATAGTTGCACTCCCTGTTTCCATCATATGCCCTTCAGCAAATGACATGTATGTCCAACTGTGTGATGAACAGACATGTTGCATGTGTGGCAATGGTGTCTAACTTTGTCATCCATGCAGGTTGATGCCCATCAGAAGCAGGAGATTTGGCAGACCATTGTCCGGGCCTTCAAACGCCACATTCGCCACTGCCAGAAGAGGTGGCAGGACCTTCGTGGCTGGACCAGGAGGATAGCCAGAGTCCAGCTGAAGCTGTCGCCTCCACGCAGACGGGGCGGACGACGGACACTGACCCCCCACATGCTCCGGATACTGACGGTGGTCTTCCCTGACCTGGATGGGCAGTTGAAGGACAGACAGCAGCAAGGAGGGGGTAAGTTCATGCCTTTTTGGTGAGCTATGTCTAACATGCACTTTGCACCCCTTCAGCCTGGTAACACTGCCACAGTTCATCTGTCTGCTGAGACAAGACTCATGCGGCTAAATTTGGTGATGCCCCATTCTCATCTGATAACCAGGTGTGTCCCTTTCGGTCTGTGACTTGTGTCACTTGGGTTGTGTGTTCTTTCTGTTGTCCAAGGTTGATGTTGTGAACAGCATCTGCTACAGGTGCATTGGTTTGGGCTGCATGAGTGGGGCTATTGTCTGATGTGCGTCAGCACATTGACAGAAATCAGACCTGTACTCTGTGTGGGCCATACATAAATGTTCTAATTGCTGACCTGGGTCACCATAGGTGTCTGAGGTGTTTACCACACACCCATGCAGCAGGTAAGACCAATGTTGTGGCCTCAGGGGAATTAAATTCATGCGTGTAACTAATGCATAGCCACCTGCCAAGTATTCCTGGTAATCCCATGTTGCACATGGTACAGGACAGGTATGGCAACTCCGGCCATCCGAGACACTCTGTCCTCCTAATCCTGGGTGTCATCCAACATCATGACCATTGCGAAATGTGAATTAAGGTGTCTGACTCTGTGTCATTGTGGACTGGCATAGCTTTATGGACTTCATGAGTGGTAAAATTTTCTGACACCTGATTTGTGGCTGTTGGATCTGCACATAGGGTAAAACATATGTGTGTAATCACTGGACTGTGCCTAATGGTGGATTCCACATTGATGTGCAAGCAGCTTTACTTTGTTCTTGTCAGCCTGTGATGTGTTCATGTATACTGATTTGTGTCATCACACACTCAAATGTCTCATTTGGGTGAAGTGTGATCATCAGATTCTTCCTGATGTGGGTTGCATGGGGTGTACATGTGTACTTGACCACTACAGAGCTTGCATTCCCCACAAAATAATGAGTGTGACACGGTGCAGACTGTTGTTTTTGGATGCACTTCCCCTGTGACAGGAGCCAGTAATGACTCATTGGCCAGACAGGCCTGTGGCATGGTGTACCACATGCCAATCGGGAGCCTACAATATTGACAGTTGTCCTGCCTGAACTCCATTGTAGCATTGGGTAGCAAGACATGAGGCCATCATGGTGTCTGAAGATGGAAGCATTTCCATCATATCAACAATGACTACGGCCAGCCCATTTACTGACACAAGTACTCAGTCACTGGCAGGAGATGGGATATGTGTGTAATGACACATTACACTCACAATCCTTGCAGATAAGTAGACTGGCAATATGGTGCATGTTTGCACATATTATTAGTGACATCATACATGCACCAGCCAGGTGGGTCCATTGCCAGGATGTGTACGAGGAGCATGGTTGACTGGCAGACTGACAAGTGCCTGGTTCACATATGTGTCATTCATTTAGACAATGATTTCCTGATAATGCCAGTGCTTGCTCTGTGATGTGCTGCAATTACAGTCATGTGTCAAGTCAATGCAGGTGACTAATGTGATTCTGTTTTTCCTCCTTGTTTACAGCATCATCTTCGGCTACTGGAGGAGACAGCTCCACGGACCAAGATGAGGCGCAGCGCCAGACAGGGTCCGCTGTGGATGAGGCGGAGGGACCCAGTGGCACGGAGGGTGAGGGGAGCCACACTGAGGGACACTCAGCAACAACCACCTCAGCTGAGGGACACTCCAGCTCCAGTGAGGACTCCCTTGTGGAGGCGGGTGTTACAGGACCACAGGCCACAACTAGCGAGTCTGTCCCCGCCACCACCACCACCTCCACCCTCCCAGCTGTTCCCATACCAGATGTCCGTGGAGCCTCCCGTGTTAGGGAGCATGTCTCCTTCAGTCCAGGTACCGCACCCCCTGCCTCTGTCTCCCCTGCTGCCCTGAGTGTGGAGTCTGTGGACTTACTGAAGCAGATCCATGTGGGGCAGACATCGATGCTGAGTGTCCTCCATGCTCACACCGGTCTATTGACACAATTGGTGTCATTCATGGAGGGCATCTCAGCAAACATGTCTGCCCGACAGCGGACCAGTCAGTCCATGGCCTCCTCATTGATGGCAGCAGTGTCCCTCCTCCAACAGTCCCTCACCCCTCCTACCTCTGCCCCATCCACAATCCCCACTACCCAACATGCCCAACCCACACTCACACAGGCACATGCACGCACAACAACAGACACAAGCAGCACACAGCAATGTCAGTCCAAGGCAAAACGCGCAAGCACGCACACTCAGGGGACTGATGGCACACACACAGGGGATAGGTACAGACGCACAGACAGGCATCCAAAACCACTCTGCAGTCCTCAGATACCTCTCCCTCCAAAACCCCTTCCCTTGACTCACCTGCAACCCCCCCTTCCCAGAAGGTCTTCCTCTGTGACCTTGGGCTCTTCCCCACAGATCCATCTGAACCAACTCACAAGGGGAAGGGGAAGTCACCACAAACAGAGAGGAGATCCCCCACCACACGCACACCCTCCCCCAGGAGCAGGAACACAGAGGCCCCCACCCGTAAATCCACCAGGACCAGAAAAAGTAAAACCCCACCACAGTCCCACACTTCCACCACACAGTCTCCGTCCTCAAAACCCCAAGCCACCACTCCAGAAGTTCCCAAGCCACACCCTGTCCCAGGTTCCCCCACACACCGTTACGTCATCCCCAAGATGATTAGGCCCTCCCCTGCCACAATCACTTACACATCACACCCTCAGTCTGTTCCTGCTACTGCAGTGGAGATCGTGTCCCCCCAATCAGACATGCCCACTTCATTTGAGCCCCCGCACACTCCTTCGGACATTGCCTCTGCAGTGGAGACCCCACCCACTCCGTCAAACATGGGCACGGCAGTGGAGCCCTCGCCCACTCAGTCCGACAGGTCCACTGCAGTTGCCACTGAGGATCCTGTAGCCACCACCCCTCCCCTGCCCCATACTGCTATCCCATGATCATGTCCCTGCGGTGCCTGGCCTGCCCCTATGGATGCCCCTCCAAGGGGAGATGTCCCCTAGTT
The DNA here is from genome assembly GCA_963921515.1 of Calotriton arnoldi. NCBI lineage: Eukaryota > Metazoa > Chordata > Amphibia > Caudata > Salamandridae > Calotriton > Calotriton arnoldi. The sequence continues at coordinate 204,164 of CAWUFW010014915.1, forward strand.
GTAGCAATGCAGGCAAGCAATGTGTGACAACTTGTCATGTGTCACCCATGACGGACAATTGGAATGGACTGGCCTTTGGCCTTTTGATTGCTCTTGCCATCATTTTGTTTTGGACCAGCTGAATAAAGCATATTTCATTTCTGTATTTGAATTGTATTTAATGGACATGATGTTGCTGATGAATGTCCTGAAGTTGCTGTTGTGATAGTGTTTGCTGACAATCAGTGATGTGGTGAGGTGATGGACTGCATGTGGTCCATGGCATGTGTCCTATTACAGTATGTAGCCATGTCATCATTAGCTGCAATTTGAGGCAGTCATGATCCACAAAATTTGGCACTGGGAGTGTAACCTTCTTTTCACCACTTCACATCTTGGCCGTACACTGTTGCACATATGTAGGGCTGACATCTGTGCACATTGTACTTTTTTTCTGACTGTAGGCACATCTCCACTGGACATGCAGAGTAGTGCATTGATGCTGAACAAGTCATCTGTGTCATCAGTGCAACTTGCTATACACATGTTTGGAGTATGTGCAGGTAACTTAAGACACACTCCTGTACACAGGCTGTGTGAGCAGAGCTTTGAGTGTGTTGTAATTGGTGGCTCAATGTCCGAGTTTGATACTGACATGACAGGGCCATGCACAGACAACGTTTGACACAGCTGACCTTCCACATGAGTGTAGTCACCTCATGGCAGTGTGGCATTAGGTGACATTGCCCCAGCCCATGGTGTGTGTTCTGTGAGCATGACTCTGTGTTGTCCTGTGCTTTGTCAACATCTTTGACCTGGGCTTGCTGGGATGTAGGTGCATGGAAAAATACTAGTCATTAGGGTGTCATCCCTGGTTGTGGTTGATGTGAGGGCCTGCACTGTGTGCAAACGCACATTTGACATATTCAGGATTCCCCAAGTCACATTTGTGTTTCCAAAGTAATCTTGTTTTCACTATGTGGTATCTTTCTGTGACCTAGTCACTTGTATGTGTGTGTGACAGCTCCCACTCATCAGATCCTAGCCTTCAATGTTGGATGATGTCAACATGTGTTATTTGTGGGTCTCCTGGGGTTTTTATTTGTCTGGGACAGTGACAGAGATCCCAATGTGTCTGATACATTTCACCTCATGCACATGTACCTCATACTATGCAGTGTGACAGTCACTCACAAGGTTTGTTGACTGGCCATGTGTAATGTGTTTGTACACCTCAGATACCACCACCATCCCTGGGATTGTCATGGGTGCATGTGCAATGTCACCAGTCAATGTGGGCTGAGGTGATGCTCATTGTTGCAGATCAAGGTGTGTGGTATTGAGACTGGCAAATTGTGACTTGTCTCATGGCTAGGCCCCTACCTACATTGTGGCCTTATATTACGGGCCATACCCAGTGAGTTGTGTTTGTGTATGTGTGATGGACGTTGGTCTGTCAAGACACATGACAGTGCACACAGGTGAACGTGCTCCACAGTATGGGCAACATCCAAAATTGTCATCACGGAGAGATCATCATACAGGCTACTGTGACCACACTGTAGGGTCCTTGAGGGTACTGCTGGAGTGGGTCTGTCTCTTGATGTGTTGGTTGTTTTCCCGCACAACTTGTTGCACATGTGTCTGTTGTGGACCTGCTCAACTAACAATGGCCGTTTGCCCACACACAGGAACCCAATTCATTAGATACCTCTGGATTGTACTGAATACGCGTATGTCTCATTGGAGTTCAGCCCCCCATGATGTGTGTTGTTGTAGCCTGGGGACACTTATACACACACACACGTTGTGTTTGACATGCAGTGTGTGGCTGGCTGATGTGTTGGTGCATCTGCACCCATGTATTTATATTGGTTTAGTGGTGCGTTGAGTGGATGTTGTTTAGAGGTATTTTATCTACTGGCCCTTGGACTCCTACATCACCAGTCTGCACATCCATCATGTTCACTACTTCCCATTGCTGCCACAGTATGGAACGTGGTCTCATAAATGCTGTGGTCTCCGAAGGATTCATTCATATGTGTGTCTGTTTGTGAACAAATGTGTTTATGCATAATGATGGTCCCTTCTTACATTGTCCACTTGAACATTGGAGGCATTGTCTGCCCCCACGGGCGATGATTTTCTGCACAGGGCTGAGGGTATTTTTGAAGAGGCAACAATGTTTCCCTCAGCAGATCTGTGTATGTTTGGCACACAACCACTACTTTGTCACTACATGACTTGTGGTTTTAGGACCAGGAATCCTAAATGATAGCTTGCACATGGTGGTTTTTTTAAGCCCCTCCCTCACCTTTTGGCCACTGCAGTGTGGGGGGGGATTTAACCCCATTACACAAATGTCCCTAACAATGCTGGGGGGTTGAACCCCACACTCACCTTCTGCCACTGCGTTGGGGGGTTAAACCCCATTACACAAATGTCCCTAACAATGCTGTGGGGTTGAACCCCACACTCACCTTTTGATCACTTCAGTGAGGGGGGGGTTTAACCCCATTACACAAATGTCCCTAACAATGCTGGGGGGTTGAACCCCACACTCACCTTCTGCCACTGCATTGGGGGGGGGTCTGACCCCATTACACACATGTCCCTAACAATGCTGGGGGGTTGAACCCCACACTCACCTTCTGCCACTGCAGGGGGGGGGTTTAACCCCATTACACAAATGCCCCTTACAATGCTGGGGGGTTGAACCCCACACTCACCTTTTGATCACTTCAGTGAGGGGGGTTTAACCCCATTACACAAATGTCCCTAACAATGCTGGGGGGTTGAACCCCACACTCACCTTTTGGACACTGCAGTGATGGAGTTTCAGTAAGTTTTCCCTTTCAGTGTCACTGTTGCAAACAGTTTACACACAGAACACATTCTTGGCATGATAGCATTGGGGGAGTGTTCGGCCTAGCCTACAACCCCTATGGGTGGGGACTACTGGTGGTGATAGGCATCCACCCCCCTATGGGCTGGACAATGCTGGCAGTGATAGCCATTCACCCCCCTATGGGTATGGACTGCTGGCAGTGATAGCCATCCACCCCCCTATGGGTAGGGACTGCTGGCAGGGATAGGCATCCACCACCCCATGGGTAGGGACTGCTGGCAGTGATAGCCATCCACCCCCTATGGGTAGGGACTGCTGGCAGTGATAGGCATCCACCACCCCATGGGTAGGGACTGCTGGCAGTGATAGCCATCCACCCCCTTTGAGTAGGGACTGCTGGCAGTGATAGGCATCCACCCCCCTATGGGCTGGACAATGCTGGCAGTGATAGCCATCCACCCCCCCATGGGTAGGGACTGCTGGCAGTGATAGCCATCCACCCCCCTATGGGTAGGGACTGCTGGTAGTGATAGGCATCCACCCCCCTATGGGTAGGGACTACTGGTACTGATAGCCATCCCCCACCCTATGAGTAGGGACTACTAGCAGTGACAGTGACCCCCCCTATGAGTAGGGACTGCTGGTAGTGATAGCCATCCACCCCCCTATGGGTAGGGACTGCTGGCAGTGATAGGCATCCACCCCCTATGGGCTGGACAATGCTGGCAGTGATAGCCATCCACCCCCATGGGTAGGGACTGCTGGCAGTGATAGCCATCCACCCCCCTATGGGTAGGGACTGCTGGTAGTGATAGGCATCCACCCCCCTATGGGTAAGGACCACGGGTAGTGATAGCCATCCCCCACCCTATGAGTAGGGACTACTAGTAGTGACAGTGACCCCCCTATGAGTAGGGACTGCTGGTAGTGATAGCCATCCACCCCCTATGGGTAGGGACTGCTGGCAGTGATAGGCATCTACCCCCTATGGGCTGGACAATGCTGGCAGTGATAGCCATCCACCCCCCCCCATGGGTAGGGACTGCTGGCAGTGATAGCCATCCCCCACCCTATGAGTAGGGACTACTAGTAGTGACAGTGCCCCCCCTATGAGTAGGGACTGCTGGTAGTGATAGCCATCCACCCCCCTATGGGTAGGGACTGCTGGTAGTGATAGGCATCCACCTCCCTATGGGTAGGGACTACTGGTAGAGATAGCCATCCCCCACCCTATGAGTAGGGACTACTAGTAGGGACAGTGACCCCCCCCTATGAGTAGGGACTGCTGGTAGTGATAGCCATCCACCCCCCTATGTGTAGGGACTGCTGGGAGTGATAGGCATCCACCCCCCTATGGGCTGGACAATGCTCACAGTGATAGCCATCCACCCCCCCATGGGTAGGGACTGCTGGCAGTGATAGGCATCCACCCCCTTATGGGTAGGGACTGCTGGTAGTGATAGGCATCCACCCCCTATGGGTAGGGACTACTGGTAGTGATAGCCATCCCCCACCCTATGAGTAGGGACTACTAGTAGTGACAGTGACCCCCCCCATGAGTAGGGGCTGCTGTTAGTGATAGCCATCCACCCCCCTATGGGTAGGGACTGCTGGCAGTGATAGGCATCCACCCCCTATGGGCTGAACAATGCTGGCAGTGATAGCCATCCACCCCTCTATGGGTATGGACTGCTGGCAGTGATAGCCATCCACCCCCCAATGGGTAGGGACTGCTGGCAGTGATGGCCATCCACCCCCCTATGGGTAGGGACTGCTGGCAGTGATAGCCATCCACCCCCCTATGGGTAGGGACTGCTGGCAGTGATGGCCATCCACCCCCCTATGGGTATGGACTGCTGGCAGTGATAGCCATCCACCCCCTATGAGTAGGGACTGCTGGTAGTGATAGGCATCCACCCCGCATGGGTAGGGACGGCTGGCAGTGATGGCCATCCACCCCCCTATGGGTAGGGACTGCTGGTAGTGATAGGCATCCACCCACCTATGGGCTGGACAATGCTGGCAGTGATAGCCATCCACCCCCCTATGGGTATTGACTGCTGGCAGTGACAGCCATCCACCCCCCTATGGGTAGGGACTGCTGGTAGTGATAGGCATCCACCCCCCCATCGGTAGGGACTGCTGGCAGTGATAGCCATCCATCCCCCTATGGGTAGGGACTGCTGGTAGTGATTGGCATCCATCCCCCTATGGATAGGGACTACTGGTAGTGATAGCCTTCCCCCACCCTATGAGTAGGGACTACTAGTAGTGACAGTAACCCCCCTATGAGTAGGGACTGCTGGTAGTGATAGGCATCCACCCCCCTATGGGCTGGACAATGCTGGCAGTGATAGCCATCCACCCCCCTATGGGTAGGGACTGCTGGCAGTGATAGGCATCCACCCCCCCATGGGTAGGGACTGCTGGTAGTGATAGGCATCCACCCCCCTATGGGTAGGGACTACTGGTAGTGATAGCCATCCCCCACCCTATGATCAGGGACTACTAGTAGTGACAGTAACCCCCCCTATGAGTAGGGACTGCTGGTAGTGGTAGCCATCCACCCCCTATTGGTGGGGACTACTGGTTGTGATAGCCATCCCCCACCCTATGAGTGGGGACTAATGGTAGTGATAGCCATCAAGCCCCCTATGGGCTGGACAATGCTGGTAGTGGTAGCCATCCAACCCCTATGGGTTGGACAATGCTGGTGGAGAGGGATATCCACCCCCTATGTGTGTGTTGCATTTCGTTGGTTCGTGACGTTTGTTTGTGTGGTGGGTGTCTGACTTACCGTCTGCGACGTACGCGTCGGTTCCGGTTGTTGATCCGGTAATAGATGTACAGTGCAGGGATGACCTGCGCGATCTGATTAATTGTTGGTTCATCTCGTAGTCGTTGATCAGTGGTTCGTCTCGTAGTCGTAGATCGTTTTGTGGTACGAATCGTACCTGATATACTGCTCTTCCAGATGCTGTGACGTGCTGGAGGTGGCGACCTGTTCGGCGCGTAAGACATACGCATCGTACTTGGCCGGCCGGAAACTGCTGTGAAAATGCTTCCGGGCGACTCAATTCAGCATTTACGGATCCGGCTCGTACGGGAAATGTAGCTGGAATCGGAGCCTACATGTCGGTGGGGATTTGGACACATTTGCGCATCGTACTTCATTGTTCGGACGGACCGGCTCCCGGAACGAGTAGGTCGTAAGGTAACGCTACGGACAGCTCGCGGAGGGCTGTCCGAGCGAGATCGGAATCGGCCCCTTAGTGAGCAATCAGTTTTTGGAAAATCAAGATGTAAAGTGTTGTCATTCATAGCACTAGAATCTGTATTATTAGTTTTGGCAGTTTTGGAAAATGTTGTAAGCTTAGGATCTTCTATGGGTACATAATGTGGCAAGTTTAAAATAATAAGCAATACAACTAATATCAAGGCAATAACAGAAACGATTCCTGCATATGCATGTTTGCATCTAAGAGAGATTTTAGTGTTAGGTTTCATGGCTTCTCCCAGTTCAGGTTGTTAAACAAAAAAATAAAATAAAAATAGCTGCAAGCAGTTCAACAAACTTCTGCACAAAAATGCCAAGGCACAGTTGAATGGTTATGCTCAGTATGGGAAAATATGCAGATCAGTTTCATTGATCAGTATATTTAGGATACATTGTGTCAGTCCTTCAAGTGGTACAACAAGATTGAAATTCAAATCCACAACAAAGTTTGCTTCAAGGAGGTTCAGGTGGACTCGTATTGTTAAAGCAAAAGGCATAAAACTCCTGTTTCCATTCATTTGCTGCCAGATAAGTCCATTCAGGAGATTAGGACTTTTGGCTGTGTACTCTTACTCTTTTTGATCTCCTTACAGATGTTCGCTCATCATAACTGTCACTCTGATTGGACTGTTTGGAACTTTCAAGAATGGTTTGTGGTACTTGCACTCGTCCTTCAGTTAGGCAGTGTCTCAGTATTTCACTCCTTCTGGGCCAATGTTCTCTGGGCACAACTCACTTTCTTGCTGCACTAAGCCCTTAGTTAGGATCTGTATCAACTCTACTGGCAGGGATCCTTCAGTACCGACAATAGTTGGCTCTCCCAGACCCCCATCAGGCTAAACGAGTGCTGTCCCAGCTGCTTGCTTGCTGGTCCCTAACAGCTTGGCTAAACTGCTCCCTCTGTCTCACTGTAGCCACCGGCACATAGGGAACAGGTATTGTTGTATCACCAAGAGGACAGGGGACTCTGCGAGTGTGTGCAGCGTGTATCCAATTCAGAAGACCTCCACACTTCATAGCACTGTAGGTGACCAGGATCACCTAGTAGGTCCCTCTCTAACGAGGTTCCAAGTACGACATCCGCACATGCTTCTTCACTATTACCTAGTCACCAGGACCGAGGTCATGGCACTGTCCCAGTTGCATCACAAGAGCAGCCTCTCTGACCTGGTGAGACAGAGAATGTACCACATCAGCCAAACCTTTGCAATTGTCAAATATTAAGTCATCTGTAATGTTGACAAGAGCGTTTGCAGGAACAGCTGGCTGTGCCATCACTCGGCCCATGATGACTTCATGTTTTGATAATCCTGTCCTCCTTTCTGGTGTACTTCTCAGACTCATCAACACAAGAGGCAATGCATTGGGCCACTTAAACAATGTTGAAGCACACACCTTCGCCAGTCTGGATTTCAATGTGCCATTGATCTGCTCCATGAGTCCAGAAGCCTCTGGACGGTTCTGACTCAAGAGAAGGACCTTGGAATCAACTCCCTCAAAAACAATTTAGCTACTGTTAGACTGTCATTTCTTCATGTTGGATAAGCTTCCACCCATTTTGAAAAAATGCAAACAATGACCAAAAAATATTTCAAACAGTTGCAAAGGGGCATCTCTATGAAGTCCATTTGCATTTGGTTAAAGGGACCTTCTGATTTCCCTCCATGTCTTATTGTAACTTGTGTTTTTCTTCCAGTATTTTGTTGTTGACACACTACAAGCGATGGCACAGATTCTCAGAAATCAATCTAAATCTGAGATTGAACCACACCTGGCAAAAGAGGTGTAACATTGCATCTCTTACTACATGTGCAGGGCCATGATAATGTCTAGCCATAGGTAGTAACAATCTATCAGTTAATGCAGGTCTGCCATCAGTGTAAACCCAAATTTCATCTTCCCTTTTGCAGCAACCAGCTCACACCCAACTTTACTGTTCAGCTTCTGTCATCTCTTGCTGCAATCTCCTAACCTCTTCCCATGTGTCTGTAACAGTCAACAACAGGCTGCAATTTGTGACGTCCGTCCGCCGCTTTTCCGCTGGTCGGCAATTGTCACGATTGCCGGCCGGGCGGAACTCGGGCATAATATGGTGGCGGTGCCTGGAAGGGCCATGAAAGGGCTGGCGGGAATTGCTGTGGGGGCCCGTTGCGGGCCCCCAGGGGAGTGGGGGTGTTGGGGGCTGCACTTGGGGGGTACCTATGGCACCCCCCTACATTGCCATGCTCAAGGTGGCAGGCACCGCGCAGTGCCTGTCACGTTGTGCATGGCAATGCACAACATGCCTCTCTGGCATTGCGGTGGGTGCTGCTTACAGCAGCACCCGCCGCAATGTTAGAGATGCAGGATGCGACCGCCAGGGTGGCAGTCGCATCCTAATTGGTGGTGCGGGACCGCCGCACCGCTGGCGGCCGGTCCCAGCACCGCTAGGGTGGCATCCTAATAGGCCCCTAAGTTAGTGGAGCTACTATAGGGACCCAAAAATTGAAAAACAAGAAAAGATCTTCCAATGCAACAAAACTTGGTAGCAGAGTAATGGTTTTGTCCAATTTTGGGAAGAATTTTGGGTCCCAAAGATAGATTTCCCCTGTCCAGCCAAAAATCCCAAAGTCCTTTGGTTCGGCAGAAGGATTGATTAAGTATTGACGGAATCAGTAAGACTTATAGCAGCAAAGGAGTGTTAGTATTCATTGGGATGCACGTTGTGATTGCTTTGGCTTAGATTGTGGTGTTTTAAAATATCTGCGTGATGTTATGAGAAGGAGAAAAAGTTGTGCGCAATATCGCTTAATGCAAAGATGTGGACGTTGAAGTTGTTATCGGGTCTGTTTGTGGCATAAGATCTCGAGATATACACCTATGTGGTGGTCTCATTGCAGAAGACACTGAGTAAGCTGTTTGCTGTGTTATGGTGTTTGTCGTGAGACATCGTCGACAAAATCTTATGGATAGTGACTTTCATTTGTGTGTTAGTGGTGAGCGGTTGGTATAGTTGATTTCAGATGCACAGGGAATAACTGTATCAATTGGGATGAAATCCTGCTGGTTGAGATTTTGTTTGAAGTGAATGATTATTCAGAATACTGAAAACAGTTTTAGTTACCTTGTAGGAGTGATAATCAGGTTTCCTTTAGTGGAGTAGACAGATTTGATTGTTGAAATCGCTTGCATAATATATTGTGTATTTGCTTAGAAAACACGCTGAAGAAAATTGTAAAGGACGGTGAGCTGCTGCATGGAGCGAGAGTGACGTCACAGTGTGTTGCACTGTGAATGTTTGGTTTGTGTAAAGCCACGCTGAGATTGCTTGACTACCTCATAGAAAGTTGTGCTGTTATTGATTGTGATTGCTGAACTAGAGAATTATGGGAGAATTTCATTTTCTGCATTTTCTGTGCTTTACGGAAAACATTTGTGAATACGAACTTTTTCAAAACTTTATGGAAATTAATACACGAGATGTGACCATACCTGTAAGAGTAGGAGAAGATCTACTGCCTGATGGTATGTCAGCGTACATTATATTGATGGATAAAGGATTGCATCCATGTATTTGGCTTGAAAAATGGCACAAAATTACAGCGAAAGATGTAGTCCTACAGTTTCCTCATCATGGGCATTTAATTTGAGAATCATCATCACAAGCCTTGTGTTCAGTAGACTATTATCTCCTGAAATTTACAGGAAGAAGCATGCCATGACTTCTGCCTCTCATTGTTCACAGCAACAGGAGGATGCACTTTATTTAAAGACCAAATATTCCAAGCTAATAAAGGAACATATGTATATCAGAAAATACCTTAAAGCAAACCTAGTAGACTGTGCGCCATTATAAGAGTAAATGGTTGTGTAAGTTAGTGCATTTAAGGCTCATTAGATGAATTGGTGAGTACATGAATGATTTATTCGGGTAGTACACGGATGGATACAAACAGGTTAAATCAATCTTGCCATCTACTCAGACAGCAGTTCAAATAGTTTTATTAAAATGATACACAGTAAGATTTAGCAATATTACTCAAGTGTGAGTGGTGCACAGGGGATTGACGCTGATATGCCTACAAAGCTCACAATATATTTATAAAAATAGAAATTACCAACCTTATGTCAATGCAAGATTTACACCAAGGATGGATATCCTTGATCCAAGCATGTTTAAAATAGATCAATTCTACCACCCAGTATATAATGAAAGCATCATGTAGCAAGCGATGTGTGCCATTGTGCCAAGAATGACCACTGTATGCTAAGAATTACCACTGTCAGAAAGTGGGCTATTAATTTGGGAAGACACATTCTTTATTTAATAGTTTTCACAATTATACAACAGATGAAAATAAAAAGAAAGTACAAAAAAAGAAAGGACAAGGTCTTAATCATGACAATGGTTGCTTCTGCTTACATCTTGACTCAGTTGTATAATGAGGCAATGCCTTGCATAGAGAATGATAACAGTAGATAGTTTTTGGGGAGGCACCAAAGGAGAAACTTTATGTAAAGAGCTGGGTTTGAGAGATTGTGTGAACTCAGGGAGTGGTGTTATGGCTGCTATAACATTAGGATGGTGTGTCAATGGGTGTTGGTGGGGTTGAGGCCAGGGGGTCGGAGTCTAGTGAGAGCAGGTACGAGCGGAATGGTTGCCAAATAGCTATTGGTCAAGCTGAAGGGGGTTGTAATGTAGCGTAGACCTTGCTCGTTAAGTCGCAATGTGTCCTGCTTTGAAGCCAAACTTTGGTGGTGGGGCGAATAGCGTTCCCCCGGTGGAGTGTAATCTCTATTTTTGCTAGTAACAAGGCAATAGCGGTGAACCTGCTGTAGTTTTTTGGAATGGACAAAACATTGCCTAGCAATGCCATAAACGGAGAGGGGTCTAGATTTAGTGAAATCATCTGAGAAAGGATACTGAACACGTCAATCCAGTATTTAGCAATGGCGGGACAGGTCCAAGTAATGTGTGGGAAGTCTGCTCCAGGTAAACAGCATTTAGGGCAGATGTAGGGCCTGGAGGGGTCAATCCTGGCAAGCCCAATAGGAGTATTATAGGATCTATGCAAGAAGCGAAAATGGAGTAATTTATGGCAGGTATTGGGGGATACCACTTTAATTTGATTTGTGCACAACAATAAGCCCAGTCCTTATTGGGTATGGGATGATCTAGAGCTTCCTCCCAGCGCCGTTGCACCCCACTGTCATGGTAATGTTTAAGAGCCATGCACACATTGTAAAGCTTTGTGACCAAGTGTGACCCATCTGGGTCTGTTACCAAAAGAGTGAGTGGAGGGAAGTCTTCAGGGGCGAGGGGATAGGAAGGCATACGAGATCGCAGTGTACCGTGTAATCTGTGAAAAACAAATCTGTCCATATTCATAATGTCAGCATACATGGCATAGGTAGTATGTGTTAGCATGTCCGTCGGGGAACAAATTGCCAAAGGTGTTAAGAATATGCCCAGCCATGGTGCGTTGTAACAATTTTTCAGTCATTATCGGTAACCATGTGTTTGAGGAGAGGGGGAGAGTGGGGTAATATAAGAAATTGTGATCCAGTGTCCCACTGAGTTTCCGCCAGGCCCAGTAGGTGGTAGACAGCGTCTGAATGTCTGTTGGGTCCAGCCTGAGACCCTGTGGTAGTAGTGCAGTAAAGAGTGTGGGGTCTGCCAAATCACACTCTGGTTTAATGTAAGGTAGACGGGCATCCATGTGAAACCAAGAATATGCAAATTGGGCATGGGCAACCAAGAAATAAATATGAAAACCAGGAATGGCGAAGCCGCCTCAGTCATACTGGAGAGTGAGGGTTTCCCAGGCAACCCGGGGTCTGCGACCAGCCCATACTAATTTTAAAAGAAGGCTGCGTAGCAATGCGAAGAATGGGTTTGTCAAGGGGATAGGAATGTTTAAGAATAAATATAGAAAACAGGGAAGAACCGCCAGCTATTGAGAGAAGGAGCCATATCCAGCATTCTATTTGTGTTGCAAGCCTATCCACAGCAGGACCATAGTTGAAGCGGATAATTTGTTCCTTGTCCCTCTGCAAAACAATACCTAAGTCCTTAGTGGTATTTGCAGACTATTTAAAAGGGTACTCACGAGTGGGGGGATCAGTAGTAGCGGTGAGGGGAAATAACTCCGATTTTGCACAATTTATGCTAAAACCTGAAAGGCCACCAAATCGAATAATTTCCCACAATAAAGGGGTTAGATTGCCTGATGGGTGCCTGACAAATGATAGTATGTTGTCAGCATACATTGACATGAGAAGTGACTCAGATTTAAATTGAAGGCCTCAGTGCATGTGGTGCTCTTGGAAATGACGTATTAAGGGGTCCATGGCGATGATAAATAATAAAGGCAATAACGGGCAGCTCTGCCAATTGCCTCATGAGATAGTAAAGGGGTCCAAGATGGAGCCATTAATTTAGATACGGGCAGTGGGATTCAAGTATAGCAGGGAGACAAGGGAAGTGAATCTTATAGGAATGCAGAGTTTTTGTAATGTCGCGTGAAGAAAAAGCCATTCTAATTAATCAAACGCCTTCTCCGCGTTCAAAAGCGCCACCACTGCAAGTGTCTCCGAAGAAACCCTTTTCAAAATGGAGAAGATAGCACGGAGGTTGATTGGAGTGGATCTATGTGGTAGGAGCCCAGTTTGTATGGGGGAGGGTATTTGTTCAAGCAATAAGGATAGTTTATTAGCCATGGATTTGGCAAGGATTTTGTTGTCAAAGTTAAGCAAAGAGAATGGCCTATAAGATTGCACAGAGTGGGGTCCTTCCAGGCATGAGTAGCAGGGAAATCGCTGTCTCATGCATGATAGGGAGGAGGACCCCTCTGTCGAGGGCCTCGGCGTAAACCTCCAATAAATGGGGTATCAGAGCGGTTTGTAAAAAGCGCTGGTAAGGCCATCGAGGCCAGGGGCCTTCGAGCCAACCAAGGAGTTAACTGCCTGGGCAATCTCCTTAGTAGTAAAGGGCTGATTTAAAGATTGGGAGTGGCACATGTTAAAGCCCGACCATAACAATCTCTTTGAGGTATGACTGACGTTCTGTGGCATCAGAGGTCAATTGTGTGGAATATAAAGATTTATAGTATGAAACTATTTCTCAGATTATATCTTCATTTGTCGTGACTTGGGAGCCATCATCCAGACTGAGCTCAGCAATATACCCAGAACTATTGGGAGGGCGCAAAAGGTGCACCAGAGTTCTTCCAGGGTGTTCACCTTCACCATATCTGCGAGCCGCAGAATATTTACCAGGAACAGCAACTTCCCTCTCGGTGAGATCACGATATTTCTCCAAAAGGACAGACCGCCTGTGTAAAGATGATGTAGAGGGGAGAGGAGTGCTCTCCTTATCAATGTCTGTGAGTTCAGCTTGCACCAGACTGTTGTGCACATCGTGCAATATGCCTGCATGTTTGGAAATGCAGATCCTGCAGATGTATGCCTTAAAGGCATCCCATTGAGTAGCATATTGGCTAGTAGACCCTGTGTTGTTCTCTAAATGCTCAATGATGGCATCATGCAGCTCAGTCTGAAAAATCTCATCTAGCAAGGCGGTGGTGGGGAAGGACCAGCGACAATCCCAGCCTCCACCATACGGGAGGGTTAGTAGTAATCTAATCGGCGCATGATCAGAAAGGGTATGTGGAAGTACCTGCATGCTCCGCAGCCATGAACTACCATTCACTGAGAGTAAGAAGTAGTCCAGTCATGTCCACACTACGTGTGGAGCAGAGTAAAAGGTATAGCCCAGGGTTGTAGGGTGTCGGAGGCGCCAAACGTCTTCGAGGGCATGTGCCTTCACAATATCTTGAAGAATGCTTAAAGAGTGTGGTTTACCTCTCGGACTAGTGCTTGAGGAAACTAAGGTAAGATCTAGCAGTAAATTCAAGTTGCCTCCCAATAAAATAGCATCTTCGTCAAACCTATCTAATAGAGTAGATATATTTTGGGAAAATAGGCGGTCGTCGGTATTTGGGGCATAGATATTCAAAAAAAGAATTCTCCTCACCAGCATTGTCCCCATCACTAAAAGGTAGCGGCCTTGGTCATCTGCAATGGTAGAATGGTGCATAAAGGGGAGGCTTTTAAGTAAAAGTAAACAGACTCCCCAGGAGTAGGAACTATAATTAGAAAAGTATCGGTGGGGCCCCCATGATGTTGCAAATGCATAAGATAATTGCGGGGGAGGTGGGTTTCCTGCAGAAATGTGATTTTAATACTGAGTCATTGAAGATATGATAACACCAATTTGCCCTTTCGAGGATTGTTCAGTCCGCGGACATTCCAGGTAAGGCGTGCAGGGTCCACAGATCGTTTAGTGCCCCCATCAATGTAAAGCAGGTTACTGTCAAACATGTCAAGATGTATAGAATATTTAACAATCAGCCTCATCCAGTCTACTATAGAAAAAGGAAATGAAGAAATATAGAAACATAGAGTTATAACAATCTCAGTGAAAACAATTTAGCTGAGGGAAAAGGTTCGGCACTGGCCGGCGTGTTAAGGTCTGGAGAAGAACGTTCCGGGTGGTGTGATTCGAGGAGGGTCTGATGGGTCCCAGCTATTTACTAAAGGTAAGTACATTGGCAGGGGTGTCGGAAAAATGTGGTTTACCATCTGCCACTACTCGAAGTCTTGCTCGATACAACATACCATATTTAAGTCTATGCTTTCTAAGCAATGCCTTTGCATCAGCAAATTTTCGCCTTGCCTCCTGTACCACAGTGTGAAGTCGGGGTAAATTGAGATTGTGGTACTGTGGTACTACAGAGGGGACTTCTCCCGAGCCAGGCAAAGTATAGTGTTGCGGTCTCTATAATTCAAAAGGTGAGCCAAAATGGGGCGAGGTGGTGCTTCTGGTAGAGGACGAGGGCCCAGTGATCTGTGCGCCCTCTCCACAACAAAGGCAGAGGAAAAGTATTGGACATTGAATAAGTCAGCTAGTAGAATTTCTGCAAAGTGTTCAGGGTGCCCCATATTGGTCGACTCCTTCAGGCAGATGATGTGCATATTATTACGGCATAGGTGTGCCTCTAGGTCCTCGTTGTTAATGGCTAATGCTTTCAAGAGGTGCTCTGTCTCTTCCAATCTATGGGTCAATGTAGTGGTGTTGTACTCCAGGCCGGAGACGCAGTCCTCTGCGATGTCAAGGCAGGTGCTGTGCCAATCTAAGCATTCCCCCATGCAGTCGAGCTGAGATGCAAGGGTGTCAAAATGCATGCCAATGGCACGAAAGCCATACCGTAGTTCTGCCATGATCAATGGCATACTCTAAGGCGGGTCGGGATGCCCCGCTGCCTCGCAGTCGTCTTCAATGTCCGATGGGCAGTCAGTACGTCCGGTCAACTTGGGGAGATCAAAGGTTAGCCTGTGTTGCTTGGGGTATCCCCAACCCATTATGGCAGAGCTTCTAGAATGGAGCCAGGAACTGCAGGAAGGTGAGGCCAGTCAGTGGTGAAAAGGAGTCACCCAGTGTGAGGCGCCCAGGATTACCACATGCAGAAGGCACTACCAGCCCATAATTGAGGGAGAACGTGCCAAGGGGGGACCCCTACGTGAGGTGCTGACAACAAGGCTAATGGAGCAGTGTCTCAGTTGCAGGTGCAAGTAGTGGGGGGCTGTGTGGAGCAGCAGGCAAGTGGCAGCGTCTGGCTCTACAAAGTGGGAGAGAACACCCAGCAAGGCCAAATGCAGGGCACGGGGGTGTTGCAAGAAAGTACTCACTGCACAGCAAGACGATCTGCAATGGGCCCCGGGCATCAGCACAAAGGGGGGGGGGCAATGGTGGAGCAGTGTGGTCACTCCAGATGAGAGTCAGCTGAATCGTGGCCGAGTGGGCTCTGTTATGCTGTCTTCAGTTGCAGGGCATGGTCGATTGGTAGCCACAGGGTGGACGGCCAATCGGCATCAATGCGGGCGAAAGACCCGATACAGGCACGGATGGAGTCAATGCAGGTGTGTCCCTCACCAGCGAGCCTCTGCAGGTGTGAGCGTGGTGGACCGGCAGTTAGATGGTGAACAGCCGGTCATAAGAGTTGTGAGTGGAGGCCCGAGACCTCAGCAGATGGCAGTTCAGGGAGGGATCCCAGCGAGGCGCTGCTGCCCTGGCCTCAGGCTCAGCTGCAGCCCCTGTCGCCAAGGTGCCTCTGAGGCAAGCTGGGTCAGCCCCTCCTGGGTCGAGAGCAATATGCTGCAGAGGGAGAATTCAGCAGGGGTTGGAGGTGCTGGGAGGGTAGGTCGGGCCCAACGAGGCACTGCACCTGCGGCCCCTAATGCCGCAGGGCATCCGAGGCAGGTTGGGCAGTGTCCTTCCCCCAACTAGATCCAACAGTCGAGGGAGGGATCGAGAGCCAGAAGGAGTTCACTGCAGTCCTGGGGGCTGAGAGTATGGATTCTCCCCATTGCTGGTTGGATGGAGAGAGGATGGATGCTGTAACCATCAGGAGAAGGGCTGTCAGCTCCGGAGCTTCAATGCTGTGTGCCCATTATGGACGGCGGCTTTGCCACGCCTCCCTGGATAGACACATTCTTAAAGTTACTTTTACACAAAAGTTATAAAAAATCCACTGAATTGAACTTATGAAAACAAGTAAAGAATTACTTTTAATCATCACTCTTGCATTTTCCCAATAATTATTTTTATTCATAGCAATGATGTTCATGGAAAAATCAGCTTTGCCTGTACAGTGAAAACAGGTTTGGGGCAAATGTTCAATGTGAGGACTTACTATTTTCAATTTGTAGCATACCATATTTTTTATATATTAATTACCCAGTCCCATGGTCTTACAAACATTAGGGGTGAATTGGATACAGCATATTGTTTTTTCTACTTAACAAATCCACTTACCCCTGCCATTTGTCACTGTGCCGGATTAAAAATGATCTCCCTAAAGTGATAGATATATGTGTTTGTGGTGTTGATACAGATGCCAGGCTAATAGACATTTAATTTTCATTCCCCAGGTGCTTTTCTTCTACAATCTACCAGACCTTAGTGGCCTTAGTGGAAAGTGAAATACACCAATTGGGTGCAGTACAATATTAGGAAGAAAGTATTTGCACTGTGGCACTAAAGAGTGGGATCAATGGGCACATAGTCAACATACCTGAAAAAATAGGATCCATTAACAAGTAAACAAAACAGGATGACAACTTAGAAAAGGTGGCTTTCCCACAACTAGCATTATACATGTTCAGATTTTCTTCTTCACTCATTAACAGATAATGCATGTCCAGATGTGCACCATCACTCATTAATCCTAATCGAGAATTTAGATATGCCCTATTCATCATCATCATCATCATCAAAGACACTTTATTTAATTTAAAAAGTAATCATAAACGTACAGCAGCAGAAAATTCTACAAAGAATGTATTTAAAAACCAATAAAATCTATGATAAATACATTTAACCTGCATGCTTTTTTGACATCAGAGGGCACATTTTAAAAACAGCCAAAAGCTACACACATATAAGGGTCATGTAATGTCTGCAAGAAAAATAAATCAGGCCTACATTGTTTGAGATTGCGCATTTTCAGAACTAGTGAAAGAAAATACCTCGTATATTTGTTATATTTGTTTGGCTGGACTCATACTTGACCTTCCCAGATGAACCCACATCACACCCCATCTTAGGAAACTCCACTGGCTCCCCGTACAGAAGGGATGCCAATTCAAGGTGCTGACCCACTCCCACAAGGCTTTACACAACCAAGGACCCACCTACATTAACCACCACCTGAACTTCCACCAACCATCGAGAAGGGCACGTTCCGCCTCGCTTGTTCTTGCCGATACTCCCTGCATCTACTAAAGCAGAAGTGGAGGCCACTCCTTCTCCCACATCACAGCAAAGACCTGGAACAGCCTCCCCATGCACCTCCGGACAATGACCTCACTTCCGGAATTCCGAATGGCCCTCAACACCTGGTTATTCGAACAAGCATCAGGGGCATGCAAGCGCCTTGATACACTATTGGGTGATTAACCTCACTTTATAAATCCTGATTGATTGATAATAATTGCAGAAGTAAAAAGCATTTAGAGAGCAACATTATCACATGGACACATAGAAACATTTGACTCCCCAGGCTGGCCCAGCGGAAAGCAAAGAAGGATTTGAATAGTGCCAAGTCTGAATCTCAGCACCAGTCCACGTTCCCAATGGTTGGGTGTAAGCAACAAATACGGTTCAATACCAATAGTGGTAAGCAATAAACAATTTTGCCTGTTAGTAGCTTTTTCGTGTAATTGTCAGCGTAAAGTAATGTTGGCACATGCTACCTGCCTATCTGGGTACATCCTATCCACTTTGAATCAAATGAAGACTAAGATAATTTATTTACAAAATAAATATTATGGGTGATAATATGCATCCCTAATGGACCCCCTGAACAGTCCAAACGGCTCAACACACTCACCGTTAGGTATGTAGTGAAACCTTGCTAATAAATGGAAATGGAAAAAGTGCAAAAAATTAACCAAAGCAACTTTTAGACCCTTGTCTTATACCATTTGCCATCGTTTAGACTGGTTGATCCAGTCAAAAGTGGTGGAAAAATCCATAAAAGCTAGGTACAGCGGACAGTGCCATGCTACCACATATTTACCTATGAGAAGGTGGATTTGCCCTATTACTTAGTAAACCTTGGTGCATATTAAAGTTTCCATACCCCCAACTAATCCTTAGTGCACATTCAGATTTGTACCATCACTACTTCATTTGAACACTTATTCAGATTTATGCTCAGAAACCTGTCACTGTTGGGCTGGATTTGCACCACTACTTAGAAGTCTTGGCTGCACTGGCACATTTCAGTATCATCACTAAGTAATACTGGCACATTGAAGTTGCTAACATAGCAGCACTAAACAGCACATTTGAGTATATTACTATAATGCATTTTGATAAGTAAATGACACAGTGTCTATGCAAAGGCACTATATGGTTCCCCATATTGCCCTAAAAGTAATTTCTTTATCTCTGCCTTCATGCTTATGTGGTCATCTGCATAATTGTGCAGTACCACAGGTCATTACTAGAGCTGCCTCCTAAGTCAGCACTCAGCAGAAAGGGCGAAATACTTCAGGTCATCACAAGAGTTCCCTCTGAAGTCAGCAGAATCAATCAATCAAGTGTCTTGTAAAGCATGACTACTCACCCGTAAGAGTCTTAAGGTGCTGGAGGAGGGACTGCTGATCCGTCGAAGGTGGTGTAGTTCAGTCAAAGAGCCAGGTCTTTCGGTCCTTCCTGAATTGAGGCAGTGACAGTGATTTGCTGAGGTGGAAAGGCAGGGTGTTCCAGGTCTTTGCTGTGAGGTAGGAGAAAGATTTTCCTCCGACTGTGGTCTTGCGATATGGGGGACGGTGGCCAGGGCCAGTTGGGCAGAGCAGAGGTCTCTGGTGAGTGCATGGAATGCCAGGCAGTGGTTTAGGTACACAGGTCCAGTATCATGTAGGATCTTGTAGGCATGTGTGAGGAGCTTGAAGGTGATTTATTTTGTTGACTGGGAGACATTGGATGTCTCTAAGGTGGCCGGTGATGTGGCTGCGGTGGGGGATGTTGAGGATGAGTCTAGCAAAGGCGTTCTGAATGTTCTACCGTTTCTTGAGGAGTTTCTGGGTGATGCCGGCATAGAGTGGATTGCCGTAGTCAATTCTGCTGCTGATGAGTGCGTGAGGATCCACTTGAAGATCTTACGGAGCAGGTGTAGTGTGTGGAAGCAGGATGATGAGATGGTGTTGATCTGTCAGTTCATGGTGAGCGAGGAGTCCAGGTTGATGCCGATGTTTCGTGCGTGGTCTGTGGGTATGGAGGGGTTCCAAGTGATGCAGACCACCATGAGTTGTCCCAGGCGGAAAGGGTGGAGCCCAGGATGAGGACTTCGGTCTTTTCTGAGTTGAGATTGAGGCAGCTGTTCTTCATCCAGGTAGTGACAGCCTTCATCCCTTTGTGGAAGTTATTCTTGGCTACTGTGGGTTCGTTGGTGAGGGAGAGAATCAGCTGGGTGTTTGTCGCCATAAGAGACGATGTTGAGTCCGTGGTTCGTGACTATGGCTGCGTGCGGGGCCATGTAGATGTTAAAGAGAGTGGGACTCAGGGAGGAGCCCTGAGGCACTCCGCTGCTGATCTCTGTGGGTTCAGAGTGGAACGGTGTTAGTCTGACTCTCAGTGTTCGGCCGGTAAGGAAGGAGCAGATCCATTCCAGGGCTTTGTCGCGGATGCCGGCGTTGTGTAGTCTTCTGCATAGGGTGCAGTGAGAGGCGGTATCGAAGGTGGCCGAGAAGTCCAGGAGGATGAGGGCTGCAGTTTTGCCTCAGTCGAGGAGGGTGCAAACATCATCTAAGGTGGTGAGGAGGGCGGTCTTGGTGCTGTGGTTGCTTCGAAAGCTGGATTGGAAGGGGTCCAGGATGTGGTTTGCTTCGATGAACTCGGAAAGTTGGGCATTGACGGCCTTCTCGATGACCTTGGCTGGGAAGGGAAGCAGAGAGATGGGTCTGAAGTTCTTGAGGTCGGGCAGGTAAGCAGAGGATTTCTTCAGGAAGGGGTTGATCTTTGCTTGTTTCCAGACTTCCTGGAAGGTGGCGGAGTTGATGTAGCAGTTGATAGTGTGGCAGAGTTCGGGGGCGATGGAGGTGCCGGCTCTGTTGAAGATGTGGTGCGGGCAGGGGTACGAGGGAGCTCCGGAGTGGATGCTCTTCATGATCTTGAGGGTGTTGTCAGCGATGATGGGAGTCCAGCTGCGATGGGTCTGTTGGGGTCTGGTGTTGTTGGGTGCGGTGGTTGCAGGTGGGCTGAGAGGGTCTTGGGTATTGAGGTTGTTGAAACTGTTGTATATCTCCTTAATCTTTGCGGTGGAAGAAGGTGCCAAGGTCGTTGCAAAGGTCTTGGTAGGGTGGGATGTCTGTGCTGGGTTTGGCGAATTGTTTGACCACGGTGAAAGGTTCTTTGCTGTTGAGTGCGTTGGCATTGATCCTTTCTTGTAGGGCAACTTTCTTTGTAGTTCTAATGAGATGGTGGTGTGCGGTGACAGCAGTTTTGAAGGCTGAGTGGTCTTCCGTGGTCCTGCTGCTTCTCCATCTCTTCTTGATCCGCCTTCAGGTGTGTCTGGACTCATGAAAAGCGGGAGAGAACCAGCTGGCTTTGTTGGAGTGCTTCTTGCCTGGGGCTTTCTTCAGGGGAGCCAGTGTGTCGGCGCAGTTGGAGATCCATCGGTGGAGGTTGCATACTGAGGTATTAGCGTCCGTGGATGTCAGTGGAGGGGTTTTGCTGAGGGAGGTGCTGAGCTGTTCATTGGTTACTTTGTTCCAACTTATGCAAGGCTAGCGGTGGGCATGGTGGTGTACAGTGGGTTTAGTGAAGTAGAAGTGGAAGCAGCGGTGGTTGGTCCAGAGGTGCTCAGAGGTGTGGCTGAAGGTGATGTTGTCGCTGGCAGAGAAGATGGGGTCAAGCGTGTGTCCTGCTGAGTGGTTTGGGGAGGTGACCAGTTGCTTGAGTCTGATGGTGGTGAGGTCCTCAAGCAGGGACAAGGTGTTCTTGTCTTTGGAGTTGTCCAGGTGAAAGTTGAGATCGCCAAGGGGATGTAGTCTGTAGAGGCAAGAGCGTGGGGTGCGATGAAGTCGATGATGGAATCGCTGAAATGTGGACGGGGTCTGGGGGGTCTGTAGATGAGTGTGCCGCAGAGGGTGGTGCTCGGGTTGGTCTGTACCTGGAAGTGGAGGTGCTCCATGTTGGTTGAGTGGTCGTCCGAGTGGGTGGTGAGGCGGATGGTGCTTTTGTATACGATGGTGATGCCTCCACCTGGTTAGTTGATGCGATCTTGTAGCCGTCCGGAATGGCGATGGCGATGTCCGGGGCGGTGGCCGAGTTCATCCAGGCAGAAAGGGTGCAGTGCCTTAGGTCATCACTGGAGGTCGTGCTAAACCATTGTGATTCCCTATTAATGGATGGGTTAATTCTTCATGTGTTCGCTGCTATATTTGCCAATACCTGCAAATCATACATTTTAAAGACAGTAGGGCTAATTTTACATTTCATTCTCTCAAGGTTGATGAATATCACATCATTAAATATTGGATTTTTTGTTGGAATTACCCAGGAGCGAAAGCTAATGACATTTGAGACATTTTAAAAAACGTTATCTGTGGGCAAAGATGCATGAAACACATTCTCTGTTGTGCCAAAAAGTGTTCCTTATTTTTTCAACTGTCACTCACATGAACCCACAATGCAGTCTGCCCATTTGCATATATTGCACTTTGCATGCAAGAATATGCAGGTGTTTCTACAGCGCATAGCTAGGTATGCAGCAACTGAACCCTAACATTACAAGAGGGGGTATAGAAACTATGTTGGGGCGAGGGGCGATTCAAAACCTTTTACTGTGGTTGGGGGAAAGTGGTCAAAGATGTTTGAACATTCCGATGCTCCCAGGCAAAGATGCCTAAAGATTCAGGAAATTTGCAGTTCCCTTGTCCCAGTTCCACACAGAGGATTTTTTTTCAATAGTAGAAGCAGCGCTTAATTTGTGAAAAAGTAAGTACCAGGGACCTTTTCAGGAGGCCACTGCAGCTTGCACCACCCAATGCCACTGCTGCCAATGACACTACCAACACAACTACTAACATATCACACTCCTACACGTGTGATAATTTGGACTATTCCAAGCCACCCAAAGCTATTGAAATGGCTTTGACAGCTGGTATTATCAACAATAATGTTGTGCTCATTTCAAAATGACGTGGACTGTCATTAGTGCCGGTGTCGAAAATTAAGTGCCGGTGTTGTGTAATATCTGGTATCCCCTTGGGATCGTGAATCCCCCTGCTCTTCGGCTGTGTTCGGAGAATTAACTCAACCCGGGCAGGATCAGACAGAAGCAGTCGATCTCTGCTCGGGCTGAGTGCAGGGATACACGATTTCATGGGCTACCAAACTGTAAATTACTTGACGTTTCTGTAAGACTGGAGCCACTGCTGCACAAGAGACAGGAAGCAAATCGAAAGCAAATCGAACGAAAGGTTAAATAAATGATAAATAAATGCAGAAACGGAGTGAAAGACTGGAATGTTTATTTTTTAAGCAAATCGCAACTAGTACAAAGAAGGAAAGGTGAAATAAATGAAAATTACATAAATGCACGCACGGATTAGGAGTGAAAGAATGGAATTTTTATTTTTTAAGCAAATTGCAAGTAGTACAAAGAAGGAAACGTGAAATAAATGAAAATTAAATATATGCACGGTGTCGGAGTGAAAGAATAGAATTTTTATTTTCGAAGAGATGGAATCACATTGTAAATTAAAACATAGGAAGAGAGAATGACAGAGAAGGGAACATAGCTGCCAAGGTTTTAGATTGCTATGTGTGACATTCATATAATTTCAGTGTAATTATGAGTGACATTTCAACAACTATGAGTTACACTTTCTCACAAGCAAAGTCAAGTAATAAAGATGAGGGCAGCATATAAATATCAGAAATTACACCCATTTCACCAAAGAGAAACTCTAAGAAGATCTTAAAATTACTGCAAAGCACCAGATATGGAAGGGCACTAACCTAGTATTTGCGATCCGCCCCAGACAGCAGCACGGGCATTGGCAAGGCTCAGGAGAGTGAGGTGCACGCCTTACAGCCAGCCAGGAAGCTGTTTATTTCAAAGACAGTACAGTTTAATCAATTCAAATAAAAATTATAACTGAGGAGTGCAGCTGAGCTGTGTCAGCCCCGGTCGGCACGCCACAACCTGCCCCACCCCGCAGAACCAGATCACACCAGCAGGCTGCAGCTGTCACAGAGCTACTAAAAACACCAGGCTCGTAAGTGACACAGCTGCTGGCCGTGCTGAAAGTTGGACCGGCACCATTACTGCTGCCCCTCATTACCATAAACAGGTATCAAGTTGTCGATGCTAGGGGTCGGACTCACTTCGCTAGGCAGGCGCCAACAGACTGAGGCTCTGGGGAGGCCGCATCCATCCTGGTGACTGCTCCCTAGGGCTCACCTTCCAGCTTGTTTATGTGTAGGCCGCACTCACCTGCGGCAGCTTCGTGTGCAGGGGGTGTGCCCGGGCAGTCCTTTGTGGAAGGGAAGTATGGAAGCGGGGACGCTGGGTGGAGAGGGGGCGAGTGTATGGGTTTCTCTGGTGTTTTTGGAGGGTGTGGGGGAAAGATTCCAGTTGTAGGCAGGTGTCTCACGCAGGGTCCCTTACTTCCTGGGGCGCTGCAGATCACTGCCGTTTATCTGCTGTGAAAGCCAGCGGGGCAGCATGCCATTTGCGGGGTTAGGTGTTAAGTGCAGACGCTTTCATCCCTGTGGCTCCCATTACCTGCTGAGTGCTTGAGTAAAATCCCTAACTTGTTCTCCTGGCCTGCTCTGTGAGAATTCAAGACCAAACCAACCGGGGAAGCTAGTACTGGCCCACGTGGAGCAAGATTAAGTTTCAAGGTGGGGGCACGGGTTTCCTTACCTGCTGCCGGTGTAGGCTCACTCTCTCCCTCCTGGGTGCTGCTGTCTTCAGAGTCAGCTGCAGCCGCACTCATCCAGGAGTCGAGTTGACGACTCCTTGCCGGCTGCGCCAATGCATGCATTCTGAGATGAGGCTGCCTGGCTGCAGCTCAGTGCTGCCTGTAAGACACCACCAATCCCGCAGCTGTCTTGACTGGGACGGGACCGGCCGCGGGTCAAAAGACTGTCTCATTATTCAGTGACTGGCGCATAGCCCGCTCGCACCACGCCGGTCCGCCAATGTATAAAGAGAGCGAGTCTCTTGATAGACGCTGTTGGCCTTAATTTTAACTCTGACTGTGAGGTGCCATCACGTGACGAGTCTCACAGTGAGTCACACAGTTAACGTGAATGGATTGCAGGAGTCGAGGGGAAGTGAATACATTTTGTTACATTGTAGCCTCTGCTCTCAGCCTGCCTAAGCCAGCCTAGTCACGAGCTGAGCCAGCCGCCCAAAGCCTGCGCAAGCAGCGCGGACCGCGGGCTGCATTCTGGATTTCAGTTTCTAACAGAGTACTAATAGCACTCTGGCTTGATACTGAGGCGCAACAAATGCGTGACTTTCCATTTCAGTGCGGTGATGCGGACCACCACACTGAAACGTGTTAGTCTAACACCTGATGCGTGGTACTTGGCAGAGCTGAGGAAAACAATTGCAGAGATAAAAAAACTAAAAGGGTAAAACACATCAATATGGGAGAAATATTAAAGTGCGAGGGATAGAAAATAGGCAATGGGAAAAAGCAGGAGAGGAAAATGGAGAAATAAAACATTTCAGATTATATACAATGAACAATTTACAAAACTGTTTTCAAAACATATAACTGACACTGTAAGTACAACAACAGTAATTGTTTCATTATATACATACAATTATAAGGCTGCCACCTTACTGGCATATCACCAGCCTGCATTATATTTCTGTGCCAATTAAAACAAGTATTGGCAAAGTCAATATGTTTTGCCTATGAGAGAGTTATTTGTCTATGTTTTTCAGAAATGTTGTGTAGCAGCATGGCTGGAGTGCAGCATGAATGAAAGTAAAACAAGCATGTGCAATGCAAATTGGTCTCACATTTGTGAGAGTTAGAGGTATTGGCGCTGTAAATGACAATGTCTTTTACCCATGTGTTTTGAATTGGTGTGGAGTGGATGTATGTGCTGTGGAGTGGAATTATGTGGGTTGATTGGAATTATTAGTTGTGGAATTGTGTGTGGTGGAATTGTGTGGTGTGGAGGGGATTTGTCCAGTGGAATTATATGTAATGGTGTGCAGTTAAAATATGTGGTAGTAATTATGTGGTATTGAGTGTACTGGAATTATGTGGAGTGTACTTGTGTGTCGAAGAGATTTTAATTATGTGGTGTTCTGTTGAATTTAGTGGCGTGATGTGGAATTATATAGTGTGATTTGGATGTATGTGGTGTGTTATGAACTTGTGTTGTTGAGTTTACATATGTGGTTTGTTGTCAAATTATGTGGTGTGGAATGAAAATGTGTAGAGTTAAATTGTGTGGCGTGGAAGTGTGTAGCGTTGAGTGAAATTATGCTGATTGAAATTATGTTGCATTGTGTGGAGTGTATTTGTGTGGTTTATGTTCTCAAGTTTTAAAATGATGAAACATAATTACAAAGAAATGCTGCCTTTCATTGCACACCAATTTACAAAACCTTATTATATGCAAAGACCTGTTCAAATATTTCAATGAAAACATACAGAGTGAATCCCCAGTGACATTTGTGTTGATGAATTTTAGGGGGGGGGGGCTTGAACAATGTGGGATGCTGTTTTGGTTGCAAATGGTGCTAGGGCTATGCACATCTGTTGGGGGGCACAAACCATGTTCATCTAAACTTAGCTTGGCACATTTGTCAGGGGAGGTCTGATTCTGGGGCTTCAAACCATGCACCAATAGATGTGTATGTGGTTCACGGGATTTTGAATTCACTGCTCAGCAGGCAACGAGCGATTTGCTTGTAAAAATGTAAACTTTTCAAACGCCACAAGCTATTGAGTGAGGTAAAAAAACAAGCATAACATTTATTCCAGATAAAAGAGGGAAGACACCCACATCATTGCTTCTGACAGCGTAGAGTAGGGTTACTGTTATTCCTGACCTTTTCCTCGCTGCATTTGCTTACCTTATAAGACGTGAGATGGTGGTTGGTTCTCACTTGGGGCAGTCTTGTTTCATTTATAATGATGCTGACCCGTGCCTGGCCCGCCTCGATGCCAATATGATTGCTTCATGTGTTTTCAGCTGGTGTGTTTGGGATGGTCATTCACCACTGGTGACTTAGATCAACTTCCAAAAACAATAAATCCCACTTTCTTCCCAAGGGTTCGGAAGACTGGCAATTTTATTATTATTGTACTTCCTGAGAAATGGTCTTATTCAAGCAGGATTCTAGTTTTTCTGCACAATGAACCCTAGTCAGTGGGTCTGCTCAGTAGGTTACGTGTTCCATGCTGATATTACTGTGCGACCTGCCAAGTTGAATTCCAGCAGGGCCAGTTCAGCCTCGCATCCATCCAACATAGATAAAATGAGTAGCATTAAATTGGGTAACATGTGTTATTACAGCGTCCACAACTGCAAACCTCTGGCCTTACGTACTATATAAAACTATTTATCATCATCATTATTATTATAAACCTCCTAGTCACAGGTTTGATAGTGACAGGGCCAACTGTCTGTTTCATAGTTCTAAAATCAGCTAAGTGATTTGGGTAATGATGACCACTTGTTATTTACAGCGCTATAAATGGTAAACACTTGCAAGCACTGTAAAAATAGCCAGGTTCTTATTTGATGGTAAGACCAACATGTACACCTAGCATGTAATCTGCTTTAGATACCACCTGTCCTCTTCTACTTGCAAAATCAAACAGAGAAGAATTTTTTTTTTTGCTCACATGGCTATCGGGCAACGGTGCAGAAAACAGATGGTGATTCTGAATGGTAACAGAAAGCATATTCAGGAAGAGGTGGGAAGTCTGACAACAGACTGAGCCAAAAGCCACATCACCACTACTGCAGACAGATCCCAGACGTAGTGGAGGGCACACTATGGAGTGGGGGCTCAGCGTGAAAAAGGTCTCATCTTCCAGAGTCAGTTTAAAGAACAAGGCAAGAGCAGGCCGCTGCCTTAAGTCTAGAGGAGCAGAAAACCATCAGTATTATAGTAAAACTATCAAAGAGTACAGGGGGTGAAGTGGCGCAAAATGGTACTTTGCCAAGGGCAGCAAAAATCCATGCACCAGCCCTGGATAGCTTTCTTTGGTACCCACTGTTTCCCTTGGAGAACTGCAAAGCACTTTAAGGTGAACTACACAATGCATCTTACATGGTGGGGTGTGGTTTCATAACAGAACACAAATTTTCCAACAACTCCACACTATTGCTTGGAGAAACAAGGCATCATGTGCGTTAATAGTTACAGCTCTGAAACGACAAACAGGATCACTTCTCTAGAAGCAGTCTATACTCACAAGCAAGCGAGGTACAGAGCGCGCTCAGTCTAAATCTCTTGAGTAACATTTCTATTTGTCTTTTGTGCTTCCAGTGACCGGTCTTTCAGGTGTAAACATAAGACCACATCGGCAGATCCCCCCCACGTGACTCACAATCACCTTCTGTGAAAAAGAAAGGAAACCTAAACTGCAATGATGCTCGTTTGAGCAGAAACATGCCAAAAACACAGACAAAAGCGCAGCGGTCAAGATGGCCGTCAGTTTGAAGCATGCAGTTTAAAGTTCGAATGCGTCCATGCTTAAAGTTGAAGCTCGATGTGCCACACAGATGAATAGATAAAGCACTGCATGCCGTGCTGATCAAGGGGGAAAGAGCAAAGGAAGCACGCGTTGTGATGTACAACCAAGAGGAACCGTGATAGCCAATCCGAAGGAACAATTAGTGAAATCGCCTGGGCGTGAACCAAGCACCCAAAGGAGGGACAATTACAAGCAATGCACCAATAAAAAGTCAGCATTTCTGATAGTAACAAAAAAGAACGAATGGCAATCAATGGCCTTGGTTAAAGCCCATATTGTAGATACATCATGCCTTGCAGGGCAGCGCATGCACGCTGACTCTAGGCTTGACCTAAAAAGGAGATATGATACGGTCGTAACCCTTTTTTTAATTGCTGGCAGGGTAGGAAGGAAGGCAGGGGATACAAAGAGGGAGAGAAGGAATGAGTGTCGGGGGCAACATAGACAACGGAGGGGGTGGGTATTAAAGCACTTGAGGTATAGCTCTGCCAAGTATCATGCATCAGTGGTTATACCAATGCAGTTTAGCGTGGAAGTCCTCATCACCGCACTAAAATGCTTAGTCATGCATTTATAGCGTCTCCTAACACAGCAGCACTGCTAGGCATAAGAAACTGCAAATGGGAGCAGACCATTGCAAAAGCGCAAGCAGCGGGCTACCAGCTGGCAGTGCTGTGCAAACTGTGCTGCCAGTGAGCCTGCATTTTACAGTGCCGCCTTCAAGGTTGAGTTTCTTCACTAACAATAATGAACACAAGTTGTCATCACACAGCATAGCGTAGCCTCAGGCTCTGGCTGCAGTGCACAATAAAGCCGAGCCTCAGGTGCCGTGGCTAAGTCTGTCAAACAGACTCTGACAATTACATCCTCCCTGGAGAGTAGTAATCACCCTGAGACTACTCAGCAGTGCACTGCCCCTTGCTCAGACTGAGACTGAGAGTGACAATGCATCCAGGGGGTGGCAACTTGCCCTGTTGTATTTCGAAAACTGGCGCTACCTGCACAGCACCATCAGTGACAGTTAACTCAATTTCACAAAGTCAGTGATTGGATGATGATTGGCCAGTGACCTGGCAACTGATGGGCAAAATTATGTTTCTGTGTTGCTGCATGTTGTGTGCTCCCCCGCAGGCATAGAGTGAGTGGGGCTGTCAGCACCTCTCAGACCACGCAGCGCTACAGGCCCCCGGCCTCATTGACAGTGCTTTGCTTGCACTACCTTGTGTGCTAGTGTGTCAGCACACTGACAGACTGGCACCACAATGCTTTTTCAAAATCCTCCTGCCGGCCCCCAAGAAGGCATTGCTGCGAGTGGGCAGGGCCCATGGGGCCCACCTGCTGACACGAGAAAAACAACAAGTGGCTCATGTCACACTTGCTGCTCTCGATAGGCATCCACATGTGGGAAGGCACAGATGACAATATGCTTGTGTCCAGTCATGGCAATGACATGTGCCACACTGCAATGATTCAAAAAGCTGGGGCGACTGCAAAGTGTGGCAGACATTCAATGCGCAGGGAGCTTTTCCCCGTGTATGCCCAAGAGAGAGAGCACAAGGTCTCCACTTACTTTTACTCCACACCGTCACCAGCAGCACTGAGCAGGAGAACATGACAGCAGACTAGGTAGCAGCATCTCTGCACTAGTTGAGTGTCAAAAGGCAGCCAGAGTGAGTCCACACACAGGAGCAGCTATAACATGAGGGTCAGTCCGCAGAGGGCCAGCAGAGGGAGTTGGTAAGTGGCAGGCAAGGCAACCATTAAGAGAAAGACAACGTGATCTGTCTGTCACTGCGCTGTTTGGGGTGATCATGTTTGTATGTCATAGTGTGGTTCTCTAAATCAATGAGAAAAAGAGATTTCAAATCTAATTTCTAAGTTGTGATAAAAGATGTGTTTATGTAGCTAAGTTACATCATGGCCCGGCAATTCTGCACTTTTCAGGCACAGTAATGCCATTATTTGTCCATGGTGCAGCAAGGGTCAGAGCAGCCCTGGTCAGTAGTGGCCAGTCCAGGAGTTTCTCACATTTTTATAGTGGAGGACGGTTGTGATAGTAACCTTCCATTTGAGGTACTTAGCAGCTGTTTCAAGATTGTTTTAGAGCTTTTCATTGCTCAAAAGACTGTCATTTCACTTTCCTTGCACTTCAGTGCTTGGTTTTACTCACGAAAAAGTGTAACTCTGAGTGTCACATATTTGGTCGTTGAATGTCATTCATAAGTACGTTTAAACCATGGAAATTTCACACATAAGCAGCACATAAGCAGCTATGGAGGCAACATGGGTGTGTGGGTGAGTCAGGGTTGCAACACGGACAATGGATGGTGGAAGGGAGGGGCTCAGAGCAAGCACATGGACGAAGCATGGTGGGAGAGCGGGTACAAGCAAACACTGGCAGCAACACGGACAACAACAGGAGGGAGGGTGGGTAAGGTACATAGCAATATGGGCAACAACAGAGGAGGGTGAGTGGGGAAAGCAACAACACAAGAAAAACGGAAGGAGTGAGGATGGGTGGGGTCGCAAGCAACAACACAAGGAACAATAGAAGAAGGTAGTGTAGGTGGAGGCAAGCAACAACACAGGCAACTGAAGGAGGGTAGGTGTTGAAAGCAACTACACAGGCAACAACCAATGAAAGGAGAGTTGGTGGGGGGAAAGCAAGAATAACTGTTGCAACAACGGAAGAAGGGAGGGTGGATGGAAGTAAGCAACACCATAGGCAACAATGGAATGAGGATAGAGGTGGATGTTGCAAGCAACAACATGGACAACAACGGAATGAGGGAGGGCCCAGGGCACGCAACGACAAGTGCAACAATGGAAGTAGGGTAAGCAGGTAGAAGCAATAAATATTGCGGACAACAATGGAAGGAGGGAGGGTGGGAGCAAGCAAGCAACAACACTGGGAACAATGGAAGGAAGGAATGAAGGAAAGAGGGTGGTTGAAGGAAGCTACAACATGGGCAGCAATGGAAGATGGGAAGGTGGGTGTTGCAAGCAAAAACACAGGCAACAACCAAAGGGAGTTGGATGGGTGGGGCAAGCAACAACACGGAAAACAATGGAAGGAGGGAGTGTGGGTACGCAACATGGATGAGGGAGGGACCCTATGTGGGAGAAGTACATGAGGGAGCCAGCTGAACAAGACGCACTCTAGTATAGTGCTTAAACACAAAGAAAAAGTAAGGCTTAAAAAACATGATCAGTGGAATGATACAAGTAGTGTGTCCATGCTCGAGTGGAGGGAAAAACATGCAAAAAGAAAGGAAGCCTACGGCAGCTTACAAATAAAAAGCAAACGAAAGAGAGTGACAATAAAACCAACGAATCGTAAGCAATGATCGGGCTCTAAGCCCACTCTTAGAAAACAAAAGATCTCAAAATCACAGCGCATGCGCTGCCTAGGCGAGACCTACAAAGCAAATGTATACAATTCTGTATGTTTTCTTTCGATATATAAACCTAAAACAGCAGGTATGTGAATAAATCATTTAAAAGTGTCTAATTGTTTAATACTTAATAAAGGAAATGGAGGCATGATTTTTACTAATGAGGACTGAGCATTTTACACAAATTTGTTTCCACCTACTAGCTCTTGGCTGTTCCAAAATAGCAAACGTAAGCAAATAATATCTTTTTCTAGTGTAACCCGATTATCAAGTAGTTGTATGTCATGTGAGATCGCAGTCTTCACTTTTTAATTACACCATGTTGTATTCTGGGACTGGAAAAGTTTCTCTTTTAAGTTTGACAGTACAGCTGAAAAATGATAGCAAGTAAAGTGGTAATGTGGCTAAATGAGAAGGACATTAAATATGCTTTGTGGGCATCAACAGTGCAATAGTCAACAACTTGAAAAGAATCAGTACTTCCCAGGCACCTGCAGTGGAAACCTCAGTCAAACACAGAATAGCTACAGTCAGGTACACTAGTACACCTGCACATTGTTACAAGCACAGGTGTACTAGATGACTTCCTAAGGAGCCAAGAGAAGTGCATACAAATTTGAGGGAAACATTTTCAAATTTAAAAAAAAATCAATTAGAAAAGAATCCTTAGTCTAGATCTCTTGTTGGATTTTGGTGTTGGATGCATCGTCTATTTGGTTTGCTTATGGTGCAGTGTTATTTGATGGCAGCAAGTCTGGTTGCCACTGGTTACAGCACACACTTGCCTTGCACTATAGCATTGAGTATTTGACATTTTACAAAAATTCTAAATTAGTAGATAACACGACATGGCCATATAAGCTAAGTGAACAGAGTACCAAAAAAATGGCCCATACTGGCTATATTTGGTAGCACCTACGTACCAAGTGTTAACACTTACTGGCATAGAATTTGACATGCTATTCACTTGTTGGCTAAGTTAGCACAGTATTTCTCTGTAACATCACACCCTTCGTAGTAATTTCCACTCTGCTTTATAGGAATACCAAATATTACGGATTACACATTGCTATAGTATCTCGTATCTCCTACTATTCAATGGTTACCTTTTAGCCATTGACCAATTAATATATTTTTTAATTATTTTATTTGGCAGGGTATTACAGTAGGTCTATCTACATTTGAAATTTGTAATGCACCCTCACATTCAGTTCTTGTGGAGGATACCATGCACCTGTACGCTGCTGTAATATTTTGTTTAAAGAGTTAACGCTTACCTTGATAAGATTTGAAACAGTTTTATGATGGCCTGTTGACTACAGTGTTTTCCCGCCAAGTCACACCCTTTTTTGTGTTTTCCAACATCTTCTTCTACAGGGACTCCAAATATTGTGGCTCATTTATTTCTTTATCTTGTATCCCCTACATCTCAAGGCTTACCTTTTAGCTATTAACCAACTGAAATGGCTTTTTATTTGATAGGAGATTACAGTATCTTTTAGCACTTTTGATACCATTCCACAAGCTTTCACTTTGGGTTCCATTAGGGGATACCAAATATAATGGCTCATATGGGCTAAAATATTTGGTATCCCCTGTTTCTTGGGTTAAAACGTATTAGGATTTGACATGGTCCTGAATTGTTTATAATTTACACTGTCTCTTTCAACATGGATACTGAACATTATTGAACATGCAGTGATGTAACATCTGCTGTCCCATTTTTTTTCCAAGGTTTACCTTTTAACCATTGACAAGTTAAAATTGCCTTTTATTTGACAGCAGATTACAATATCTTTAAGCACTTTTAATTGTATTCCAAAAGCTTTCAAATTCGGTTCGTTTGGGGGATACCAAACATAATGGTCAATAAGGGCTGTAATCTTTGCTATTCCATATGTTATTAGACTTAAAGCTTACTAGGACAAAATTTGACATGTCCTTAAGTTGGCAGGGTGAACAGAGTGTTTTTCTGCCATATCGCAGCATTTTTGTGTATTCCAGAGTCTCTTTATATGTGGACACCAAATATTACAGCTCAGGTTTTGCTATAATATGTGGTATTTCCTACTTTTCAAGGTTTACCTTTTAGCAATTGACAAGTTGTAATTGCCTCTTATTTGAGAGCAGATTACAGTAACTTTTAGTACTTTTGAATGCATTTCACAAGCTTTCACATCGAGTTCATTTTGGGATACCAAATATAATCACCCATACAGACTATAATATTTAGTATCCCATAGGTTTTTGGGGTTAAAAAATACCAGGATTCAATTGGACATGGTCTTATGTTGGTTTGGTGAGGACAGTTTTTTTCTGCCAACTGGCACCCTTCCTTGAGTTTTCTAACATTTCTTAGTATGGGGATGCCAGATATTATGGCTCATTCATTCATTAAATATCTTGTATCTCCTTTTCATGGGTCACCCTTTAGCCATTGACCACTTGAAGTTGCCTTTTATTTGATAGCAGACTACAGCATCATTTCATATTTTTTACATTATTCCATAGGATTTTACATCTGGTTCCTTTAGGGGATACCAAATATAATCACCTTTAACATCTATAATATTTGGTATCCCCTGTGCTTCTGGAGTTGGAACTTACCAGTATTCACTTTGGCATGGTCTTATGTTGGATGTGTGAGCACAGTATTTCTATGCCAAATATCACCCTTACTTTTGATTTCCAACATCGATTACATTGGGGATACCTAATATTATGGCTCACGCATTGCTGTAATATCTCGTATCCACTACATTTCATGGGTTACCCTTTAGCCATTGACCTCCTGAAGTTGTCTTTAATTTGATAACAGAAAACAGTATCTTTTCACATTTTTTACATCATTCCACAAGATTGTACGTCAGGTTCTCTATGAGGATGCCATATATAATAGCCTATACTGGGTATAATATTTGGTATCCTCTATGTTTCTTGGGTTAGAACTTACCAGGATTCGATTTGGCATGGTCTTATGTTAGATGGGTGAGCAAAGTATTTCTATGCCAAATAGCACCCTTACTTTTGCTTTCCAACATTGCTTACAATGTAGATACCAAATATTATGGCTCACGCATTGCTGCAATATCTCGTATCCCCTACATTTCATGGGTTACTTTTTAGCCTTTGACCACTTGAAGTTGCCTTTTATTTGCTAGCAGACTACAGTATCTTTTCACATTTTTTACATTATTCCACAAGATTTTACATCCAGTTCCCTTAGGGGATACCAAATATAATGGCCTATACCGGCTATAATATCTGGTATCCCCTGTGTTTTTGTGTTAGAATTTGCCAGGATTCAGTTTGACATGGTCTTATGTTGGATGGGTGAGCACAGTATTTCTATGTTAATTATAACCCTTCCTTTTGTTTTCCAACATCGTTTACTATGGGGATACCAAATATTATGGCTCACGCATTGCTGTAATATCTCGTATCCCCTAAGCTTCATATGTTACCCTTTAGCCGTTCACCAGTTGAAGTTGCCTTTTATTTCTTAGCAGGTTACAGTATCTTTTAAGATTTTTACATCATTCCATAAGATTTTACATCGGGTTCCCTTGGGGGATACCAAATATAATGGCCTTTACCGTCTATAATATTTGGTATCCCCTATGTTTCTGGGGTTAGAACTTACCAGTATTCAATTTGACATGGTCTTATGTTGGATGGATGGGCCCAGTATTTCTATGGCAAAGAGCACCCTTCCTTTTGTTTTCCAACATCGTTTACAATGGGGATACCAAATATTATGGCCCAGGCATTGCTGTAATATCTCGTATCCCCTGCGTTTCATGGGTTACCCTTCAGCCATTGACCACTTGAAGTTGTCTTTGCTTTGATAACAGACTAAAGTATCTTTTCACATTTTTTACATTATTCAACAAGATTGTACGTCCGGTTCTCTTAGGGGATACCATATATAATGGCCTATAGCGGCTATAATATTTGGTATCCCCTGTGTTTCTTGGGTTAGAACGTACCAGGATTCGATTTAGCATGGTCTTATGTTGGATGGGTGAGCACAGTATTTCTATGCCAAATAGCACCCTTCCTTTTGCTTTCCAACATCGTTTACAATGGGGATACCAAATAATATGGCTCACGCATTGCTGTAATATCTCGTATCCCCTACGTTTCATGGGTTACCCTTTAGACATAGACCACTTGAAGTTGTCTTTTCTTTGATAACAGACTACAGTATTTATTTCAAATTTTTTACATTATTCCACAAAATTGTACGTCCGGTTCTCTTAGGGGATACCATATATAATGGCCTATACTGGCTATATTGTTTGGTATCCTCTGTGTTTCTTGGGATAGAACTTACCAGGATTCGATTTGGCATGGTCTTATGTTAAATGGGTGAGCACAGTATTTCTATGCCAAATAGCACTCTTCCTTTTGCTTTCCATCATCATTTACAATGGGGATACCAAATATTATGGCTCATGCATTGCTGCGATATCTCGTATCCCCTATGTTTCATGGGTTACCCTGCAGCCATTGACCACTTGAAGTTGTCTTTTATTTGATAGCAGACTACATTATCTTTTCACATACTTTACATCATTCCACAAGATTTTACATCCGGTTCCCTTAGGGGATATCATCTATAATGGCCTATACCTGCATTAATATGTGGTATCCCCTGTGTTTCTTGGGTTAGAACTTACCAGGATTCAGTTTGACATGGTCTTATGTTCGAATGGTGAGCACAGTGTTTCTATGCCGAATAGCACACTTCCTTTTGCTTTCCAACATCATTTACTATGGGGATACCAAATATTATGGCTCACGCATTGCTGTAATATCTCCTATCCCCTAAGTTTCATAGGTTACCCTTTAGCCACTCACCAGTTGAAGTTGCCTTTTATTTGATAGTAGACTAAAGCATCTTTTCAGATTTTTTTACATCATTCCACAAGATTTTACATCCGGTTCCCTTGGGGGATACCAAATATAATGGCCTTTACCGTCTATAATATTTGGTATCCCTATGTTTCTGGGGTTAGAACTTACCAGTATTCAATTTGACATGGTCTTATGTTGGATGGATGAGCCCAGTATTTCTATGGCAAAGAGCACCCTTCCTTTTGTTTTCCAACATTGTTTATAATGGGGATACCAAATATTATGGCTCATGCATTGCTGTAATATCCCGTATCCCCTGCGTTTCAAGGGTTACCCTTTAGCCATTCACCACTTGAAGTTGTCTTTTCTTTGATAACAGACTACAGCATCTTTTCAAATTTTTTACATTATTCCACAAGATTATACGTCCGGTTCTTTTAGGGGATACCATATATAAGTCCTATACCTGCTATAATATTTGGTATCCCCTGTGTTTCTTCAGTTAGAACTTACCAGGATTCAGTTTGACATGGTCTTATGTTGGATGGGTGAGCACAGTATTTCTGTGCCAAATAGCACCCTTCCTTTTGCTTTCCAACATCGTTTACAATGGGGATTCCAAATATTATGGCTCACGCATTGCTGCAATATCTCGTATCCCCTACGTTTCATGGGTTACTTTTTAGCCATTGACCACTTGAAGCAGCCTTTTCTTTGATAACAGACAACAGTAACTTTTCACATTTTTACATTATTCCACAAGATTGTACGTACGGTTCTCTTAGGGGATATCATATATAATGGCCTGTACCGGCTATAATATTTGTTATCCCCTGGGCTTCTTGGGTTAGAACTTACCAGGATTCAGTTTGACATGGTCTTATGTTGAATGGATGAGCCCAGTATTTCTATGACAAAGAACACCCTTCCTTTTGCTTTCCAACATCAATTACAAAGGGGATACCAAATATTATGGCTCACGCATTGCTGTAATATCTCGTATCCCCTACGTTTCATGGGTTACCCTGCAGCCATTGACCACTTGAAGGTGCCTTTTATTTGATAGCAGACTACATTATCTTTTCACATACTTTACATCATTCCACAAGATTTTACATCCGGTTCCCTTAGGGGATATCATATATAATGGCCTATACCTGCATTAATATGTGGTATCCCCTGTGTTTCTTGGGTTAGAACTTACCAGGATTCAGTTTGACATGGTCTTACGTTCGATTGGTGAGCACAGTAATTCTATGCCGAATAGCACCCTTCCTTTTGCTTTCCAACATCGTTTACTATGGGGATACCAAATGTTATGGCTCATGCATTGCTGTAATATCTCGTATCCCCTAAGTTTCATAGGTTACCCTTTAGCCACTCACCAGTTGAAGTTGCCTTTTATTTGATAGTAGACTAAAGTATCTTTTCAGATTTTTACATCATTCTACAAGATTTTATATCCGGTTCCCTTAGGGTATACCAAATATAATGGCCTTTACCGTCTATAATATTTGGTATCCCCGATGTTTCTGGGGTTAGAACTTACCAGTATTCAATTTGACATGGTCTTATGTTGGATGGGTGAGCCCAGTATTTCTATGACAAAGAACACCCTTCCTTTTGCTTTTCAACTCGTTTAAAATGGGGATACCAAATATTATGGCTCACGCATTGCTGTAATATCTTGTACCCCTAAGTTTCATAGGTTACCCTTTAGGCACTCACCAGTTGAAGTTGCCTTTTATTTGATAGTAGACTAAAGAATCTTTTCAGATTTCTTTATATCATTCCACAAGATTTTACATCCGGTTCCCTTAGGGGATACCAAATATAATGGTCTTTACGGTCTATAATATTTGGTATCCCCTATGTTTCTGGGGTTAGAACTTACCAGTATTCAATTTGACATGGTCCTATGTTGGATGGATGAGCCCAGTATTTCTATGGCAAAGAGCACCCTTCCTTTTGTTTTCCAACATTGTTTATAATGGGGATACCAAATATTATGGCTCACGCATTGCTGTAATATCTCGTATCCCCTGCGTTTCAAGGGTTACACTTTAGCCATTCACCACTTGAAGTTGTCTTTTCTTTGATAACAGACTACAGTATCTTTTCACATTTTTTACATTATTCCACAAGATTGTACGTCCGGTTCTCTTAGGGGATACCATATTTAAGTCCTATACCGGCTATTATATTTGGTATCCCCTGTGTTTCTTCAGTTAGAACTTACCAGGATTCAGTTTGACATGGTCTTATGTTGGATGGGTGAGCACAGTATTTCTGTGCCAAATAGCACCCTTCCTTTTGCTTTCCAACATCGTTTACAATGGGGATACCAAATATTATGGCTCAAGCATTGCTGCAATATCTCGTATCCCCTACGTTTCATGGGTTACTTTTTAGCCATTGACCACTTGAAGTAGCCTTTTCTTTGATAACAGACAACAGTAACTTTTCACATTTTTACATTATTCCACAAGATTGTACGTACGGTTCTCATAGGGGATATCATATATATTGGCCTATACTGGCTATAATATTTGTTATCCCCTGTGTTTCTTGGGTTGGAACTTACCAGGATTCAGTTTGACATGGTCTTATGTTGGATGGATGAGCCCAGTATTTCTATGACAAAGAACACCCTTCCTTTTGCTTTCCAACATCAATTACAAAGGGGATACCAAATATTATGGCTCACGCATTGCTGTAATATTTCGTATCCCCTACGTTTCATGGGTTACCCTGCAGCCATTGACCACTTGAAGTTGCATTTTATTTGATAGCAGACTACATTATCTTTTCACATTCTTTACATCATTCCACAAGATTTTACATCTGGTTCCCTTAGGGGATATCATATATAATGGCGTATACCTGCTATAATATGTGGTATCCCCTGTGTTTCTTGGGTTAGAACTTACCAGGATTCAGTTTGACATGGTCTTACGTTCGATCGGTGAGCACAGTATTTCTATGCCAAATAGCACCCTTCCTTTTGCTTTCCAACATCGTTTACTATGGGGATACCAAATATTATGGCTCATGCATTGCTGTAATATCTCGTATCCCTAAGTTTCATAGGTTACCCTTTAGCCACTCACTAGTTGAAGTTGCCTTTTATTTGATAGTAGACTAAAGTATCTTTTCAGATTTTTTTACATCATTCCACAAGATTTTACATCCGGTTCCCTTAGGGGATACCAAATATAATGGCCTTTACCGTCTATAATATTTGGTATCCCCTATGTTTCTGGGGTTAGAACTTACCAGTATTCAATTTGACATGGTCTTATGTTGGATGGATGAGCCCAGTAATTCTATGGCAAAGAGGACCCTTCCTTTTGCTTTCCAACAACGTTTTCTATGGGGATACCAAATATTATGGCTCACGTATTGCTGTAATATCTCGTATCCCCTAAGTTTCATAGGTTACCCTTAGCCACTCACTAGTTGAAGTTGCCTTTTATTTGATAGTAGACTAAAGTATCTTTTCAGATTTTTTTACATCATTCCACAAGATTTTACATCCGGTTCCCTTAGGGATACCAAATATAATGGCCTTTACCGTCTAAAATATTTGGTATCCCCTATGTTTCTGGGGTTAGAACTTACCAGTATTCAATTTGACATGGTCTTATGTTGGATGGATGAGCCCAGTAATTCTATGGCAAAGAGGACCCTTCCTTTTGCTTTCCAACAACGTTTACTATGGGGATACCAAATATTATGGCTCACGCATTGCTGTAATATCTTGTATCCCCTAAGTTTCATAGGTTACCCTTTAGCCACTCACCTGTTGAAGTTGCCTTTTATTTGATAGTAGACTAAAGTATCTTTTCAGATTTCTTTACATCATTCCACAAGATTTTACATCCGGTTCCCTTAGGGGATACCAAATATAATGGCCTTTACCGTCTATAATATTTGGTATCCCCTTTGTTTCTGGGGTTAGAACTTACCAGTATTCAATTTGACATGGTCTTATGTCGGATGGATGAGCCCAGTATTTCTATGACAAAGAACACCCTTCCTTTTGCTTTCCAACTTGTTTAAAATAGGGATACCAAATATTATGGCTCACGCATTGCTGTAATATCTTGTATCCCCTATGTTTCATAGGTTACCCTTTAGCCATTGACCACTTGAAGTTGCCTTTTATTTGATAGCAGACTACAGTAACTTTTCAAATTTTTTTACATCATTCCACGAGATTTTACATCCAGTTCCTTTAAGGGATACCAAATATAATGGCCTAGACCGGCTATAATATCTGGTATCCCTGGTGTTTCTTGGTTTAGAACTTACCAGGATTCAATTAGACATGGTCTTATGTTGGATGGGTGAGCACATGTCTCTATGCCAAATAGCACCCTTCCTTTTGTTTTCCAACATTGTTTACTATGGGGATACCAAATATTATGGCTCACGCATTGCTGTAATATCTCGTATCCCCTATGTTTATAGGTTACCCTTTAGCCATTCACCACTTGAAGTTGCCTTGTACTTGATAGCAGGCTACAGTAACTTTTCACATTTTTTACATCATTCCACAAGATTGTACGTCCGGTTCCCTAAGGGGATACCATATATAATGGCCTATACCGGCTATAATATTTGGTATCCCCTGTGTTTCTCGGATTAGAATTTACCAGGGTTCAACTTGACTGGTCTTATGTTGGATGGTTGAGCACAGTATTTCTAGGCCAAATGGCGACCTTCCTTTTGCTTTCCAACATCGTTTACTATGGGGATACCAAATATTATGGCTCACGCATTGCTGTAATATCTCGTATCCCCTAAGTTTCATGGGTTACCTTTTAGCCATTAACCACTTGAAATTGTCTTTTATTTGATAGCAGACTACAGTATCTTTTCACATTTTTTACATCATTCCACAAGATTGTACGTCCCGTTCCCTTAGGGGATACCATATATAATGGCCTATACCGGCTATAATATTTGGTATCCCCTGTATTTCTTGGGTTAGAACTTACCAGGATTCAATTTGACATGGTTTTATGTTAGATGGGTGAGCACAGTATTTCTATGCTGATTATAACCCTTCCTTTTGCTTTTCAGCATCATTTACTATGGGGATACCAAATATTTTGGCTCTTGCATTGCTTTTATATCTCGTATCCTCTATGTTTCGTAGGTTACCCTTTAGCAATTCACCAGTTGAAGTCGCCTTTTACTTGATAGCAGACTACAGTAACTTTTCACATTTTTTACATCATTCCTCAAGTTTTACATCTGGTACCCTTATGGGATATCATATTTAATGGCCTACACTGAATATAATATATGGCATCCCCTGTGTTTCTGGGGTTTAACTTACCAGTATTCAATTTGACATGGTCTTATGTTGGATGGATGAGCACAGTATTTCTATGGCAAACAGCACCCTTCCTTTTGCTTTCCAACATCGTTTACAATAGGGATAGCAAATATTATGACTCTTGCCTTGCTATCATGGGTTACCCTTTAATCATTGACGACTTGAAACTGCCTTTCATTCAATAGCAGACTACAGTAACTTTTCACATTTTTTGCATCAGTCCACGAGATTTTATATCCGGTTCCCTTAAGGGATACCAAATATAATGGCCTAAACCGGCTATAATACCTGGTATCCCCTGTGTTCTTGGGGTTAGAACTTACCACTAATCAATTTGACATGGTCTTATGTTGGATGGATGAGCACAGTATTTCTATGGCACATAGCGACCTTCCTTTTGCTTTCCAACATAGTTTAGTATGGGGATACCAAATATTATGGCTCACGCATTGCTGTAATATGTCGTTTCCCCTACGTTTCATGGGTTACCCTTTAGCCATTGATGACTTGAAGTTGTCTTTTATTTGATATCAGACTACAGAACATTTTCAAATTTTTTACGTTGTTCCACAAGATTTTACATCTGGTTCCCTTAAGGGATACCAAATATATTGGCCTACACCGGCTATACTATCTGGTATCCCCTGTGTTTCTGGGGTTAGAACTTACCAGTATTCAATCTGACATGGTATTATGTTGGATGGATGAGCACAGTATTTCTATTGCAAATAGTACACTTCCTTTTGCTTTCCAACATCATTTACAACGGGGATACCAAATATTATGGCTCACGCATTGC
This sequence comes from Calotriton arnoldi, assembly GCA_963921515.1. Taxonomy (NCBI): domain Eukaryota; kingdom Metazoa; phylum Chordata; class Amphibia; order Caudata; family Salamandridae; genus Calotriton; species Calotriton arnoldi. Next base: position 246,965 of record CAWUFW010014915.1, read on the forward strand.
TGTAATATCTTGTATCCCCTATGTTTCATGGGTTACCCTTTAGCCATTGACCACTTGAAGTTTCGTTTTATTTGATAGCAGACTACAGTAACTTCTCACATTTTTTACATTATTCCACGAGATTTTACATCCCGTTCCTTTACGGGATACCTAATATAATGGCCTATACCGGCTATAATATTTGGTATCCCCTGTGGTTCTCGGGTTAGAACTTACCAGGGTTCAACTTGACATGGTCTTATGTTGTATGGTTGAGCACAGTATTTCTAGGCCAAATGGAGACCTTTCTTTTGCTTTCCAACATCGTTTACTATGGGGATACGAAATATTATGGCTCACGCATTGCTGTAATATCTCGTATCCCCCAAGTTTCATGGGTTACCTTTTAGCCATTAACCACTTGAAGTTGTCTTTTATTTGATAGCAGACTACAGTATCTTTTCACATTTTGTACATCATTCCACAAGATTGTACGTCCTGTTCCCTTAGGGGATACCATATATAATGGCCTATACCGGCTATAATATTTGGTATCCCCGGTATTTCTTGGGTTAGAAATTCCCAGGATTGAATTTGACATGGTTTTATGTTTGATGGGTGAGCACAGTATTTCTATGCTGATTATAACCCTTCCTTTTGCTTTCCAGCATCATTTACTATGGGGATACCAAATATTTTGGCTTTTGCATTGCTTTTATATCTCGTATCCCCTATGTTTCATAGGTTACCCTTTAGCAATTCACCAGTTGAAGTTGCCTTTTACTTGATAGCAGACTACAGTAACTTTTCACATTTTTTACATCATTCCTCAAGATTTTACATCTGGTACCCTTATGGGATACCATATTTAATGGCCTACACTGAATATAATATATGGTATCCCCTGTGTTTCTGGGGTTTAACTTACCAGTATTCAATTTGACATGGTCTTATGTTGGATGGATGAGCACAGTATTTCTATGGCAAACAGCACCCTTCCTTTTGCTTTCCAACATCGTTTACAATAGGGATACCAAATATTATGGCTCTTGCCTTGCTGTAATATCTTGTATCCCCTACATATCATGGGTTACCCTTTAATCATTGACGACTTGAAACTGCCTTTCATTCAATAGCAGACTACAGTAACTTTTCACATTTTTTACATCAGTTCACGAGATTTTATATCCGGTTCCCTTAAGGGATACCAAATATAATGGCCTAAACCGGCTATAATACCTGGTATCCCCTGTGTTCCTGGGGTTAGAACTTACCACTAATCAATTTGACATGGTCTTATGTTGGATGGATGAGCACAGTATTTCTATGGCACATAGCGACCTTCCTTTTGCTTTCCAACATCGCTTACTATGGGGATACCAAATACTATGGCTCACGCATTGCTGCAATATCTCGTATCCCCTACGTTTAATGGGTTACCCTTTAGCCATGGATGACTTGAAGTTGTCTTTTATTTGATATCACACTACAGAACATTTTCACATTTTTTACGTCGTTCCACAAGATTTTACATCCGGTTCCCTTAAGGGATACCAAATATATTGGCCTACACCGGCTATATTATCTGGTATCCCCTGTGTTTCTGGGGTTAGAACTTACCAGTATTCAATCTGACATGGTATTATGTTGGATGGATGAGCACAGTTTTTCTATTGCAAATAGGACACTTCCTTTTGCTTTCCAACATCATTTACAATGGGGATACCAAATATTATGGCTCACGCATTGCTGTAATATCTTGTATCCCCTATGTTTCATGGGTTACCCTTTAGCCATTGACCAATTGAAGTTGCCTTTTATTTGATAGCAGACTACAGTAAATTCTCAAATTTTTACATCATTCCACGAGATTTTACATCCGGTTCCTTTACGGGATACCAAATATAATGGCCTATACCGGCTATAATATCTGGTATCCCTGGTGTTTCTTGGTTTAGAACTTACCAGGATTCAATTAGACATGTCTTATGTTTGATGGGTGAGCACTTGTCTCTATGCCAAATAGCACCCTTCCTTTTGCTTTCCAACATCGTTTACTATGGGGATACCAAATATTATGGCTCACGCATTACTATTATATCTCGTATCCCCTATGTTTATGGGTTACCCTTTAGCCATTCACCACTTGAAGTTGCCTTGTACTTGATAGCAGGCTACAGTAACTTTTCAAATTTTTACATCATTCCTCAAGATTGTACGTCCTGTTCCCTTAGGGGATACCATATATAATGGCCTCTACCGGTTATAATATTTGGTATCCCCTCTGTTTCTTGGATTAGAACTTACCAGGATTCAACTTGAAATGGTCTTATGTTGGATGGGTGAGCACTGTATTTCTATGCGAAATAGCGACCTTACTTTTGCTTTCCAACATCTTTTACTATGGGGATACCAAATATTATGGCTCACGCATTGCTGTAATATCTTGTATCCCCTATGTTTCATAGGTTACCCTTTAGCCATTCACCAGTTGAAGTTGCCTTTTAGTTGATAGCAGACTACAGTAACTTTTCACATTTTTAGATCATTCCTCAAGATTTTACATCTGGTTCCCTTAGGGGATACCATATATAATGGCCTATACCGGATATAATATCTGGTATCCCCTGTGTTTCTGGGTTTAGAACTGACCAGTATTCAATTTGACATGATCTTATATTGGATGGACGAGCACAGTATTTCTATGGCCAATAGCACCCTTCCTTTTGCTTTCGAACATCGTTTACAATGGGGATACCAAATAGTATGGCTCACGCCTCGCTGTAATATCTTGTATCCCCTATGTTTCATAGGTTACCCTTTAGCCATTCACCAGTTGAAGTTGCCTTTTACTTGATAGCAGACTACAGTAACTTTTCACATTTTTACATCATTCCTCAAGATTTTACATCTGGTTCCTTTAGGGGATACCATATATAATGGCCTATACCGGATATAATATTTGGTATCCCCCTGTGTTTCTTGAGTTAGAACTTACCAGTATTCAATTTGACATGGTCTTATGTTGGATGGATGAGCACAGTATTTCTATGGCAAATAGCATCCTTCCTTTTGCTTTCCAACATCGTTTACAATAGGGATAGCAAATATTATGGCTCATGCATTGCTGTAATATCTCGTATCCCCTACGTTTCATAGGTTACCCTTTAGCCATTCACCACTTGATGTTGCCTTTTATTTACAGTACATTTCACATTTTATATATCATTCCACAAGATTTTACATTAGGTAACCTTAGGTAATACCAAATATAATGACCTATATGGCCTATAATTTTTGGTATTCCCTGTGTTTCTATTGTTGGAACTTGCCAGGCTTTAATTTGATATGGTCTTATTTTGGATGGGTGAGCACATTATTTCTATGCCAAATAGCACTCTTCCTTTTCCTTTCCAACATCGTTTACTATGGGGATACCAAATATTATGGCTCACGCATTGCTGTAATATCTCGTATCCCCAACATTTCATGGGTTACCCTTTAGCGATTGACCACTTGAAACAGCCCTTTATTTGATAGCAGACTACGGTATCTTTTCATATTTTTTACATCATTCCACAAGATTTTACATTCGGTACCCTTAGGGGATACTAAATATAATGCCCTATACAGCCTATAATATTTGGTATCCCCTCTGTTTCTCGGGTTGGAACTTACCAGGATTCAATTTGACATGGTCTTATGTGGATTGGTGAGCACCTTATTTCTATGCCAAACAGCATCATTCCTTTAGCTTTCCAACATCTTTTACTATGGGATACCAAACATTATTGTCAGTGAAATTGCTCTCCCACCCTCGCAGCTCCACCATTAAGTGAGACCTGCCCCTGCCCCTGCACTCTCGAGTATTGGTGATCGAGGCCCTCCTCCACCCGCAGGTTTCCCTGCGCCTCATCCCTGGTGGTCCAGTGGACCTCTGTCTCCTTCCTCTAACTCTGCTCTTTCACTCATTCACCTTTCTGCACTTTTCTGCATCTCTGCTCTTTTGTGCCTTATTTCTGCTCATTTTCCCTTCCTCTCGCTCTGCCCTTTCACTAGTTTTCACTCGTTTTTCTACCCTCTTTTATCTTTCACCTTTCTGCATCTCTGCTCTTTTGTGCCTTATTTCTGCCTATTTTCCCTTTATCCCTTATTTCCTCCCTTTACCTTTCCCCGCCGCTGCTGCCCCCGTGGCCCCTCCCCCCCAGCGCGACCGGCCCAATCCAGCTCCCCTCCCCGCTCCCGCCTCCCAGCTGTGCAGCCCTCCCCGACCCCGCAGCTGGCGCACCGAAGGCGCGTCAAAGGCAAGCCTGTCTGCGCCCGTCCGCGACCCGACCGCGACCTGCGCCAGGAACCCTGGACCTCCAGCCTGCCAACGCTACGACCCAGCAGCACTCCACGCACTCAACCCAGGCCGCAACAACAACTGCAAGCTAGCATCACCAGCCGACTCCCACGGACCCTTCAGCTGTCACCGCTGCCGGGACACCTGCAGCACCGCCAAGAACACGGATCCAGCACAACCCGCCCACAAGAACACAACCGAACCGAAGACCCTGCAATGCATCCTCCTCAACGTCCGATCCCTCCACAAACACGCCACAGAAATGTGGGACCTCCTCGACAGCACCACCCGGACGTAGCGTTCGTCACCGAAACCTGGACCAACACCACCTCGGGACCGGACATCGCCATCGCCATCCCCCAAGGATACAAGATCTCTAAGAAGGACCGCCCCACCCGCCCAGGAGGAGGAATCGCCATCGTACACAAATCCAGCCTCTGCCTGAGCACACTCCCTGACGAGCCCACAGAACTGATGGAACACCTTCACTTCAAGATACTGGCCAGCCCCCCCGCCACCCTCTGAGGAACCCTCATCTACCGACCCCCTGGACCCCGCGGACCCTTCGCCAACTCCATCACGGACATTATCTCCCCACAGGCCATCGCATCCACCAACTACACCCTGCTGGGAGACCTCAACTTCCACCTCGACAACCAACTGGACCCCAACACCACATCCCTCCTGGACAACCTCCACAACATTGGACTGCGCCAGATCGTGACCGAGCCCACGCACTCAGCAGGACACACCCTCGACCCCTCTTCACTACAGGAAACTCCATCACCTTCAGCCACACCACCGAACTCCCATGGACCGACCATCGTTGCGTCCACTTCACCTTCAGAACACCCACCATCCACAGACACCAGCACCTGCTTCCACGAAGAAACTGGACCAAAATCACTGACGACCAGCTCACCTCCTCACTCAACAACTCCACCCCAACCATCGCGGAAAACGACGACCCCAACACCACAGCCCGAACCCTGCATAGATGGATCTTGGACAGCACCAACACCATAGCCCCCGTCAAGAAAAACAACAATACCCGCGCCAAGAAAGCCAGATGGTTTACCACCAAACTTCGAGAGTCCAGAAGCACATGCCGCCGCCTCGAAAAGGCCTGGAGGAACACCAAATCCACAGAAGCCCACGACAACTTCAGAGCCGCCACCAACGCCCACCATCAACTCATCAGAGAAACGAGGAAAAAAGCGATTGAAGACAGAATCTCCACCCACGCGCACAACAGCAAGGAACTCTTCAGCATCATCAAGGAGTTCGCCCAACCCACTAGCGAGTCTACCGACATCCCTCCCTCACAAGACCTCTGCAACAAACTCAGCACCTTTTTCCACCACAAAATCAAGAGCATCTACGACAACTTCGACGAAGACAACCAACACACTGAACCCTCACCAACCACCCCCGACACCCGGAAACCAGCGATTGACGACTGGACAGCCCTCACCACCGAAGACACACTGAAGACAATGAAGTCAATCCAATCAGGGGCCCCCACGGACCCCTGCCCCCACCACATCTTCAACAGAGCCGCCGACACCATCGCACCCATGCTCCGCCACACCATCAACCGCTCCCTGGCGACCGCCTCGTTCCCCGACGACTGGAAACACGCCGAGGTCAACCCCCTCCTAAAGAAACCCTCAGCGGACCCCACCGACCTCAAAAACTACAGACCCATCTCCCTGCTCCTGTTCCCAGCGAAAGTCATCGAGAAAGCCATCAACAGCCAACTCGCCACATTCATTGAAGAACACAACATCCTCGACTCCTCCCAATCCGGCTTCAGAAAAAACCACAGTACGGAAACCGCCCTCCTCGCCGCAACAGACAACATCCGCACCCTACTGGACAAAGGAGAAACAGTAGCCCTCATCCTCCTCGACCTATCAGCGGCGTTCGACACAGTCTCCCACTGCACCCTAATACGCAGACTCTACGACGCAGGAATCCAGGACAAGGCCCTCGACTGGATCCGCTCCTTCCTCTCCGGCAGGACGCAGCGGGTCAGATTCCGCCCTTTCCTCTCGGACCCCACACCTACCACCTGCGGAGTCCACCAGGGCTCCTCCCTCAGCCCGACGCCCTTCAACGTCTACATGGCTCCACTCGCCCCCATCGTCAGAACCTACGGACTCAACATCGTGTCATACGCAGACGACACCCAGCTCATCCTCTCCCTATCCAACGAGCCCAACACCGCCAGACGCAACTTTCGAGAAGGCATGGAAGCCGTCGCCAAATGGATGAAAAACAGCTGCCTACAACTAAACACCAACAAAACAGAAGTACTCATCATGGGCCCAAACCCCGATGCCTGGAGCGACACCTGGTGGCCCCCTGCCCTCGGAAACCCGCCAACCCCCACGGACCACGCACGCAACCTGGGAATCATCCTGGACTCCGAGCTCAAAATGGACCGCCAGATCAACTCTGTCTCGTCTTCCTGCTTCCACACCCTCCGCCTCCTTCGTAAGACCTTTAAATGGGTACCCCTCGAACACCGAAAGACCGTCACTCACGCCCTGGTCACCAGCAGACTCGACTACGGCATCGCACTCTACGCCGGAATAAACAAAAACCTCACCCGCAAGCTACAGAACAACCAGAACGCCGCCGCAAGACTGGTCCTCAACCTGCCAAAACACTGCCACATCTCCCAGCACCTGCGCACACTCCACTGGCTCCCTGTCGAGGCGAGAATCCCCATCAAGATGCTCACCCACGCACACAAGGCCCTCCACGGCACCGGACCAGCATACCTGAACATCCGACTCAAATTCCACGCACCCCAAAGGACCCTACGATCAGCCCAGATCTCCTACGCCGTGGTCCCCCGCACCAGAAAGACCAGATCGGGAGGCCGCTCCTTCTCCTTCCTCGCGGCCAAAGCATGGAACGCCCTTCCGCTCCACCTCAGACAGACAACATCGCTCCCCATCTTCGCAAGAAACCTCAAAACTTGGCTCTTCGACAGACCCCCTCCTTGATGGATGGAACCTGCACCCCCCCCCCCACCCCTAGCGCCTTGAGACCCTTACGGGTGAGTAGTCGCGCTTTAACAAACCCTTGATTGATTGATGGCTCACGCATTGCTGTAATATCTCGTATCCCCTACGTTTCCTGGGTTACCCTTTAGCCATTGACCAGTTGAAGTTGCATTTTATTTGATATCCGACTACTGTATCTTTTCACATTTCTTATATCATTCCACAAGGTTTTACATCCGATTCCTTTAGGGGATACCAAATTTAATGGCCTATACTGCCTATAATATTTAGTATCCCCTGTGTTTCTCGGTTTAGAACTTTCCAGGATTCAATTTGATATGGTCTTATGTTGGATGGGTGAGCACATTATTTCTATGTGAAATAGCACTCTTCCTTTTGCTTTCCAACAGCATTTACTACAGGGAAACTAAATATTATGGCTCACGCATTGCTGTAATATCTTGTATCTCCTACGTTTCACGGGTTACCCTTTAGCCATTGACCACTTGAAGCAGCCCTTCATTTGATAGCAGACTACAGTACCTTTTCACATTTTTTTCACCATTCCACAACATTTTACATTCGGTACCCTTAGGGGATACCAAATATAATGGCCTATAATATTTGGTATCCCCTGTGTTTCTCTGGTTGGAACTTACTAGGATTCAATTTGACATGGTCTTATGTTGAATGGGTGAGCACAGTATTTCTATGCCAAACAGCATAATTCCTTTAGCTTTCCAACATCGTTTACTATGGGATAACAAACATTATGGTTAACGCATTGCTGTAATATCTCGTATCCCCTACGTTTCATGGGTTACCCTTTAGCCATTGACCAGTTGAAATTACATTTTATTTGATAGCAGACTACAGTATCTTTTCAAATTTTTTCTATCATTCCTAAAGGTTTTACATCCGATTCCTTGAGGGGGATACCAAATATAATAGCCTATACGGCCTATAATATTTGGTATCCCCTGTGTTTCTCAGTTTAGAACATACTAGGATTCAATTTGACATGGTCTTATGTTGGATGGGTGAGCACAGTATTTCTATGCCAAATAGCACCCTTTCTTATGCTTTCCAACATCGTTTACTATGGGGATATATTATGGCTCACGCATTGCTGTAATGTCTCGTATCCCCTACGTTTCACGGGTTACCCTTTAGCCATTTACCACTTGAAGCAGCCCTTTATTTTATAGCAGACTACAGTATCTTTTCACATTTTTCATATCACTCCTCAAGATTTTACATCCGGTTCCATTAGGGGATACCAAATATAATGGCCTATACGGCCTATATTATTTAGTATCCCCTGTGTTTCTCAGTTTAGAACTTACCAGAATTCAATTTGACATGGTCTTATCATGGATTTGTGAGCACAGTATTTCTATGCCAAATAGCACCTTTCCTTTTGTTTTCCAACATTGTTTTCTATGAGAGCCAATTATAATGGCATAATCGGCCTATAATATTTGGTAACTCCCATGTGTGTCTCGGTTTGGAGCTTACAAGGATTGAGTTTGACATGGTAATTGTTGTGTGGGTGAGCACCGTATTTCGATGCCAAAAAGCAACATTCCTTTTGCTTTCCAACACCGTTTACTACAGGGATACCAAATATTATGGCTAACACATTGCTGGAATATCTCGTATCCCCCTACATTTCATGGGTTACCCTTTGCCATTGACCAATTGACGTTGCCATTAATTTGATAACAAACGACAGTATCTTTCTACATTTTTAAATCATTCCACAAGATTTTACATCCAATTTCTTTTGGGGAAACCAAATATAGAGGCCCATTGGGCTATAATGTTTAGTATCCCCTATGTTTCTCGGGTTAGAACTTACCAGAATTCAATTTGATATGGTCTTATGTTGACTGGGGAACACAGTATTATTCTGCCAACTGTCACCCTTCCTTGACTTTTCCAACAGCTATTATTATGGGGAAACCACATATTATGGCTCATACGTTGCTGTAATATCTTGTATCCCATACTTTACAAGGGTTACCTTTTAGCCATTGACCAACTGGAATTGCCTTTTATTTGATACAAGAATGCAGTCTCTTTTCACATTTTTGATATCATTCCACAATTTTTCAATTCCAGCTGCTTTGGGGGATACCAAATATAATGGCCCATATGGGCTATAATATTTAGTATCCCCTATGTTGCTCTGGTTAGAACTTATCAGGATTCAATCTGACATGGTCTTATGTTGTCTGGGTGAGCACAGTATTTTTCTGACAACTGGCACTCTTCCTTGAGTTTCCTAACATCTCTTACTATGGGGATACCAAATATTACGGCTTATGCAAGGTTGTAATATCTCATATCCCCTACTTTTATGTGTTACCCTTTAGCTATTGATCAACTGAAATTGCCTTGTATTTGATAGCCAATTACAGTATCTTTTCGCATTTTCAATTTAATTCCACAAATGTTCTTATCCGGTTCCTTTGGCGGATACTGAATATCTTGGCCCATACGTGCTATAGTATTTAGTATCCCCTATGTTTCTTGGGTTCGAACTTACCAGGATTCAATTTGACATGGTCTAATGTTGGCTGGGTGAGCACAGTATTTTTCTGCCAACTGGCACCCTTTCTTGAGTTTTCCAATACCTTTACTATGGGAATAACACATATTACGGCTCATGCGTTGCTGTAATACCTCATATCGCATACTTTTCAAGGGTTACCTTTTAGCCATTGACCAACTGGAGTTGCCTTTTATTTGATACCAGATTGTAGTCTCTTTTCCATTTTTTATGTCATTGCACAAGCTTTCACATTTGGTTCCTATGGGGATACCAAATATAGTGGCCCTAAATGGGCTATAAAATTTGGTATCCCCTTTGTTTCTCGGGTTAGAACTTACTAGGATTCAATTTTACATGATCTTTTGTAGGCTGGGTGAGGACACTATTGTTCTTCCAACTGGTGAGGTTTCCAACTCCTTTTACTATGGGGATACATCATACTACGGCTCATACGATGCCGTAATATTTCGTATTTCCTACTTTTCAAGGGTAACCTTTTAGCCATTGACCAACTGGAGTTGCCATTTATCTGATACCAGATTGTAGTCTCTTTTAGCATTTTTGATTTCATTGCACAATCTTTCACATTTGGTTCCTTTGGAGAATACCAAATATATTGGCCCATACGGACTATAATATTTGTTATCCCCTATGTTTCTCTGGTGAGAACTTATCATGATTCAATTTGACATGGTCTTATGTTGGCCGGGTGACCACAATATTTTTCTGCCAATTGGCACCCTTCCTTGAGTTTTCTAACTACCTTTTACTATGGGGATACCACATATTACGGGTCATACATTGCTGTTATATCTCGTATCCACTACTATTCAAAGGTTACCTTTTAGCCATTGACCAACTGGAGTTGCCTTTTATTTGATAGCAGATTATAGTATTTTTTCACATTTTTGATAACATTCCACAAGCTTTCACATTCAGTTCCTTTGAGGCATTGCACTGCGCTTACCCGCGGCCTAACCCTGGCGGAGAGTTAGGGGCGATGGCGCACTGTCTAGAACCTGCTGGAGCATCCACTTGGGGTTGATACCAATGTGGGCATGATGGTGAAGTCCAAATCTGCTAAAAACCTCAACCCAGGCATTGGTGATGCGGCGTGCCCTTTCGCCCCTACTGATAATGGAGTTGGCACTCTGGGCCACTGTCCACAGTCATTCTGTCCAGTTTGAAAAGATATTGCAGGCAATTCTGGACACAAAAGCTATGCTGAAGTTCAAGATTGATGCAGTCTCCTTGGATGTGAACCTGCTCTGTACAGATCACAGGAAACTGGTGGACTGTGTGGACGATGCTGAATCCCTATTAACCACAATGTGACCCACATTGCAGGAACTCAACACCCAACTGAAGGACATGAGGGTAGAGGTGACCTATCTACATCAGAGGATGCAGAGTGCTGCTCGAGGCATAATAATGTCCACTTCTTGGGTTTTCTGGAGTGCTTGGGGTGCCTGAGTATAGAACTCTTCTTTGAACAGTGGTTGATGACCACAGTGCTGACAGGCAATGTACCCAAATTCTTCTCTGTGGAGAAAGCACATTGTCTACCTGGGAGGCTGCCACCATCAGGGGCCCAGCCGAGTCCTGTAATTGTGAAACTACTTAATTATAGCGACAGAGACTTGATTCTGCTGTTGTTTTGGATGAAAGGTCCCTGGCACTTTGAAGGCAGCAGCATCACTGCTTACCCAGATCTTACTGTGGAGGTGTAGCATCTTCTCAACTCGCATACATTGGCCAAGCAACGCCTCCGGGAGCTAGGCCTGAAGTATGCTCTTCTCTATCCTGCTAAACTTAAGGGGATGGATGATGAGTGAACACATTCTTTCTTGACTCCTGGAGATGCATAAACCTGGTTACATGCCAAGGGAATTGCAAAGCCCACATCAGATGACCGGAATGCTGGTAAATGACTGACATCACAACTGAGGCATAGGAGGAGCGGGGGACCCAGAGCTGCCCCTTCATGGCACAGGTGGCCAGGGAGCGAGCACAGGCAGGGGAAGTGGTGCTGTAATATGACCAGAACTCTTTTGAGGTGTTGCGGTCAGACCGTGCCTCTGACAGTCGGATACTGATGGCTCCACGGCCTCTGCTGGGGAGGACTCCTGGGGCAGGAGTTGGCGTAATGGCTGGAGGATGATCTGCTATGAGGGGTGGGAGTTTGTTCTTTGCTCTGTGATAAGTGGTGTGGACTGCTCATCAGTGACTTTTAGAAACAGCTTGGGGCCTCATGGGAGAGGATTGGATGCCCAGATCATTGGAGAGGGCCAGTGTGTCAGTGAGCCCTGACCTCTCAAAACAAGACATGCATTTTATTACACATTTCTCTTTAGTTCTTGTTCATTCATTTGATGGTTATGGCTGGTCACTCAGAGGAGTCCTGGTCAGGGAGGGGGAGGGTTACAAACCTTGGGTTTACTTTTGACACACAGATTAAGTTTCCTGCATATATTTCTCTGACATGGCCCTGTACTGCACTGGTCTCTTGGTCATCGATGGGGCATTTGGGGGCCCGCACACTGGAGTTGCGGGGAATGGGGAATGCGATTTATCAGTACTTACCACCATACCCAATGGGCACACCTACAGGCCACACTACTGCACACTATAACTTGCTGACGTGGAACGTGAAAGGCATGGCCACTACCACAATGAGGTACTGGGTTCATACGTATCTCATGTGCTGCTGCACACACAGCTTTTTGCAAGAGATGCATTTGACACTGGCAGAGTTACAAAAAGTACATGCAAAATGGAGGAGACAGGTGTATGGCACTGCGACATCGGCGCATGCAAGGGGGTCATGATATGGATTGTCCGGCGGTCCCATTTGTGAAAGACATACACTGAGTTGACACTGAGGGTAGGTACGTGGTGGTGGAAGGACATATGGATGGTGCCCCCTCAGGCTGGTGGTTATTTATGCCCCCAACACTAATCACTCTGCTTTTTTTAGGTCTCCTCACCCCAGCTCTTTTACGGGACCCACACAATCCCAGCATCGGGCAGTGACTTTAATTGTGTTCCAGATGTTGCCCGGGACTGCTCCACCCCTCCGCTAAATGGCACTATGTGTGTCAGGGTGTCATAATACTTTCGGGACTGGATGGTTAACAAGAGCGTGTTCGATATGTGGCGTTTGCACCATCCGGATACCAGAGACTTGTTTTATTGCCTGGCCCATGACCTACAAACCAAGCTTGATCTTTTTCTCTGCAATGAACCATTGGGCACGCAGATAACTAAGACGGCGTCCTTGGTGCGCACCCTCGCAGATCACTGCCGACTGAAGATGAAGTTACGGACCTGGTGGTTCCAGACCGAGGCACTTCAGAACCCCCCTTCAAGGAGGCCCTGTCTACATATATTACCAAATATTTAGAACTTGACAAGGGCACTACCCCCTCCAGAGTGCTGGAGTGGGATGCCCACAAGGTGGTCATCAGAGGGCAATGCATTGCCACTATGAGGGGGGGTTTGTAAGGTCCTGCGCGGGGAGCTTTTGGACATGGAGCGGGAGTTGAGACTACTTGCGACCGAGGTGTCATGGTTGGATGATGGGACGGAAAGACACAAGCAGCTGAGAAAGAGTCACAGGGATCTAGAGGCGCGGTTGGGGAAACATGACTATAATCACTGCCTTACCCTTCTCCATGCGAAGGGGGATCACATGGGCAAGCTATTGGCATGGCTGGTCAAAGAGGACCAGGCACGCCCATCGATAGGAGCAATCAAATTAGGGGGTGGCACAGTGGTTATCGCGCAAGTGGCCATTAATGTCGCTTTTGCAGAGCACTGTCGCTCCCTGTATGTGGACCTAGACAGCCCCCCGTTGACAGGATCAAAGAGTTTCTTGATGGACTACTGTTACCCTGATTGATTCCGCTCCGGTGAGTGGAACTGGATGAGACCCTTCAAATTGATGTGATGCGGGTGGCTATCATCCAAATTGCCTGAAATAAAACTCTGGGTACGGATGGAGTCACAATAGAATATTATGACACCTTCCCAGAATCTCTTTAATTAAGCAAGGTAGAAGGGTAGGCTCCCCGACTCGCTCCGTGAACCGCTGATAGAGGTGTCAAAACTGTGCCAGGATCTCCCCTCATATTTGCCGATTTCCCTCTTAACGTAGACTATGAGATATTACGGAAGGTCCTGGCCAATAGGCTTCTCACTGTTGCTAACACCCTAGTGCACATAGATCAATATGGGTTTATTCCAGAATGCAATACCGTCCTCAACATACGACGACTACTTTATCTGATGAAAGCTGCCTCGAGTGAGATGGGGGTACAGTTGGCGGTGTCGCTTGACATAGAAAAGGCGTTTGACATACTGGGGTGGGATTGCCTACTGGCGATGCTGGAGGAAATGGGCATCGGACCAGGGTACCTTAGTTAGATACGCGCCCTCAATAAGAACATGACAACAAGAGTCAGGAGGGTACAGTTGATATCTGACAGCTTTGACATACATAGGGGCACCAGGGAGGGTCACCTCCCTGTCCCTGTTGATTTGAACCCTAGCCATGGAACCCCTGGCTCTAATGCCTGCACTTGCAAGTGCAGCTTTGGAGTCTCCTAGTACATGACGAGCACCATATCATCTCTTTATAAGCAGATTATGTCCTTATTTATCTGTGTGATGCCACTGCCACACTTCCAACCCTGATGGAGACGCTGGAGGAATTTGGAATTGTGTCAGGACTCAGTGTAAATTGGTCTAAGTCTTGCCAGTTCCCCTCTCTCCAGTTCCTGAGCATAACAGGAGGGCCCTGCCGCGGCTTTGGCTGGAATGGCGCCTTGACACGCTCAACTACTTGGGTGTACAGATCTACCACTCGAACAAGGACCTTGTGGAGGGTAACATTAAAATGGGTGGGGCCCTGGACTTGATCCGTAAGTCCCTCACTTTCTGAGTGTCCTTGCAGCTGTCCCAGCTGGGCCGGGTGGTGATCTCCAAGATGCTTAGCCTGCCACGACTCCTGTACTTCTTTGCAGCGTTACCTCTTTCCCTCACCAAGTGCTTCTTTCGGGACCTCCATGGTCTCCTGCTGGAGCTGATATGGGGCTCAGGCAGGAGGCAGGTGGAGCTCTTCATACTCTAGCGTCTGCTTCTTGAGGGCGGTCTAGGCGCCCCCAAATATGAGTTGTACTATGCAGCAGCTCAGCTGCAGTGGCCGACCGGAGAGAGCAACCATTCACAGGCTCCTCAGGTGAACACATAATATGTGGCTGTCGGACCCCAGGACTCGCCCAATGCATGAGATGCATCAAATGAAGATAGTACATCATTGCCGGCATGCATACGAGCAAGGCAATGGGCCCCATCCTCCATACTCTCCACTGATCCCTATTTGGTAGTCGCTGTCACTCCAGGAGGTGACACAACAACACCATGACATGTCGCCTTGGAGAGAGGCAGAGATTGACCAAATGAGAGACCTTTTCATGGCAGCTGCACTAATCCCCTTTCAGGAGATTATGTACACTTAAGGCATTGTGGCAGGCCATTTCTGGATGCATCACGCCGTACAGAATGCGATCACTACACTACACCACCACTGCACGCAATCCTGTCACAAAGAAGCACACAGAAAATTATTATGGCCTTTTATGTTGCGTGACACTCTTCCCACTGCGAGTCAAATGACAGGGCTAAAGACCGATGGATGTGGGACATCGAGACGCAATTCACAGACAGTCTCTGGACCCGGGCATTACAACATGTAAAGGAGGTTTCACATAATCCACACTTCTGTTACATGCAATTTAACTATTTTCATCAGGCACACCTCACACCGAAACACATCAAGCTCATGTTTCCTACAGCATCCTCTGCATGCCCCAGAAGTAGAGCACATGAGGGCGGTTTTTACCACATGGTCTGGGCATGCCCGGTGATGCAGCGGGCCTGGGGGAAGTCACAGAAATGCTGCTCTTTGGTGGATCACTTGGTCCTGCCCTCACTGGAATCATGCCTACTCGGTCTTAGACCCAAGACTAAGGGAGATAAGTACTGTCATAGATTCCTTGATCTAGCCATCATACTCTTCAAACAGCAACTGATGATGTCCTGGAAGGCTCATACAGCCCCAGATACACACTGTTGACTCTCCACATTGCTGAGATGGGCAAAAGCTGAGCTGGGCGTCCTCGCAGTGGCACATACACATGGAGGGGGAATGCTGGAGGTGGGTCTTGGAATACCTACATCAGAATCTTAGAGGCAAAAAATGAGGCTCGTCCTACCTGAACACTACCCTAGGTCCTTCTGTCCTATCCTACAACTCATACAATGAGCCATCCCAGCACATGAGATAGTGGGACCATGCCCCTCTGCCGACTCCACAGAGAGTTTCGGTAATACAGCCACACCAACATTGCCCCTTATGACTGTGGGGTGTGGGTCTTATCGGGGATCCTGTCGGGCACCCTAGAATTGGTGCCCTGGCCTGGAGTGACCACTCGCACTGGCCTGCAGGATCATCTTATCTCTCCACGTGCGAATTAGCCTGTACTGGTGCACGCACATTCCTGAGTGCCCTTCCCAATCATGTTGTTCCCCCAGGGACTATTGCCACGATACACCATACTGCGACCATGTCCGTGCAGGGGCCTTCTTCATTATGACATGCTGCCACACCTGAGGTTGAGGCAGCAACATGTCTAGACTATTGTGACTCCACTGTTCACGTTTGTTATTCTGTTTGATGTGATATCGTTTGTGAGTGGCATATCGGAATTGTCATTATTACGGTTTTTTGTTTCTTTTTCTACTTGTGCTAAAACCAATAAAAAAAATTAAATAGTTATGTTCTCAGGGGGTCCCTGAAGTCCCATGATCTTGCCACTGGGAGGACCAGTTCTGAATGAGTGTCCATCAAATCACTTCAATAACTTAAGTATTGTTTCCATTTTTTAGGTGTAGGTGTTGGAACTTTCAGCGATTCCTAGGGGATCGCAAATGACCTACCTCATGAATATTAATGAGGTAGGCCGCAATTTGCGACACCCTAGGAATCGCAAAAATCACCGGGATGGTGGCCTGCTGGGGTCAGCAGACCACCATGTCCGTGATTGCTTTTAAATAAAGAAATCTTTTTTTTTGTAAAGCAGCCCGTTTTCCTTAAAGGAAAACGGGATGCTTTACAAAAGAGAAAATTAAAACTTTTCCTTTCATTTTCTAAGAGCAGGCAGTGGTTCGTGGGACCACTGCCTGCTCTTAGAAAATGCATTTACAGACATTCACAAAGGGAAGGGGTCCCTTGGGGACCCTTCCCATTTGCGAATTGGTTACCACCTTCTTGAAGTAGGTGGTAAAATGCGAATATTTTGCAACCGCATTTCGGTCGCAAAACATTCAAGCATACTGATGCGATTTGGTATTAGGAAGGGATGCCCTAAACACGCCCCTTCCTAATAGCGAATCGCAAACCCATTTTGCGATTCGGTAACATGTTACCGAATCGCAAAATAGGGTTTGCTGCATCAGAAAGGCAGTTTTTTGCGTTCGCAAACGGCCGATTCTGCGAATTGGCCGTTTGCGAAGGCAAAAAATGCTTGATGCATATGGCCCCAGGTTCCAAATATGCAGGAAAATCAGTAAGAATTCAGACAGCATCACTAGTGGCGTAGGTAAGGACTTCTGGCTCACCCCCAAAATCGGACATTTATGTATGAAATCTCCCCATAGAACAGTATGAAAACTTCTGAATTGTGGTGTGAGCAAGAAAATACATCATAAACAAATCAGAATACAGACTCTAAAAACATCTACAGCCTTACTACCTAAGCACTAACCTACAACATGAATAATGAATACCTCCCAACCCCTGACCTAATGTCATCCGGAGGTGTCAGAAGAAACTAATTACATAAACAACAGTAAACCATTGTGAATAAATGCAATACCACATGCAAGAGCCTTGGAAAAATGTTACATTCTAAGTCCATGCCAAAGAGCCTTCTTCAAGAACAGTGTCATTCAGAAATATACAAACATGACTTGCTTGACTATGTGCAGCAGAAATAAACAGTGAATGTGACATACATTTTGACAAGATGGTGTTAAAACCTAATTGAAGCCTAGATAGAATAAGCCAGGATAACACACCTTAACAGGTCATATCAAAATTGATTCAAATGCAATAGCATCATGTCAGTATACATGTGTGAATTTGAGTGTAGATTAAGATTCTGCAGATTGTTAATACTGCACAATTTTTTTTATTAATACACAATTCCTCAGCTTGCTTTCCTAGGAATCTTCCTTCCTGCTCTGCAACCTCCCTGCAATTGCTTAATAGTTAATTCATTCTGGAAAGTTTTCATAATTATGATCCTATGTATAATCTTTTCCAGCTACCTAAGAGAAATTTTAAGTCATGTTAATCAATCTCACAGCAATTTCAATTTCTCTGCTTTCTTTGCTATGCCCTTCGCCACAACATACACTTTAAGGGCCTGCCAAACCATAGTCATCCGGGGCACAGAGACCAGGTTGAGGTCTGAGTATTCAGTGTTTGCTTTATGCAGCTCATCCCTGAAAGAGACATTTAATAAGAATTCTGGTTTAGATCTCCATGTTCCAGCATGTCAGGTACCTTGCTTGCAGTCCTGTACCAGAACTATTGAGGAGTGGTCCGATAAGGATCTGCGTAGAATGCCAGTGTGCCCAATCTAGGATGTCAGGCCCATAGACACCAGACAATAGTCTATTCTTGAGCTTGCATCGTGCACAGTAGGCTAATAATTGTACTGTGGTTGGATGCTGTGCTTAACAGACACCCAAAAAGTCCCCGGCATTCATGATTTATGCTATCATTGTAGACAGCGTAGAAGGTCTAGTCGTACAAGTGAGTCTATGTAAATTCAAATTCAGCATTTGGTTGAAATCTTCTCTCCAAATTCCATTGTCTATACCTATATTTAGGAAAGCTTCAACGTTAAGGCCGCATTCATTTACCAGTGTCACTTCAATAGTATTTAAATATTATTTATGCCACTTCCTATGATATCTTATCACTCATCCTGTTCTGGGATTATCAATAGATGAAAGTTGAGGGATTGCAAGATTAGGGTAACAACTCCCCTGGAACGGAGAGTGGGACTCATAATATTAGTGTTTTCCCCACTTCAAGGCAAAAGCAGATTGTGAACCAGGGCTCAGGTGTTTTTCGTGTATCATGTTTCTTATATCATAGTTATGTCCACTTTATAATGATCCTATGAATGTTCAGCCCTCTAATATTCCAATTTTATCATTTTAACAATTCTTTCAGAATGCATTGCATTAACTCCACATATCATACTTCCAATTACACAGGTGTTGTACCTGGTGTACCACTGCATGTAACAAATCGATTATATTGTTAGCCTTCCTGGTGCCAACTGAAAATGTACTCTGTTAGTGATTAAACTGTCTTTATACTGCCTACCATCCCTCCTCCCACAATGACCCCAATCAACAAGTGCCCAAACCCCGTAAACCCCATAAACATATTGTTAGAAATTGGGTTTCTGGTTGGCAGAGGTATGCATCCTGTCCAAACAGGCATAACAATCCTAGTTAGGGTAAGTCAGATACACACCCTGTATTAAGCTGTGCTCACCCTCTGGTAGCTTGCCACAGAACAGTCAGGCTTATTTTAAGAAGCAATGTGTTAAGTATTTGTTATTTGTGCAACACGTCAAATAGTAAAACAGTGAAAACACCACACAAAAAGATACCACACCTGACTACTAAAGCAGAACTTCATTTAATGAACAAAGCAAGACCAAACCCCCCAAAACCTAATAAGTAGATCCTGAGATATGCAATTTTAAAAGTTGAGATGAAAATAATGCATAAAAGTGCAAAGCACCAACTGTGGTTATCTGGTCATGCCAGATCGGGACAAAGTCACAAGTTCAGGCTGACTGGGATGTAGCATTAGCTGGATACAGGGACCCACCTGCACCTGCAGAACACACTACCTTAAATCCTGGTGCGTGGTCTGCTCAGTGTTGCTTTGCAAGACTTCGCGTCATCGGTTCCGAGAAGGACCACAGAAGGCAGAGCACCTTAGGCCAACTTCCAAGGGTCCAGGACTGGGTTGGCACCCCTTGGCAGGGTAGATTAACAGATGGCAGAGTCCAGGTGCTGTAGCATGTGAGTTGGAAGTCTATTGTGTCCCAGAGACTTCAGAAAACAGGAGACAAGCCAGCAAGCCCATGGAGTCACTTAAGTTCTTGAGGATGTAGAGATGCAGGTCCAGTCCTTCTCACTCCCAGGCAAGGAGGGCAGCAGGGCAGGCACAGCAGAACAAGAGTCCAGCAGAGTGACAGTCCTTTTAGCAGCACAGCAGTCCTTCCCAGCAGAATGTCCTCAGGACTAGAAGTGTACTGAAGTGGTGGTGTCTGAGGTCCATTATTTATACTTTGATGCCCTGGTTCTGGCAGGTGGGAGAAACTTCTAGACAGTAGCTTTGAAGTGCAGGGAATCCCCTTCCTCCCCTTCCCTGGCTCCAAGCTTGCTCAAATGACAATACAGGGTCGTTAGGCCTATGGTGTGGAGACAGGGCACGGCCTATTTAGGTGCATGTGGAGCTGTGCTTAGCTACGCCCCCATTCAAGCCAGTTAATGGCCCATTAAGGCCCATCACATCACACCTAAGTTTCCATTGTGTGTGGCTGTCTAGAGGGAATGCACAAGGCCCAGCTGTCACCCGCCCCAGACAGGCAGAAGGCACAGAATGGTTGAAATAAGAAAATGCCATTTTTCTAAAAGTGGCATTTTCAGACTTGTAAACTAAAAATCCAACTTTACCATAAGTTGTGAATTTAAATTGGGAGTCCAGAGACACCGAACTTGAAAAGTCTATCTTTTCCCAATTGGGAATTACACTTATAAAGTGTAATAAGGTAATCCCAATGTTAACCTATGGGAGAGATAACACTTCACATAGTTGCAAAATTGTATGCTTTCCAGAGGTTTGCATGGCAAATCTGTTATGGTATGTGGATTTGTATGGCGCAACTAATCACCTGTGAGGGTATCCAGGTGCTGGAGTAGGCGTGTAGGCATAAGACTAATAGTGTTGGGTGTTCGCCCACAGAATTAGTCGATGAGCCAGGCCTTCAGCTTCTTGTGGAATTCAAGAAGTGAGGAGGAGCCCCTGATGTGTTAAGGGAGATCTTGGATGTGATATAGTAGAATGCTCGACCTCCCATTCTGCTTTTGTGGATGTGGGGTGTGTGTGCGAGTGAGAGTGATCCTGACCGTATGTGTCTGGTGGGTTGGTGGAAATAAATGCAGTTGTTCAGGTATGTTGGTCCAGTATTGTGCAGTGCCTTTTATGCATGAATGAGGAGTTTGAATTGACTGCGTTTGTGGATGGGGAGCCAGTGGGGCCCTCTGAGGTGTGGTGAAATGTGGGTGTGTTGTGGGAGGTCAAAGATGAGTCTCGCTGCAGTGTTCTGGATGGCCTGGAGTCAGTGGAGGAGATGGTTGGAGAGCCTGGCGTAGAGTGCATTGCTGCAGTCTAATCTGCTTGTGATGAGGGCTTGTGTGACAGTGTGTCTGTTGTTCATGGGTAGCCGTTTGAAGATCTTGTGGAGCATGTTGGGAATATGGAACGCTGGAGGAGCTGACTGTGTTGACTTGTGCTGTCATGTTGAACTTGTGCTACAGATAAATTCCCAAGTTTTTGGCATGGTAGGTTGGTGTGGGTCTGAGCTCTGATGGTACCAGGTGGAGTCTCAAGGAGAGTTCTTGTTTCAGAAGTTCGGCACATCCGTCTTGTCGGAGTTGAGTTTCAGGCAGTTAGATGTCATCTAATGTGCTACATTGATCATGCAGTTGGAGAAGTTGGTTCTGGTGGGCTTTTCGGTCAGAGAAAGGATGAGTTGGGTGTCATCAGTGTAGGATATGATGGAAATGCCTTGTGATCTGATGATGTTGGAGAGCGGTTTCATGTAGATGTTGAACAGGGTTGGGCTAAGCGATGAGCCCTGGGGGAGCAGATCGGATCCTTGGATTCCGATGTGTAGGGTGGTAGTCTGACTCACTATATTCTTCCAGTGAGGAAGAGCTTATCCAGTTGAGGGCCGGTCATTTATGCCTCAGGTGTGCAGTTTTGTGATGAGGGTATGGTGGGAAACTGTATCAAAGGCAGCAGATAGGTTGATTTAAGATGAGGGCTGTGGCCTCTCCATTGTCCAGTATGGTGCAGATTTGGCCTGTAGCCCCAATAAGTGGCATTTCCGTGCTGTGGTTGCTACAGAATCCTGAATTGGTGTGGTCCAGTAGGTCGTGGAGTTCGAGGTGGCTGGCCGATGGTTTTTTGAGGCGGGCTTGACTGCTGAATGTTTCCAATCTTCTGGGAAGGTGGCGATTTGACAGAGGTGTTGAGGATGTGGGTGAGAGTATTGATGATTGGGGGTCCTCCCATGCTGTAGATGTGATGGGGTCATGGGTCCATTGGGGCCTAAGAGTACTGTTTTTATGATCGCTGTGGTGTCTTCTTCGGTGACTGATTTCATTCAGTCAGGTGTTGGTGGTGGTCAGGTTGGCAATGAGATCTTTGGGGTCTGATTGTTGTTCAAAGTTGCTGTAGATCTATTCTATTTTGCTGCCGAAGAAGTTTGAAAGGTTGTTGCAGTGTTCCTGTGATGTTGTGATGGTGTGGGCTGCGGCCTGGGCGATGGTGAATTCTTTGACAATCAAGAAGACCTCCTTGCAGCTGTTGGAGCTAGCCTCTATGCATTTGGTTAGTGTCCTTCTTTTGGTGTCTCTCAGGAGTTGGTAGTAGCCACTGAGTGCAGCCTTGTAGGTGGTTCTGGTGTCGGCATTGTGGCTGGGCCTCCATTTTCTTTCTAGCTGCGTGCAGTGGCGTTTGGATTCCCAGAGGTCATTTGCATACCAGCTGGCTTGTTTGTTGGTTCTTCTTTGTCTGTTGTTTATGATGGATGCGAGGAGTCTGCACAAGTTTTGATCCATTCATTGAAGTTGGTGACGTCCTTGTCGAGGTTGTTGGTGGTTTTGGGTTTGTCTGTTTTGAGGATGCTGAGCCAGTCAGCCTCTGTCACTTTGTACCAGTTCCTGCTGGGTAGGTTGATTCTGGTGGGCACGTTGACTCATGGAGTGGTGATTTGGAAGTGTATGATGGAGTGGTCGGTCCATGTGAGTGCTGAGGCAGAGTCATATGTGATTTTGTCACTGATGGTGAAGATTTGAACCAGAGTATGTCCTGTGATGTGTGTAGGGTCTGTGATGAGCTGCGTGAGTCCAATGTAGTTCAGGCTTTCAGGAGGGCTGTGGAGCAGGGGTCCATTGGGGCTTCGAGGTGGAAATTGAGGTTGCCAAGTAGTATGAAGTCCTTGGAGTTGATGGTGAAGGGAGCGATGAAGTCTGTGATGAGGTTCCTTGAGTTTGTTCATGGTCCTGGTAGTTGATCTGTGAGGGTGCCTTTCAGGGTGCATCTGCTGTCCATTTGCAGACTGAAGTGCATGTATTCTATGAAGAGGGTATTGATGTTCATGAATGTGATGCATTTGGTGGTATCCTTGAGGCTGATTGTGAGTTCTCTTCCTGGCTTGTGAGGGATGTCCTTACAATCATGCAATCTTGTAACCCGTTGGGATAGCCACAGCAATGTCTGGTGCTGATGCTGGGTTGAGCCAGGTTTCCGTGAGGAAGAGGAGATCCGGCGTGCTGAAAGTGAGGAGATTCCAGACCTCGGTGGTGTGTTTGCTTAGTGAGCAGGTGTTGAGAAGCCTGCATACAAGTGGCTGTTGAGGTGCTGGTTTGCTGTTTTGTGAGGCATTTGCTTGAGTGGGTGGTGAAGTTGTTGGTGCATGGGGATGTGTGTGGGTGTGCTGCTGCAGGCCTGGGCTGAGCGAGAGAAGGATCACAGTGGTGTAGTGGTGGGGGCTGATCAGACCTGGGTACGTGGTGCTGCGTGTGGTCCAGGTGTGGACGGGAGCAGATGGACCTGGCTTTGGCACCGCACACCCGCTGCACATGCTCCATGCAAGGTTGCATCACAGCTGCCATTAAGTAAGTCCTGGGAGGGGGAAGAGTGCAGGGACGGTGAGTGGGACTAGCAGGCAGAGGATAAAGAGGCAGGAAGGAGACAAGCAGGAGAGCCAGTAAGGAGTGGGGGAGGCAGGAAAAGGTGCGGGAGGGGGAGGCGAGTGCGAAGCAGAAACTGGCGTGGCTGTGGGAGCGTCAAAAAAGGCTGAAAGAGCGAGTGAGGAGGAGGCATAAGAAAGAGTCTAAGAAAAACAGTTGAAAGAGGCACAAAAGGTGGCAAAGTGGTACAAAAAGCTGAGAAGTGGGGGTAAAGGCACAGAAAACTGAAAGGGAGAGAAGTGTGAAAAGTTGCACAGAGAGGATGAAAACAGGGGAAAAGTGGGCCCAAGTATTGAGACATAAGAGAATGAGTTGTTCGGTTAGTTTAAATCAAAAAAGGCAAATGTGGAGAAAACTCAGTCATGCATTTGCCCCTGTGCCAAGAAAAAAATTGAACAAGGTAAGCTTGCATGGAAAATGTCTGCAAACATTTTCCATCTCAACCGCATTTTATTAATGTATATGGTGGAAGGGGAATTTTAACTGGGCAGAAACTTTGCAAACTTTATGAATTGCAGCAATTGTGAACGTCACAAAATTTCAGTGGCATAAAAAAAAACTTGGCAGCCCTCCCATCACGCGTTGACTTTGTCTTTGCCTTGCCCTGTGTTGAGAGCTCCGCTACCTTTTGGTGGAACATAAATCCCACATACATACATATAAAAATACATTTCTCCACTATTTGAAACTGTGTGGCTCATTGAATTGTTTGACACATTGTTGCACCAATAAGAAATAAGTTAGTCTGGGATGGCTAATCGCAAAATATAAAATGTGTTTTTCCTTCTGTATCTCTCTCAGGCCTCTATTAAGAGTGAGGTGATAATTAAAATTTGGTCGCAAATTGTGGGTGTTTGCTATCGTGATGTTTGTGAGGTGAAACCTGCTGGAAATTATGGGACCAAATAAAGCACATGCCATGTTTGTGCACCCCAGGATGGAATAGCATGAGCTTTTCATGTGACATTCTACAATTCAAGGTGCCTTTCTCGTAGACATGCACAAATTACATACCACCTAATTTGTGCACTCATTTTGTGCAGCCCTATCGAGATTGGGGCCTTAATCTTCCTTCTTCTCTTTGTGTCTCAGCTAATCTAACTGAATGAGGGCTGGCATGTGTCACGGAGTAGCCATTTGTTCACTGTGGGTATGGGTAGGACCAGCCCCAAATTCCTCACAGAGGATGGGCTAAGCCCACAAACCCATGTTCCATTGCAAAGCTATGCTGCTCTCTACCCCTTAATTTCACTTCTGGAGCTGCTTCTCCTTTTTAAGAGAACTCAATAAGTGGGATAATAAGCCCCGCTCCTGCAGTCCTTCCCTGTTTTTGCTACCCTTCTCTCTGGTTCATGTCACCTCAGCCCTTTACACCCAACTTCTCTCGGCCTTGCCCACCTCTCCTAAAACGGACACGTTTCCCTTAACTCTCATGTCCTATTAACACCCATCCTTCTGCACCTAACAACCTTGGCCTCTTTGTGAACAAACAGCAAGCTCATTACATGATTCTGTGGATTTTGAAACTTTTTTTTAGAAGTTAAAGACAAGCTCATAAACTCTTTTAAGTAAGTAAATCTTTAATGCATGATTAATAAAAACCATTGCAATATAATGCATGATAAAACCTATACAAAGCACGTAAAATGACCAATTTCATAGCAGTAAGGTCAAGAAAAATCAGTTTTAAAAGCATTTTATGAAACTTTAAAAAATAAAATATAAGATCTGTACTGGTGCGGGCATTAGTAAGCAATAAAACATTAAAGTACAAGATGTCAGTTCATAAAAAAACATTTTTCTAAAAATGAAGGCAAATGTTAATTGCTGGAAAAAAAGCAGTTAGTAAACCGATAGAGTGGCCGTCAAGAGGGTCGGGTGGTGCAGTTCAAAGTTCAAGTGCCATTGTTCCTTCCTTCGAGTATTGTGCTGTTGGTTTGAGCCTAGCTGCGGGCAATTGCAAGCGTTTGAGTGTTAATGCTCAAGTGGTGACTTCTCAAGTATCTCCCACATCTCCACTGACTGCTGACTCCTTACTCGCAGCCCTCTTTTTAAATCTCTGAAGGAATTTGACCATGGCCCAGGTCAGGCTGAGATCCGTAGGGTCAAAGCAAGACAGCACCGCCTCCCTGCATGATCTTATGCCCGGTTTCTCCACTTCCTCACAAAAGCTCACGTCGATCCCCCATATCGGTGCGGCACACATATAAGATGTGCATGATGTTCTCCGTTTTTTGCAGGCATAACTGGCAAATGTCTTGCCCTGGGCTTCTTCTCAATGGGGGAGTGCCTTAATAATGGTAATAAACCCAGCCTGTACTTCAGGAAGTGCACCTTAGCCCAATTGGCATAGGTTTCGCCAAGGTAGCCCTGTGATTTTAACCTGGTGTAGTTTTGAAGTGTCATCCACCCATGACTACGTTTAGACAGTTTATCTTTATCCTCAAGTATTAATAACAACTGTGCACTGGATTTGGTTATTTTATTTAGCTCCCAGTGGCCTAGATAAGCCTCAAGCGTTTGTTAAGCCGAGTGAATTCAAGGCCTGGTTTAGATAGACACGTGCTGGGGAACTCGACCTGAGTTCCAGTTCCTACCATATGTGGTCGCACAGGGAGCCCCCTGGAGCCTTCCTAAACTTGTGGCAACATGACACAAAGGCCGCCTTTTGAGCCATTGACTGTTTGGGGATACCAAATTCCAGCCTTATTTGAACAGACAATGTGTTCGGAGGTAGTTGGAAAAATCACCTGTATATTTTGAGAACCATTCTGTACAAAGTGGAACTGTCCCTGCCCCTGAGAGTCTTGCTCCCAAATGTCAAGGTTGGAAGGATCTTAGCTTGTGCTACCTGTAAGATGGGGGTTAGCATGGGGCCTTTAAGCTTGTTGTAAAGAGACCTCAAACCGAAGGCCAACGCATTGCCCTTCTTCCTGATTTCCTCCAGTTGATCGCTATAGCAGCCGTTCCCATTGAAATAAACTCCAAGGTACTTGAAGCTTTTTATTGATTCAATTCTTTTATCCCCAAGACGGCAGGCATGGTTCTGTGCCATTTTTCCTTGCACTGGTAATAGTTTTGTTTTTTCCTGTTAGTGGTCAGTCCATTTTTTTCACAGTAGGCAAGGGTTTCATTCTACAAGTGCTGTAGGTTGACCCTGGTTCTGTTTGCAAGACTAAATCATACGCATACAGTAGGTTTGATAACTGGAAGTCCCCCACTTTGGGTGAGTGTGAGTTCACTACATTTAGTGAGGGTGTGAGGACTGCAAGGAACAGTTTAACCAATGTTGGGGCCACACCCTGTTTCCACCCTTGCGTTGTTTTGATTTTCCTTGATAAATGGGAGCCGTCCCCTATCTTGATCATGACCCAGGTGTCTGTGTGCAGTATTTCCAGGGCTTTTAAAAATCATTTGGCATGTTTAGGTTTGCCAATTTCCTCCACAGCCTACCCTGATCCATCGCATCAAAAGCAGATTTAAAATCAATAAAACCCAGGTGGACACGGTTTGTATTCATATTTGTAGAATCAATCAGCAACAAAAGCGCCATAATATTTGTTGTGGTCCCTGTTTGTTTAGTAAAGCCGGTTTGATTTGCAGGCATAATGGAGTATGCCTCAGCGCAATGTTGTAATTCCTCCAATAGATCTCCCGGGTAGTATTTTGCATTGTTATCAATTAAGGCTATTAAACAGGAATTTCTGGGGTCGCCCTTATCCCCCTTGTATATTGGGGTAAGAATTGAACCCCTCCATGAGGAAGGAATTCTCTGGAGCTAAATGACGGCATTGAAGACCAGGGCAACTTGAGATGCCCAGAAAAGTGGGTCCTCCTTGTAGATGGCTGGTGGAATGCCATTCGGGCCCGGCGCCCCTTCCCTAAGTCCTCTTGCAATTTGCTTCTGCACGGTGCAAGAGCTGATTGTGCACCTGGCTAATGCTGGGGCCCTCTCCTTTTGAGGGGTTTGAGATGTGCTTTCTGGGTCATCTAATTTGCACCTGTGTTGTTCCTCCAGTGCCTCTTGATTATAGTGACGGCTCAAGAAATGATACAGGTGGTCTAAGAGATGTTGGATGCCACTCTTGGGAGGGGACAGGTGTTCCCATTTACTGTTTGCCAAAAGAAGGTGGAGTTGTTTTCCCTCATGTCATGCAGCAGCTTAACCCAGAGTTAATCCTGGGACTCCCTTTGAAGCTGCCATATTGACCCTTTTAATTGTTTCCTTGAAGCCCTGAGATCCTTCAGAATGACATGGTCCATAGGTGACTTTTGAGGGCTCACCAGAGGCGGTTGACTTCTTTTTGACCATCCAGATCATGGGGTTACACTCCCTCCTCTCCAGGGAGTTCACGTTACTCTCTTGCCATTACCTGTTCATTGTGACTGACTTGGCTGGTTTTGCGGTCTGAGCTGCAAGTTTTATAGTGAATCTTTCCCAGTTCATCAATGGGTTTTCACCAGTTGTTTTAGAATTTGAATTAATCACTAATAGTTTGGCAGTTTGTGCCAGTGCTGGTAGGGAGGCGACTGTGCATTTTATGTGTTTGAGGTTGATCATGTAACCTGGAGTTCCCTGATCCTTTGCGGGTATGTGTGCTTCTAAGCCTAAGTCTAGAATTATATTTTGGGACCGGTGGTCGCTTTCCAATTTCTTGCCAAACCCATAAGAACTAACAACCTGCAGTAGTGAGAGGCTTACAAATGTGTAGTCAATGAGTGATGCACCAGATCTGGATAGGAACGAAGGCCCAGGTGGTTTGTCGGGTTGTACTGACCGCTTAATGCTCCAAGGCCTAAATGTTCTAGGCTTCCTTGTAGGGTTTTGACCTCCCCTGTCTTCTTTTTGCCACTAGGGGCCATCTGAGTTGATATCATCCAAAGGGCTTCTTCGGTGTCTGTGACCTCGTTTTTCAGCAGCTTGCTCACTAGCCACATGTTGAAGTATCCTGAAACTATCATTTCATAGTTTCGTTCTTTTAGCCTTGGAGCCAGGATTGTCTCAGTCAGCATGTCTGTTAGCCTAGCCCTGGTTGAAGCATTGGGGTGAATGTAGACGTTTACCATTATAATTTTCTTGGGTTGTGTTAGAAATGGGCGTCTCTAGTTGGCAGAAGTAGGTACCTGTGTCCAAGTAGGGACCCTTGCTTCTAGTCAGGGTAAGGGGGATACACATTTTAGATAACCTCTGCTCACCCCTTTGGTAGCTTGGTACGAGCAGACAGTCTTATCCAAAAGGCAATGTGTAAAGTATTTGTACTCAAAACACACAACAATACAGTGATAACACCATAAACGGACACCACACCAGTTTAGAAAAATAAGGCATCTTTATCTAAACCAACACAAGACCAAAACAACAAAAACCCAACATGCATGCAATAAGAATATGACTTTTAAAAGGTTTCAAGCAACTTGGTCCATGGGAAACTATAAATGCGTGATTTTACACAAAGTACTTGTAGATGTGTCAAAAATTCACAAGGCTAAACAGCCGCAGAGAAGGGAAGCATCGAGAAACAAAGGGATGCGTCAGTTCCTGAGTCCTTGGGGAGGCGATGCAACAGTTCTGCTGGATGCAGGAGAAGTGATGCGTCGAATCCGGACCGTAGGGGGAATTGACACGCCGATTCCAAGACGGTACTGGTCTGCGGGTGATGCGTCGGTAAAAACTTGCTGCGCAGGTGTGATGTGTGGAAATCCTGGATGCGTTGGCGATCGGTACGGAGGCGGCAAGCGGTGCTGCGTCAGTTTCTTCAGCCGTGATCCCACGATGCTTCGACTCTTGCAGCTGCGGCAGGTGCTGCATCGTCTCGGCAGCGGTGCGTGGAGATTCTTCCTGCACGGCGATGCTGCATCAGAAAAACAGCCGCAAGAAGGGTGATGCGTTGGTTTTCTTAGTTTCTTCACTTTCTTCCAGCTCTCAACAGCAGTAACAACCTCCAGAGGCCCAAAACTGGAACAGGCAACTCCTGGCAGGTCAGAACTCTCAGCAGTAGAGTTCAGGGGAGCTGGGGTGAAGTGTTTGTGTCCCTGAGACTTCAGAACAAGAGGCCAGCACACACAAGCTCTTGGAGATTCTTCTTCAAGCAGGTTCTCAGCAAAGTTCCAGTCTTTGTCCTTTCCTTGGCAGAAACAGCAACTACAGGCCAACCCCACACAGCACACAGCGAAGGGGCAGTACTCCTTACAGCTCTCCAGCGCTTCTCCTTGGCAAAGATTCCTCTTGAGTACAGATGTGATCTAAAGTTCTGGGGTTTAAGGTCACTACTTATGCCCCATTTTGTCTTTGTTCTTCTTGGTGCAAGGGTCTCTGAGCCCAGTCCAAACCAGTTCTGTCCTCACTGGTGCACTATGACCAAAGGGGGTGGAGACAGCATTGTGCAAGGGAGACAGGCCCTTTCAGGTGCAAGGAAAACTCCTCCCACTACTCTAAATGCAGCCAAGGTCTATTCAGCTCAGCTCTGAGTCATCCAGAAAGGGCCAGGCACACCTCAACACCCCTAGAGTCTGTCTACAGTGAATGCACATCCCCAGCCCCTGTCACTCCAAAACCAGACAGTCAATCCACAAACAGGCAGAGGCACACAGAATGGTTAAACAAGAAAATACCTACTTTCTAAAAGTGGCATTTTCAAACACACAATTTAAAAACCATCTTTACTAAAATATGTGTTATTAAATTCTGAGTTCAGAGAGCCTAAACTTTATTCTTCCATCTTGTCCCAATGGGAAGTTATACTTGTAAGATGTTACAAAGTATCTCCCATTCTATCCTACGGGACAGATAGCCTTTCAATAGTGAACAACGAAATTGGCAGTATTTCACTATCAGGACATGCCACACACACCAGTATATATCCTACCTTTCACATACACTGCACCCTGCCCATGGGGGTACCTTGGGCCTACCTGAGGGGTATCTTGCATGTAAGAAAAGGGAAGGTTAGTGCCTGGCAAGTGGGTGCACTTGCCAGGTCGACATGGCAGTTAAAAACTATACACAGACACTGCAGTGGCAGGTCTGAGATACCTTTTCAGGGCTACTCATGTGGGTGGCACAATCAGAGCTGCAGGCCCACTAGTAGCATTTGATTTACAGGCCCTGGCACACTCAGTGCACTTTACAAGGGGGTTACCAGTAAATCAAATATGTCAATCAGGAAGAACCAATTGTAATGACAATTTACACAGGGGGCACTTGCACTTTAACACTGATCAGCTGTGGCAAAGTGCCCAAAGCATCTAAGCCATCAAAAATGAAGTCCAGCACAGCATCAAAAATACAAGCGGTAGAGGCAAAAAGTCAGGGAAACCACGCCAAAGATGCCAAGTCTAACAGGTGGGCTGTTTGTAGTCTTGACGCTTATTACTAAGATTTCTAGGCCAGCTTCATTGTTTTCTTGCTCTAGGCATTCAATCTCACTTGAAGCTGAGACGTATATTGTCTGACCACCCTTACTGCGACCATGTTTGTGTGCTTTGACTGCAGGAATATAAAAGCTTATAAAGATGAGGTGTGACCTGAGGTCAGGTTTCTTGTAGGAGAATTACTTAGAAGGGGAGAAGGTATTGGTAGGTGTCTGGTTCTTCAAGTTTATCGGCCAGGCCATTAATATTCCAATATTCCAAGAGCAGATCCTAAGTGCTTGGTCAACACCAGTAGTCATTGTAAAAGTCTGTTTGTGTTCAAGGCACCAGACAGCCAACCCCGCTCTGTGCTCACATCTGGTTCTGTGGCAGACCCGTCACAGGTTCCGTTCAGCCCGTTCATTTTGAGGTCCGGGGAATTTGCTTCTTCTTTCCTAAGGACAGAGTAGACAATTCGCTGTCAAGCCGATGTTAAGTCAACCTTTTTTGTGACTCAGGACATGGGGATATACTGTTGCCTTGAATGGTGTAATGGTAATCCCCCAGCCTTGGAATATATCACCCTCTCAATTGAGCCCCACACCATTTTAGCTGATTAATTTCACTGACTGCGGCGGCTTCCTCCATTCCATTCAGTGTCCGAATGAGCTTGAGGATGTTGCCTCTATTTAGGTTATCAAAAGGGCCCCTGGAAATATATTCAGGGTGGAAATGTGCAAGGCAATTTTTGTGCGTGCCTAGGTTCCTTGTTGGGTGGGTCTTGTTGCGCTCTAGTTTGTTGCACTCGGCTCTCCCAGACGGTGATGTCTGCATATTTTCTTATGGCGGGAATGTCCCTTTCTGGATGAGTATGAGGCCTGCGCAAGTTAAGGGTGCAAGTGATTACGTCTCCTTCTTCCTTGCAGGATCCAGCCCTAATATTTGAGGAGGACCCCATAGCAATGCTGTCCTGGGTGCTTGTTGGTTCATTGGCACAAGTGGCCTGTGTCGGTATGTCTTGTGGTTCAAGATGGTTTATCGCATCTGGGGCCATGGTGACCGGTGAGTCAATCTCCAGGTTCGCTCCCGAACTATTATGCTTTTTGTTCGCAGGGCTGGTTTGTTTAAAAGTGGTCATTAATGCTGTAACGTCTTCCCTGTCCAGAGTCGTCGGTTTCTCATAGAGTACTGTGTTCCTGGGGGAGGAGTGTAGCCTGGGTCTTGTATTGAAGGCTGGGTAGGCGGCCAGCCTGCTAGGCCGCAGGAGCTTTTTGTCGTGGCCCTTTCTCTTCCTTGCTCTCTTCTGTTTTGGTGGTCCGTCAATGTTTTATTGGGTCCTGTCAGATTCTGGTGAGCCTGCCATTGGTGAAGGTGCCACCCCAAGGTCAGATCCAGCAGTCTCCAGGCCTTCATTTTTCCAGCCAGAAGGGTGGCCGCACTTCAACCCCTCTGACTCTGCTGTAAGTGGTGCCTCTGAGTGGCCTGCCTCAGTGTTCAGGGGTCCTATCCTCGTTTGGGGCCTGTCTTTAATCATGTCCTTGAGGTCAACCAGTAGATTAGACATCGTCGCCGGAAGTGTTGACAGCTTGTCTAGGACAGGGGAATAGCTGCACCTCTGCCCTATTCCCTGTGTGTCAGACTGTGCTCTCTTTATTAAGTTTTGAAAGGATTGTTTTGAAAGGATTTTAAAAGTTGTTTAGGTTTGCAATTTTCTCATCAATGCCTGACACATACATTACTAGCTTATTCAGGAGGCTAATTTGTATGTCCATTATGTTTGCTTGAAAATTGAGTGCCTCTTCTGAGATCTGCAGAGTTCTTAA
The DNA here is from genome assembly GCA_963921515.1 of Calotriton arnoldi. Classification (NCBI taxonomy): domain Eukaryota; kingdom Metazoa; phylum Chordata; class Amphibia; order Caudata; family Salamandridae; genus Calotriton; species Calotriton arnoldi. The sequence goes on from CAWUFW010014915.1 coordinate 280,175, forward strand.
CATGGTTGACCATAAGGCCCCTTGTGAGTTCTTGCTTCCTTTTGGGTTAGGGCTGGAGTTTGCTCGTGCAACGTTGCTGTATGAGGCAAGCATATTCTCCCATTCGTTCGAGTAAAGACATGAGGTATCAGTCACAGCTGCTATTGAGTCCTCGTTGTTGGTACCAGCCAAATCGTTAGCTGTTTCCTGAGGGTTCAGCACAGTGGGGGGGATAGTCGCAGCCACAGCGCAACCCGGCTGAGTTGAACAGTTGTTATGGGATCCTGTTCCTAGCCCTGGCGGTGAGTCAGTCCTGAGCATTTGACATTTCCTTTCTTCCTCCTTCAAGTTGGCTTATTAGCTCGAGCAGGTCATCCCCCCTCCACGCGGTTGACTGAGTGTTGGCTGCGAGAACTTTTCTGCAGTCGGACGGATACTATTTTTCGTCACTGTTTCCTCAGTCAGCTCAGAGTGTTCTACGAGCTTGAGGCATTAAGGGCTGATTTTGGCTCTCGGGCTGACTCCAGCTACCGGCATCATACCCTGGTTATCTGAATTGTACTGCTTAACAGGGGACCCATGGGTTTCTTTAAGTATCGTGGTGCCATTGCTGGATGTGGAACCCACCGTCTGCTGGTGTGTAGCTGGTCCTCTCAGATAGTTTTGTACTAGTACTGTTGGGCATAGGGGAACAGGAAGCCCTTCGATGTTCATGTTGCTTGAAAATAATACTCCCCTGCGTCTTTCAGGAAGGTAAACTTAGACGTAATCTTTGGCTGTACCAGCCCTTTATTGGCCTCCCTAGGGAAGCAGGATGAGTGCAGGAGTGAAATTGCTGAAGTTTACTCTGGAGATACCGCTATAGGTGTCAGTACCAGTGGCTAGCCTGGCTGCTTTGGCGTCTTCCTTTTCCTCTTTTGGGTCACCACTGGATCCCCGGATGTCCCTGATCACATGCTGTTATCTTTTTCCCCAAGTTATTCCAATGGGTGTCAGGAGGCCCCACCTCCCATTGATTTATGTGGGCCCCAATCCCAGTCGTCTCACAGTAAAAGGCAGAGCCGATGCAGCCTTCCTCCCATGGCTACAAATCGCCCTTTATCATTCACTGCCCACTGGGAGAGGCATGAACACACCGGTACCCAATATGAGTTGAGCCTTGTGTCTTTGTTAGATACTTTATGGTGTCTTAAAAGGATCGGATCTCACTACAATGGTTCTGAGTTGGCTGTTTTGAGTACTTGTGGCCTATTCTTAGCCTGTGGCTGCCCAGTGGAAGCCCAGTTGCGTTTCAAGGAGGGATGCGCTGTGTGTCCCAGCAGGGAATTGCAACCAAAACTGAGCTTACTGGCCAAGATCAAGGGCAGGGGCGGGGGGATAGTGACAATGTTGTAGTAAAAACGGTAAAGGCTTAGCTGGTATGTTGTTCTAAACAGGAAGGCACAAGCCGCACCGACATAATGCTGCCACCTCTGCACCTACCAGTTGTGTGCCACAGCCCTATGGCCTTACCTTAGCTCATACTCCACCCTCCGCTCCAGAGCTCAACAATCTCTGCCGTTCTATTTTGCTTCTTCCTTAGAGCTTCTCTGGGACTTGGCTTGTGCCGCTCTGCACGAAGGATTCGCCACCTTCTCCACTCGCAGTCCCAATGTCATGCAGGCTCAGTATCCCCAATGCATACTCTGCCGACCCTCAAGGCAGACGCAGGCCTGTGAGCTATGCGGGAGGTCCTGGTACAAACCTCCCTTTCCTGGGAGCTAGCTGCAGCGCGGTATGTGTCTCTGTCTGATACCGCACCTCCATGCTGCAAGGAGTGACCGGCACCCCACCAGCTGGCACGGTGGGAACGTTCGGTGGTAACGCGGGGGGCAACAGCCCCAGAATGCTAAGTGCTGTCAGGGTGAAGGGGTGCCTGTTTTGCAAGTATATTGATCACTGGCATTAGCAACCATCAAGTACTGTGGGAACTCGTGTGCCTCCCCCGGTGATGTGGAAGTCAAGAGCTGCGCGGGACTGTTGTCAGTGGGGCCACAGTCTGGGGGCCGCTGCTCCAGAGGCCTGTGTAGACTGGGAGCCCCGGGCGGACCCCTGTGCACCTCAAATGTCTCTTGAGATGCCACTTGCTGTTATGAACCCCAATGTACCCCAATATAGGCCTAGGTAGTTGCACGGCCTTTTACCTACATTTGTCCTACCATTATTCTACATAACGGTTCTAGTGCTGACCTTTTACCTAGTTAGGTGCTACATAAATGTCATGTGGTTTTCTCTGAAAAGTAGCCTCATTTATAATGCATGAGGATTCTCAGTGTCACAGCAGGATTACCATCTTCTGCATAATAACTCTGTATAAGGTTCACCCCTATCGTCATCCTCGGCCGACATGCCACATGACACATCTAGTTAGAAGCCCTGAGGGTACCTTTTGAGTATATAAGCACCACATCTTTGCTGGGCAAACCAGAGGAGAAAGAAACTTCCATGCTGACACGAGACGCTGAAGTCCCTGCATGCAGACACTCCAGCACGCAGTGGTCTTACATCCATCGCAGGGTGTCCAGCTCGAGACCAAAATGGGGTACTTCGGTCTCTCACATCAGGTAATGGGGTTGGCTCTTTCCTAGGGGGATTCTTGGCTATACACCTACATACATGCTAGGTACATCTAGTTAGGGTTGCATCGTAGGAGTACGGATTACTACTGTCATGTATTTATATGCCTGCATATATTCACTGTTTTAGCACTATGGTAGAATTCTACCTTTTATTTACTCTGTTGGTGATAGTAATCGTATATATATGTTTCTGTCTCATGGTTGTTGCAGCACATGTATTATACACTAGAATGACGCTGGTTCAATAAATGCTTATTGAAAACGTCCCACCGTTTATTCTGTGTATCTCTCTGAGACAAAGTGAGCACAAGTGACTGAGCGTAAAAAACTGTACTGTTTCCACGATACCTGAGGGGTCAGGGTTGTCATGTTCGATAGTTGCCAGAAACTATTTTCTCCTTGGTCAGGGGAACTTATGGTGGCACTGTGAGCTAGCTGGTCTACAAACTAACAGATTTAAAGAGGAAAGGTTGTGATCTATGAAATGAAGTATCAGCCAATTGCAGAATTACAATAAGAAGGATTGGGGCAAACAGGCAAGAGACAGAGGAGACTATTGTTTAATTAAACTACTATTCTCAGAAATAGAAGATATGCAGAGGATGGAAGCCAAAAAGAGTGTCACTCTGAAGAAAGAACGGAGAGGAATCAAGTGAGAGTAAATCAATGCCACTTTCTCATGCAGTGTTTAGGAGATTCGTGGGAGAAGGCTTTCTGAGTTAGCAAGTAGTCAGAGAATGCAAGCTGTAGAGAGTAACATTATACATAGTGTTCTATATCCAGGGCAAACAGCTTAAACATGTGATTGCAAGCAAATACATAATTCAAACATTAAGAGTTCTAGATACTGCAAAAAACTAGTGTGATGCTCATTTAAAGTGCTCTAGTGCCCCTGAACCAAGTTTGCGCTATATAAAACTGTAAAATAAAATCAGTACGCCGTGTAGTGCCATCTTTCATTCATGGTTAGAGAGGGTGTGAGGCAGCAGCCAGAGGGGCTGAATCCGGAGCCGGGGAACAAGGCTCGAGTCTCGGCATCGACCCAACATGCCGCGACTCCGGGCAAACCACTCCATCTTCTTGTGCTCACAAAACCAGTGTGTCCCTGTGCTATGTAAATGGTGCCCATGCAAAGCACTCCAACACCCTCTGGTCGAACTCGTGCTACACAATATGAAAGACAAAGGGAGGCTGAACCCATGGCTATGCAGATGTGGGACCGGAGACTTGCTGATTAAGAGGTCGACAGGGAGGCCATTTGTTGGGGACTGCTACAGGGGGGTGTCCTGGAGGGTGAGGGGGTGAGATGGTACCTGAATTGATTAGCCCCTTCCTCCCTCCGGTCTGATCGTGGTTCAACCCCCCTTCCCAGGTGTGGAGGATGCCCTGACACCCATGTAAAGAAACAGGGAGCTAAGTGGTGACAGGAAGAGTGGGCGACACCCCCGTGAACGTAGCATAATTATTGCCTCTGGTGTCATGGGGGGTCTTTAATCCTTGCCAAATGGAAATGAAAGAGGCCCACAGAAAGGAAAGGCAGACAAATGAATTGAGGGGGAAGAACGGGACACAGGGATGGATCCGAGGCAGAAAAGATCAAGAGATGCAGGAACTGATTGCGAAGAGAAAGAGACGACAGAGACGAAAGCAAGTGGATGAAGGGGCAAGCAGAAGTGGGACCAGTGTGCGGCAAGGAAGCAAACAGATGGAATGATGGAAGAGAACAGGGAGGGGCATGCAATGAAGCGGATATCCAAGATAAGTTTCACTGTACAACCACACAAAACACGCTTCTGCCCGACCGACAAAGCATGCATAATCCACAACACATGTACACATGCACAGATCTCCCAGTGAAACTGGAATACAGTCAGCAAGGCTGCCATTACACTGTCCATCCACAGCTGACTCAAGGACACCTGCTCTGCACTACACAACAGGATTGTACGCCACATAGACGTACAAAGCAGAACTGCCCTGCAAAGCGGCGAATACACAAAACATGACAGTTCACTGACATAAAAACCCCTGCATACATTACACCAAATGGTCACTACAACAATTTGTTGAAATTATAAAGTAGCATCAAAACACAGAACCCCCTCCCCTATAAAATGAAATAATGCAAGTTTCTTCCGGGAGATTTAGGAAAGGTTGAGCTGCTGCTGTCTATGTGGCTCCTTTATTGTGTTATGAGGCTTAGTATTATACTTTCCACTACACAAAGGACAAAACGATTTATATTACCAATGCTTGTTTTAATGCATGTTGTGAGTTAAGTTATCTAGATAAGCGGTTCATAACCTTTTGACTTCTGTGGACCCCCACTGAATCATTACTGGAATGCAGAGACCCCAACTGATTCATTAATGGAAGATGAGGTCCCCCCAGCCTAAGCAATTTTTATGATTTGAACCTCAGAACAATGCACAAAAATACAAAAACAACCATATACCAAACAAATGCTCAAATATTGAAATATTTTGTTTAATTCACAATCAATATAAACTTTTAACATTTTCAATGTTGCTTCTTTATTTGCATACACTTTATTATTTTTAATGTATTCATTTTAATATTATTTAATTTTGTAATACAGTCATGGACCCCCTGAGTTGCCCTCGCTGACCCCCAGGGTTCCTCGGGGCACAGGTTAAGAAACACTGATCTAGATCGGTTTAAATTGTTTTTTAAACATAGCTGACAAGTGTCTTGAGTTCATGTATAAAAACGCCAGCCAATTCTGGCATTTTAGCCAGAAGCACTTTGACTGCAAGGATTATGAGCACTTAATGAAAGTGTAAAAAGCAAAACTACAAGACCCGCAATGCTGTGGTCTGAAAAATCAGGAATGGCTGATAGTATCATATGTCATAGTGCTACTTAGCAGGCTTATCGAAATGCAAAAAGGAAATTTACGCCCTGACTGACTTTTTTCTTGTAGGCCATCTATAGCCAAGTAGGTGAGAGGACAGAGATAGCCTTTCAAAGGCAAATACAAGCTTCTCACTGCTAATGGGTTAACATTAACACTCGCTGGAAATGATCATGCTAACAAAGGATGCTATTTACCAGAACAGTGCAGCAGTAGCAGAAGCTGGACATGTCTGAAGACACATTTGGAAAGGAAAAACAATATGCTGGCACCATTCTTCCTGAGGGTAACTTCGCGTGATTTAGATGGGGCATCTGTATCTCCACTATGATTGATGCAATCTGCCATGAACAGGTGCAACACTTGCTGCAGGTGTGCCATGACAATCTCTTGCGCTAATGACACTCCAGAGTTATACCCTCAGCAGGGGTTGCAGTTCACCATGGCCGAGGGTGAGGCTGGTGATCATTGGGATGCCTCTGTTCTTCCTATCCGAGCACTGTCACTGTGCACGAGGAGGCCCAGCCCATGCAGCTTACCAGTTCAGCAGTAACATCAGCACCAATTTAAAATTATGAATTTAGTTTTGTACTGCTCTGCTGTGCTGTCAATCATTAGGTGCCTGTATGCCAGCCTGCTTCCTATCGACTCAACACCGACAGACCAGTCATGGCGTTCGCCAGGTCCTGCACAGTCATGCACTAGGGCTCACCCTTGATTTGCTGAGTGAAGGTTATGATGGATGGTGGCACTCGTTAGGAATGATGACAAGTGTCAGAGACTGTAAGTCACTTGTGCCTTCTGGGATGGCCGAGGCAGCACATATTGGTGTCACATGTTCAGCGGCGGCTCCTCCATTGGGGTGGAGGGGCGTCGCTCCACTGCTTCTCGCAGTGTGAGAAGCAGAAACATAAAATGGTAAAACTACTATTTTATGTTTCTGCTTCTCGCACTGCGAGAAAGCAGAAGTGCCTGGTTGGTGGCGGGCGGGTCGGCGGTCCTGCTCGAGTGCAGCGGGGGAGTGGCTTGCCCACTGTTGTGGACCCTGACTGTTTGGTCCTTCCCCTGGGGCCGACCAATCCAGTCATGCGCACTCTCTCTTTTTCTCTATGTAGGCTGCAGCCTACATAGAAAAAATGGCCTCCCTACATGCGCCCGGTTGGGCGCCGTCCACACCAATCACAACGCTGACATTGCAGCATTGTGGTTGGCTTAGGGGAGGGAGGCTGCCTGTGGAAAACGAAAATGCAGACCCTGCCAGGAGCAGCAGGAGCTGAGGCGGCGGCGGGGCGTGACCCGGGGGAAGGTAAGTTTTTTTAAAATTTGAATTACCATCCCGCTCCCCCCTGCGAACCCGTCATGCCGGCCGCGACTGGGGCTGTGTAAAATACAACCTGTCTGTAAAGTGCTGTGAAGTCGCAGCAAAGGGGCTGTATGATGTGGAAGGCACCACGAGGCCCGAGGATTTCAAGGGGCTCTGCAGCGTGGAACCTGCCTGTAAAGCACATTGAGGTCTGCAGAAAGTACTGTGACGGTTGGGGTCAGAAGAGGGCGTTTAGCATTGAATGCGACTGTAAAGCGCCATGACATCTGAGGATAGAAGGAGCTGTCTGTATGGTACAGAGCCTGTCCATATAGTGCTGTGAAGTCTGAGGATAGTAGTGGCTGTATAATGAGAACCGTTGGATAAAGTGCCGTGATTCTGATGACAAAATGAGCGGTTCAACATTGCATGCGCCCGTAAAGCGCACTGCGATCTGGGATAGGAGGAGCTGTATGATACAGCGCCTGTCAATAAAGTGCTGTGAAGTCTGAGGACATAAGGTGCTGTTTTATCACTGAATGTCTCTGTACAGAGCTGTAAGAGCTTAGGATTGAAGGAGATGTCTAATGCAGAACCTGTCCATAAAGTGCTGTGAGGACTAGGGGTAAAAGGGGGTACTATGGGTAATGGGGAAGGTGTCTGCAAAGTGCTGTGAGGACAAGCGGCGCTGTATAATGTGAAAAGTATAAAGGATGGGGCATAGGGCTGAGGTAAGAATACACAACCGTCCTACTGCCACCCCAAATCCCATCTCCAGAATCATTAATTATAATATTGTAAAGCATCCGAGACCATAGCTACACCCACTGCCTCTGTAAGGATGAGAGAAGTACAGTTTTAAGCGCCTAGACAATGCCTCGCAGTAAAGAGCGCTACACAAGTATACTTACCCAATTGGTTTGCCTCTGCTATACTTGGAATAACATCTGTTCCTATCAAGTTACACTTAGTCACTGCCGGGAACTCAGTTGCCCAGGACAGGGGCCCCGGGACCCTCCAGGCACTATCTGGAGGCTGCGGTGGCCCCTTGTAAAGTAGTGCAGAGTTTCTCACAGTCTGGCTACTCCGCCGCTGTGGCATGAAGTGTCCGGGGCATGGGCATTTGCTTTGCTGTGAGGGTCACCCCATTTCTTTGCTGCAGTCGCTGAGGAGGTGACCGAATATGACCTGCGGCCCTCTGAGGTGAAATTCGATGTGGCTCGCGTCAACAAGTGTTAAAACGTTCTCTTGGTTCTCTCCCATGGTGCGTTTTCTATTAAATTCCACGAGTAAGCATGACTCTTTATAAATGAAATGCATGCAGGGGTACACGCCCTTCTGTCAGAGGGACGTAAGTGTCAGTCAGGGCATCAGGTGATCTTAGGCCCTGCTCGGGGTAGGGGCAGTGTCTCTATGGGCACTCTGGGGCCTTTGCCCTGCTATGGGTTGAGGCTGGCATTGAAGGAAACTCTCAGTGCTCAGCGCGTGCTCTGCGATGGCAGCAGAGTTTACCAAGTGTGAGTGTTTATGTCCTGCTCTGCGGGTTGGGGTGGGGTCAGAGGACACTCTGGGTTTATTATGGCTTCCTCTGGGGTGTGGTTGAAGTCAGAGGTCATACTGTGAGGTAAGGTCCTACTCAAAGGGTGAGCTGGTTAGAGGAGACATCTCGTAGGCTCGGTCTTTCTCTAAGTGACTTTTGGGTGTGTAGGGTTGGATTGGGATCAAAAATTGGCCCACATCTGCGGACTCCATCTTTTTTTCAAAACACAGCTTCAGTGTTTTAAGTGTTTTAAAAGGGGGGGGTTCTATAAAAGAGCCATGTTTCTTAACTTCACTAAGATAAAAAAAAATGCAAATATTGCCAGGACCCTTTGTGCACGGATTAGCTCACAATGGTGAATCACACCTGAATATTAGTGCTCAGGCCCCCTGCTGAATCTGCATACATTAATGGGCTGGCCAGCAAGAGACCAGGAATGACACCTCCGCCCCGTTGGTAAAAGGGCAGTAATAGAGGCCCATCTGCCTCCAGATAGGCTGCTTAGGCCCCCACTGTGCCGGTGGCATCATCTGAACTGCACAGACACAGCCAAAATCAGCCACCCCGCTGGCCAAAAAAGCAGCCCACATCTGGAACACGGATACTGGCCCATTGCCCCAGTGCCCGCCTTACCAATCCAACCCTGGGTGTCAGAGAGCAAGCATTCTTTGGGCTGAGGTCGTGCTATGGTGTGGGTTGGATGTTCCATGACATAGGCCCAGCTCTGGGGTGTGTACAATGTCTAAGGGTATCCTGTGGGTCTTGCGTCAGTGCGATATTTGGGGCTCAGGTGTTTCTCATGCCGTTTCTCTTGAGGGCCAGACAGGGCCCCTGCTTTAAGAACGGACTGGAGGCACGGATGCGGGATAGTGGGGCTTCCCCTGGACTTTGACCCTTGGCACCGGAGGATAGTTGCCCAAATGCCACGCCACGCTGGTGGCTCCATTCACACATATAGTGGTACATCATGTTCTTCGCCCCTCACTCAATCTTCCCCACCCCTCCTTTCCACGAGTGAAACGCATCCCCTTTGTTCCAGGGGTGCCCATGGCTCGTTCAATCTTCCCGCCTTTTCTTCTCCGGGTCGCCTGTGTTTGGAATCCCAGACACACCTATGTAAACAGCTGCGTACATTTACATAAGCATACGCAAAGATTGTCCTCTATAGCTCATAAAAAGTGTCAATTTCTTAAATGATAAATAATTAAATCGTATTGCTTTATTAACCTTCCTGCTTCCTCAAATTTGCTTGAAAATGCACCATTTGTCCAACCTTTTATCAAATTTTCTCGGGGGGAGACCCCGTCCGAACCCCCCGTAGGTTGTTCGGGCTCGCTCGCTACGCTCGCTCGCCGCAGTGCAGTTCGACAATAATTTTATGCCGTACCACTTTCAAATTTCACCAGCCGCCACTGCACATGTTATAGTGCTTGAGGAGGGTCAGCAGGAATACCTGTATTTTCCTTGTTCCCGCACTGGCCCCACCTATATAAGCCACACCAGCAGTCATCACATGACCACAATGAATGGATGACTGTGGGAAGCGCAGTTCCAACTCTATCCAACCAGGCTGGCAGCAAGGAATTGCGGATGGACAAAGCAGGTTCCACACTTGTTGGCCAATCAAGCAAAGTACTGAATTACTGGGTCTGAGCCCCGCTGCAAGCATGACAAATAGGACATATATAGTTTTATTTAGGTATGGAAGCGGAACTAAAGTGCAGATGTGTTTATGCATTTAATAGTTTTACAAAGCTCTTAGATGTTGCCCTATGACTACTTTAGAGCACTATGGAAGCAAAGAAGGTGAAAGGAATAGAATTATATGGCGATGAAAGGAACTGGACCACCGGGATATGGTAAACATTAGGAGATACGCCAATGGTCATCCTAGGAAGTGATCTCGGAGGACATTTTTGTCAGGTTTTTATATTGACTATGTTTTAAAGGGTGAACATTGAATGCATCTATGAAAAGGCAGGTTCTAAGGTGTTTTCTGAACTGAAGGCACTTTACCAGGTTTCGCATAAAAGGGTCCAGGTCATTCCCAAAGTGAGGCCTCACGCATATCAAGCATCTTTCTCATTTGTCAGTCTTCTTGGCTTGTGATGAATGAGTTGTGGAGCACTCTCCGATCTTGAGGTTCTCATACGTTGGTAAGGTGAGGCCAGATTCTTGACTGTAGTGTGGATTGTGGCCTCATTGTCGACATTGCTAAGTTAGCTTAGGCCTAGCTGCCATGATGCCTCTTTTGCACACGTTACTTCGTGACTTTGTTTTTCCAGACTCTGCTTGTGCCTAGGTTCATGAGAACTGTCAACATTTCTGCTTTTCACATTTTCTGCTGTTCTCTGTGGTTTTCATCTGCACACGATGTACAAGGTCGAAAAACAACGTCCCTTGTTATTCTGTTCTGATCAGCCCCACGCACTTAGACATAACACGAAGCACAGCTGCACTGTTGAAAAACGAGTGCTTTTAATATTGCAAGATACCTGTTAGAGGCACTTGGAGAAAAACCTTTCCAGGGAGAAGAGCTGTGCTTGTCCGATGATGTAAACCTTGCATCTAGTTCTTAAGGTATGGGGGTCCCCCTGACAAAGCCCAGAGGTCTTCTATTTTTATAATAAACTAGTTACTAGCACAAGGAGGGTAGCAAGGCATTATAGTCCTTTATCCACTGTCTTTATAAAATGCTGTCCCCGTTTGTATTCTATGGAATTGTAACGATGCTTACTATTTTGTCTTTATGCATTATGCTGCTAGTACTGGCATGTGTACTGTGTCTTAGAGCACGTTAGTTAAAATAAACATTTTAAACTATACTGTGTCTCTTGATACGCATGTTGTGGACAAGTATGAGTGAGTAATGAAAGAGTGTTCTTGCTCCCGCCATTCCTGAAAGAGTCCGTGTTCTGGGATGTCTAATCATTGGTAGCTTCGCTGTAGTACGGAGAACGAATGAGACACTATAGCTAGTCGGATTGGGATTTTGGGCACTAAGGTGGATGGTTGGTACACCACTATACACAGAGGTCCTGTTTTCCTGCGCATAGTTCTGTATATGTGCAGAATCCCCGCAACATGGCGCCCATAACGTTTGGTCTGGTTCTTATCTGTGAGACGCTTGAGTAGTGCTTGTGCTTGTCCACAATTCCCTCACATCTGTTTCCGGAAACAGATGTGAGGGTGTAACCTCCTATATTGATGTTTTTATAGGTTCTTTCAAGCTTGAAGTTATTAAAAGGTATTCTCTTTATTGTTAACCCTATATTGCGCTGCCACGCACTAGGTTGTTATTCATTCTTAGTTTTAATGGCTGTGAATATAAATATCCCGGCACATAGCCGCGCTGCGCTCCGAGCTCATTTGACGGCGTATGGAGTGCCTGACGCGGGTGTCGCTTTAATCTTTGTGGTGCAAGCTGATCCAGCTTACCACTTTGAGGTGTTTTATTCATGGGTCACTTTTCCGGCAGTGGATGGAGCTGATAATTTGTTCTATGTGTACACTGCCAAGGCCCTTCCTAATGCTTATCAGCCTTATCAGGCTCTTGAGGTTCCGCTCACGGCATGGCAACTCCGAATTTGGTTTAATGGCGCCCTCCCACACCCGGTCACCCCAATTCGTTTAGGCCCTCTATCGATAGATGGGGCCGCTTGGCCTGTTTTGGCTGGGTACACCCCGCATCCACGCTATTTAGCGGTTCCGGTAGATGAACTGCGCGTGCTGCATACGTCTTTGGTACGTGTGCACAGAGCTTTGGTACAATATGTCACACGCAACGTCCAGTTGGCCCCTCCTGGAGTTGCAGCGCAACCAGCTGGGCCTGGCGGTATAACTATAAGTCCCGTCATGGTTAATTCGGTGATGGGCAAGCGCCCACAGAATAAGGATGATTTACCTTATTGGCTTGCTGAGAAATTTGACCAGCTGGAGGCGGTGTTTTCAAATACCTCTCCTGTGGAAAAACACAGGATTTTGACTATAAGTTTGCCAAAGGACTTAATTCCCGAGTTAACAGACTGCAACAACTGGGGTAAGGTATTTGCGGCAGTGTATGCGAAGTGTTTCGGCACTCCCTCCATGACAGTCCTCCCCGCCGTGATTAAGCGTGTTCAAGACGAACATGGCCCTGAAGCGGCTGTAGAATTGGGGATGCAACTAGGAGTGTTCGATGTAGTGGCTGATCTAATCCTTGCCAATGTCAAGGGTGATGCAGTTAACTTTCAAGTAGCTAACGCTTTGGTCCCAGAGCTGGACAAGCCACGCGAATTACCGAAAATTATTGCACAGGCTTATAAAACCATAGGCCGTAATAGTTTGGGAGTTAAGCCTTTTGCTAAAACGCATACTCAGACACAAACACAACAAAAATCTCAGTCTGATAAAGACGAGAAACCGTTCTTTTTTAAAAAAAACTGGAAAATAAAGAAGCAGGGGAAGCAACAACAGAAACAGGGGTTGCGTGCTGCGTCACCGGCTTCCGAGTCTTCTGAACGCACTTATGATTTGCGCGACCGAGCGAGAATTAAGTCTCCTGACAGGTTTCAGGTCCCTGAACAGCGTTCTCCTCGTTCTTCACAGGCACCATCGGGCTCACAGGCTGGTGGAGGAGATCGCCAGGATCGAGGCAAGGGTCGAGACGCCCCCCAAGGACGGGACCAGCCTCGTCAGACTGGAGGCAAGGGGAAACAAGAAGAATTTCCACGTTCTCGTCCTCAATTTCAGAAGAAAAAAGTTGCTGCTTTAACAGCGAGATATGCCACAGATGGTGAGAACGAGACTCCTGAATTGGACGTGGGCAGTGACGCTGCTAGACAGCGCCGCGGAAGTTACCATAGTGCGGGAAGCACTACGTCCTCATGTGGAGGCGACAGCAACTGACACTTTCATTACTGTCGAGACAGCTGACACCCGAGTGGCACCCCCTGACAGACTATATAATATAGTCCTTCTAATTGAAGGTGACATTGAGCGTGTTATTAAAGGGATTTTTGGGGAAAATCTGACCTCTTCTTACGACATATTATTGGCAGAGGCGGATTGGCCACCACCATTTGTTCTCGGTGCTCCGAGAGGGGAGGAAGTAATACTTCCGAGTTTTTCACGTTATGTCCCCAAGGAGCATGCGGAGGCTTTCGCAGCAGAATGGGCTGTGGCCCTAGCCCCGGCACTGTACCGTAATCACGTGGGCTGGGATAAAAATTCTCCCCCCATGAAATACCTTTGCGGTCTATGCCACAGGCTCAACCCCAATATCCCCTCCGGCGGGAAGCTAAAGGTCCCGTTTCAGACATTCTGACACAGTTAGAGTAGCAAGGAGTGATTGAGACATGTGTGTCACCAATGAATAACCCCCTTTTCGCGGTTTCAAAACCCAATGGGTCGTACCGCTTAGTTTTAGATTACCGGCATTTGAACTCTCATTGTTGAACCTTTGCGGTACAGAATACCCATAGTTCTGCTCTAGTCGACAGTCTTGTTCGTAAAAAATATAAAACGACACTTGACCTTTCCAATGGATTTTACACACACAATTTGTCCCCTGAATGCAGTCAATGGACCGCGTTCACCTCCGGTGGAAAACAAATAAAATTCCGGCGTTTGCCAATGGGCTACAAGAACAGCCCGGGGGTCTTCGCCGCCCGTGTTGTCTCTTTGTTGGACAGCATAGACCCAGATGCATATTCGTACGTGGATGATATATATCTGACAGACGACGAACTATGGCCGCATCTTTCCCGAGTCGACCGCATTATTCTTGAATTTGCGGACTACGGTTATAAATTTAATTTTGCCAAATCACACATCGCAGAGTACGCGGTGTTGTTTTTGGGCTACGAGCTCAACAATGAAGGTAGGGGCTTAGCTCCCCACTTCCTGGAGAAGTGCGCACTTCTGCGCCCTCCAACAACCCTGAAAAAACTTCAGTCTTTGCTGGGATTTTTGAACTTCGGGCGTTCTTACATTCCCGAGTATGCCCAGCGTATCAAGCCTCTTTATGCCTTGATACAACCAACCTTTTCAAAGTCGTGCTGGCTTCCGGAACATTCAGCTATTCTGCAATCTTTGCAGTCTGATCTACTTGAATCTAAGTTCTTGTTGACTCATGATAACCACACGAACCTGGTGATCAGAATCGTGCCAGGCGCAGTGGGTTTCACTTACTTGACGTTTAACGAAGGTGACACAGTACCTATTGCATACAGGTCGCATCTTTACACTTCTGCCGAGTTGCGCTTTTCAACTGTGGAAAAAGTTTTGACTGCAGTGCAAATGGCGATTCTTAAGGAACGCGCACTGGCACAGGGAAAACGCATTTTGGTGGTAACACCATATCCTGCCCTTGAGGCAGTGACAAAGGCAAGTGTACCGAACTCTAAGGCTTTGCACCCGCGTTGGATACAATGGGCTACTTCTTTGACGTCTCCGGATGTCACCTTTATCTTTGATTCCTCTCTTCAGACACAGGAGTTCTTGCAGTATGAATTTGTTCATCCTCCTCCTCTGTCTTTACTGCCGCTTGAGGAGTACAAATGTATCATTTACACCGATGGTTCGGCGCAACCGGCCACGGGTTCTAAGCATGCTTATTCAGCAGCATGTGCTATTGTGGCGGGTACCATGGTGAACGGTGAGTTCAAGTCGAGTGTTGTGCACACGCAGGCACTGGGAGACAGTACCGCCCAATTGGCCGAGCTACGTGCTTTGGTGCTGGCACTTGAGTTTGCAGACCCGGATGTGACTACTCTCATTGTATGCGATTCTTACTACTGTGTTCAGTCTTTTAATGACAACTTATTCTTTTGGTCTCAGAACGACTATCGAGATTCTAAGGGCAGCACAATTAAGCATAAACTGCTTTGGGTTCGAGTAGCAGATCTTAAACGACGTCTGCCTCTCACACAGGTGATTCACACTCTTGGCCACCAGCGTGTGGGCGCACACGCGGTCGGTAACAGTTTGGCGGACGAAGCTGCCAAATCAGCAGTAGCCACGTGTTCAGTAGCAGCCGTTACAAGATCCATGACAAAAATAGATAATGAGATTTTGGCAGCTATTGCTGCTACTAAGGAAGGTTCTAATTACCCACGGGGTTTCCCTTCCAAGTACTCTTATCACTTAAGTCCTGACCAGGTTCCTTATGTAAGAATTCCAGACGTTGGTGATCGGCTGATTCCCAACGCGGACCGCAGGACTTCTTTGATAACAGCCGCACACGAAGGCTTGGCTTCGGCCCATGCTGGCGTGTCTGCAGCTGTTTCAATCTTGCAGCAGCGTTATTGGTGGCGTGGTTTATATAAACAGACCCGTAATTATGTCCTTTCTTGTGACATCTGTCAGCAAATTAAGCCCTCTACGGTTACACGTCCGCCACAAACACAGCTCTGCATTTCTAATAAACCTTTTGGTTGTGTATATCTTGATCACTGCGGTCCATTTTCTTCTGATACTGCATATACATACATCTTAGTTGCAGTTCATTCGTGCACACGTTTCATCTGGGTTTGGCCGCAACGCAGTGCTGATGCTCGAAATGTCATCAGGGATATGCGTGTCTTTGTGGGAATTTTTGCCTGTGGCACCTTCCATTCCGACCAAGGTCCAGCGTTCGCCTCCAAGGCGTACAAGGATGCGATGAGGTCTATGGGGGTGCTGGTGCAATTTTCGTCTCCATACAGGCCTGAGGGCAACTCAATTGTGGAGCGAATGAACCGTGACTTAAAGCAATCCTTGACAGCTAGAGTCTTAGGTACTGGCAGGAACTGGCTGGCCCACTTGTATGGCGTGCAACGTGCACTCAATAATCTCCCTAGAAGATCTCTGGGTGGGCCTACCCCATACAAAATGCTCTTTGGCATACAGATGTTTGTGCCAGACCTTGATGGTCTAGACATGGCGGCAGCTGCCGCAACCTTTGACGTAGATAATCATTCTACTATGTTACAGGACTTACAAGAGACCCGTGACAGACTTGCAACTGAACACTTACCCTCTACCACTGACGCTGCGCTGCAGATTCTGGTTGCCGGCTGGCTTCCGAAGATTGGAGATATGGTCCGAGAGAAGGTGGAGAACAAAAAAGAATTTGGCCCCTCTTATCGTGCACCGGTTCCAGTCCTTGGCTTAAAGGGTACTCGTACAGTCATCTTGCCACCGCTTCCTGGTCGCAAAGACAACAGATACATCTCAGTGGACAATGTCAAGCTACAACATCTGGCCGATTCTGAATAGTGTAACACCTGCGGTATCATGTCCAGCCATTTCAAGGAATCCTGCTGGTGGCCCTCCGGTCACCACGTCTAACGATGTTGCCATTGGGATGGTCTCTCAACCAGATCGCCTGCTCGTCCCACCAGCTTCCACCTGCAACGAGGAAACTGAATATGCTTATCCCACAAGCG
Organism: Calotriton arnoldi; assembly: GCA_963921515.1. Classification (NCBI taxonomy): domain Eukaryota; kingdom Metazoa; phylum Chordata; class Amphibia; order Caudata; family Salamandridae; genus Calotriton; species Calotriton arnoldi. The sequence goes on from CAWUFW010014915.1 coordinate 296,898, forward strand.
AGTCATTGACTGGTTTGCCTACAACACCACTGAACCAGTCCCGTTTTTCTTTTGACTCGAGTTCCACTTCATCATTTGTCCCAACCAAATTCAGTGTTTTTGTATCCTGGTTTAGAGACAATTTTTTGGTCCCTCCTTGGACTTACATCTGGTTGGTACTATTCCTGATTTTCCTGTTCATGTCCGTTGGCTTTGTGACAGTTTTTTTCTTACTCATCAATGGTCACTACTTGCCGGAGCGCTCTGCGGTGAACTCTGTTGCTGGAACTTTGGCTCCGCACTCTTCTTCACATATCATGAAGCGTGACCAGACATTTGTGAACATTTCCGCCTTTCCAGTCGCAGATGGCATCGTATGGGATGCAGTGAATTTCCAAATTCATGGACCGACAGAAATTATCAATGTACCAAATGTACTTCGTGTTTCCATGGGTGATGTGGTAAAAAGAAACATACGTTCAGATGATTGGGATGTGCATGCAATTCAATCCTTGTTTTCCGATTTGAAATATTATGCTGCTTTTAATGCTGAGGATTTGTATTTGAATTCTGCTAATTATGCCGATTTGTATTGTTACCAACATTATGGTAACCATTTCTTGCATAAATCTAGTACACTTCGAGGTAGTTTTAATTATACCCAGTGGGAACATTGCCCCACCCCTCTGCAAGGGAGCTCCCAAACTCTGATAAATAAGTTTACTTATTTTACAGACTTTGATAGGTCAAACCCAGGGTCCTATTATTTTAAATTAAACATTTCTTCCAATCCAAAGGTGATGTTAACCCACACCAAATTACTGTATTCCAGTTCCTTTATGGACGCATTAGCTGTTGGTGGCTACGAGCACTGGAAGGCCACCATTGATTTGAAATCTATTTGGGGCACTAAGTCCTGGCAGGTACGCGGTACCGAGGCCTTACATCGCGCTTGCCTCATCCCGACCCAAATTTTATTTTTAAATAATACTATATACCAAACAACTTGTTTTGGTTTGGCAACTTCCAAACAATTGAATGCACCTACCATTCCTGCGCTGTCTTCATTACCTAACTGGCACTTGCATTTAAATTATTCCATTGACGAGTTGCAAGCTTTGTTTCAAAATAATTCATTTAATGTCTCTGCATTAGATCCCTCAGAATGGTTGGTGTGGCCATTAGCTTCTAATGCCTGCCAACTGCGTTTTCATAACTCTGCTCCTAGTTAAAAACAGGATCGACCTGATCCACGTTTTTCTAACTCACGTTCGGTTACAACATATTCAGTGGGTAAATTATGTAAACAGTGGTTGCAGCACTCTACACTAGAGTCCGTGAAACAACATTTATCTTTGTTATCCAGTAACATTGATCTGGCCGACTTTGTTCTGGGACCTAGAGGTCCGAGACCAAAAAGATTTATTTATGCGACTTACAATGAAATCTGGAAGCTTTCTCAAATAGAAGCTGCTTCCCGTTTATGGGAAATAGACCAAGCAAATTTAGAAAAAGTACTTGCTGTTGTTGACAATAGTATTAACACGCTGTCTTCCTGCATTTACACATTAGATAACATTGTTTCTTCTGTTGTTGATATTGTACAAGATGAAGTGTCTGTGTTATATCATGGTCAGGATTACTTGCGTTCAGTGATGCAGTTTGCATGGACTTTGCAAACTCTGAAAATGGGGAAGGTACCATGGGATTACTTAAACGCTTCTGCATTGTTTTTGCCGTTTAATTTGACTGAGAAACAGCAGTTCATGTCCATGAAAGATGCAACATACACTCTTCTACATATAGAAAAAATAGATCCTTTACCTTTCTCTGTGGTGGAAACTGACTCTGCAGTTTGGCTCATACACGGGGTTATCTCTTTACCTTTCTCTTTGTATGAATTCAGTTCCTGCATGAAACATTACCCGATTGGCCAATTTGAGCCCTTGGGCAGTACCTTTCTGCATGAAGTGTGGTCCTTGCCTTTCACATACAGATGCCTTAGGGATGACAAAGAGGTGTACCTTACAGGGGAATCTTGCGATTCTACAGTGGGTCATTCCCTTGTTTGTAAAAACATTAAATTGCACAGGGCTTGTGATGTTTCCGCCCTGAATCTTGCATGTGTTTTAAAGGGTATTCCTGTTCCAGCTATATCACCTACTTTCACTATGCTTGCTAACGGTAGCTATCTGCTTTTAAATAATCAAGATTGCTGTGGGTTGCAAGCTGGCATACCCTACATTGTAACAGTTTCGCAACGCGTAGTATGCTGCAAAAATGTGCTTTTTCCACCCCCGCGTGGGAAGTTAGATAGTTCCATTTGGCCTTACATACCGACTTTGAAGGCAGATTTCAATAAATTGAGCAGAATAAAGGCACTATTATTAAACCAGGAGGTTATGCTAACTTCCGCACGGGAGACCTTCGTCCTCCAGGTGGCCAGCGCCCACAGTGAAATACAGGCCCTTTTAAACACTAACCTCCCCCAACATTTCGGTGAACTGATTCACCGTATATTTAATGCATCTAATACCAACGGCCTTGTGCACTTTTTTAAAGTTGTGGGCTCTGGCCTTCTGACGTCCTTTCAGACAATATTTGGTGTAATACCGGCTTTTATTCATTCCATTTTTTCTAGCGTCTTTGATGGCTTCCCATTAATCCTAGCCTTAGCTGCTGGAATATTGCTTTTGCTTTGCCTGCTGCGCAATGGTTGCACCTCTTGTGGGCCTACACAGCCCAGGGCGACTGCGGATGCTCCGTGACCGTATGCATGAAAGCTTCGGTACACTGCCACTGGCAACACTCAGCGTGGCTTATGGATTATCTTTTCGCTTTGCATATTTCACTTGCCTGCAACCTGTGCTATCCTGTTTACGATGTCCGTTTTCATGGTCCTTGGATGTTTGCCTCTCCAATACATCTTGTTCGGATCCGGATTTCGACCAGTTGATGAGCCCCTTAATGGCCCATGAATGGGAATGTTCCGGTGATGGATTAATGGCGCGTGCGGCTGCACTTGGAGTCTTGGCACAATGGGATATCTGTGCGGCTGCTCAGAATCTCCTACAACAAAGTTATATCGAATATCAAGCAAGTTGTCCCGCAATGCTGATCGCTGCTCCCTATTATGAGGAACATGAATGCAGTTTTGATTTGTTGAACTGGATGGCATCTCTTTTTTCAAGCGATGACAATGATGTCTTTTTGGAAGGTGTTGCAGTCTTCTGCGCATACACTCTGATGGATTAGTTGTGTTGACTCACAATAAACTGCATAACCAGATTTTTGTTTTATTCTCTTTGAGTGACCTTTTTTCTGGCCTTATTTAGAATTTTTTTTCCCCCATTTTTCCAAAGCATTTTTCCCACCTATAGACGTTTGCATTCTGCTCCATCTATTTGAACTCTGTTTTCGTCCTATGTCTTGACCTATGGACTGACCAGGGGAGGGTGTAGTGTGGATTGTGGCCTCATTGTCGACATTGCTAAGTTAGCTTAGGCCTAGCTGCCATGATGCCTCTTTTGCACACGTTACTTCGTGACTTTGTTTTTCCAGACTCTGCTTGTGCCTAGGTTCATGAGAACTGTCAACATTTCTGCTTTTCACGTTTTCTGCTGTTCTCTGTGGTTTTTGTCTGCACACGATGTACAAGGTCGAAAAACAACGTCCCTTGTTATTCTGTTCTGGTCAGCCCCACGCACTTAGACATAACACAAAGCACAGCTGCACTGTTGAAAATCGAGTGCTTTTAATATTGCAAGATACCTGTTAGAGGCACTTGGAAGAAAACCTTTCCAGGGAGAAGAGCTGTGCTTGTCCGATGATGTAAACCTTGCATCTAGTTCTTAAGGTATGGGGGTCCCCCTGACAAAGCCCAGAGGTCTTCTATTTTTATAATAAACTAGTTACTAGCACGGGGAGGGTGGCAAGGCATTATAGTCCTTTATCCACTGTCTTTATAAAATGCTGTCCCGTTTGTACTCTATGGAATTGTAACGATGCTTACTATTTTGTCTTTATGCATTATGCCACTAGTACTGGCACGTGTACTGTGTCTTAGAGCACGTTAGTTGAAATAAACATTTTAAACTATACTGTGTCTCTTAATACGCACGTTGTGGACAAGTATGAGTGAGTAATGAAAGAGTGTTCTTGCTCCCGCGATTCCTGAAAGAGTCCATGTTCTGGGATGTCTAATCATTGGTAGCTTCGCTGTAGTACGGAGAACGAATGAGACACTATAGCTAGTCGGATTGGGGTTTTGGGCACTAAGGTGGATGGTTGGTACACCACTATACACCGAGGTCCTGTTTTCCTGCGCATAGTTCTGTATATGTGCAGAATCCCCGCAACGATAAAGAGTGACTACTTTCATGTGAGAGTCGACAAGTGACTGCATGGAAGAAAGCGTAGAGGTACTTTCAGTTGTAAGCCAGACTAATTGACTTGGACAATGCTTTCTCATAGTGCAGACACAAGGTTTAGTAGTTCCAGATTTGTTGATTATACACAGGTTTCTTTTGCAGGTGCATTAGCCCACCGAACCGGATTGCAATCGGCAGCACTACCTTTGAAAATCTAGTTTCACACAAATCACCCAGCTTCTTGGCTCTGCACATGGGAAGTCCAGGTTCACACCATTCAACAATGACCGGAGGGCGACGTGAATTTGTGCGGCACCGGCACACGGCTTCTATCTAAGGAAGAGCCCTGTAGCGAGAAGATCAACGACTTTGGAGATTGTTTAATCCCAAAATCGATTTTGGAAAAACTTGCACATTTGTGTCTTATACTTGATACAAGGCTCGCAGAGAGTCCTTGTTTTGAAATTATCTGGGACACAACTTAGAATTGTTTTATTGTTGCTTCACCTTTAGGAGCCAGATCCCAGGAGGAGCGTGTGACACCCCAGTATAATTTCTGATTGGAAGCTTTGGGAGATATAAAAGTTTCTCTTCCTGAAGAAGGTGGTTGGAACATACTGAATCCACCTAAACGCGTCGCGCTGCTACAACAATTGCACTAAATTGAATTTATCCTGGTCAAAAAAGAAGTAGTACACAATGATGGTTTGACCATGGAATTATTGTCGGATTAGTGCTGCAAATGACAAAATTTGAATGTCTAATTATATTCTCCCTTTATGTATTTTAAATGTATGACTATATGATTACGTGTATATCTTCCATATTGGAAGTCAACTCACGGTGCTTTATTTAATGTGTTTGGACCAATTGTATTTTATATCACCTTTTTAATCAGAATATTACTGAATAAAACATTTGTACATTTGTATATTGGCTTTGGCAAACTGATGATACCTCTGGTGTTAGTGGTATGTTTGGTATGAATGTGGCATAAATCACTATTAGTGTGTTTGAACATTGACCAAGGGAATTGTTGCTTTGACTAATTGTCATTTTGGAGTCCTGTCCCTTGGGCTCAGGGGGGCCCCTCTCTTGTTGTTGAGATTTACACCAGCTCCCACCATTCTGAAATATAAGAAAGCTTTGTGCAGCATGAAAGGGTTTTCTCACTCTTATTCCTCTCGCATCTTGTGAATAGCTGGGCTTCACTGGCCAGGGGGCCTCTTCTGTGACCCACATGTGGAGTGGCATTGAAGGTGTGACAGAAGCAGGGCTTTCCCATAGAAACTTAGGACAGAGAGTGAAAATCGGGACAAATTAGTTAGTCTCTGCTAGGAAACTCGAAAGGCCCTGATTACAAGTTTATGGCTAAATGTCAATCACTTCACAAGAAACTCTGGGGCATATGTACAAGCCCCTATCGTAACGGGAACGTCACTTTTTCCGACGTTCCTGTGGCGATAGGTGCTTAGCCTTATTTACAAGGCAGCATTAAGCCACTTAACGTGGCTTAACGCTGCCTTGTAAACAAGGCCCCCTTTCATGCTATGCTTAGCGTGAAAGGGGTGGGCAGTGGGTCTTGAGGTGGGCGTTCCACCGCAAAACACCCATTTTTTTTGACGTTGCCCCCTATTTACAAGGGTGGCGTAAATAGGAGGCAGCGCCAAAATTAAGACCAGGGAAAAGCTGGTCTTAACTTGGCGAAATGAGGAGAAATGCTTTATTTCTCCTCGTTTTGCATTTTCCATGTGTGCTGCATTGTGCAGCACACATGGAAAAAGCAAAATGCCTTGGATTGTTTATGTGTAGGAAGGTGTCCCTTCCTGCACATAAACAATCTGTAAAAAAATTACATTTGTAATTTCCATGTGTGCTGCATTAAGCAGCACACATAGAAGTGACAAAACGCCATTTAAAGATTGTTTATGTGCAGGAAGGGACACCTTCCTACACATAAACAATCTTCCCCTGCAGGCAGACACCCTTGCACTATGGTGCAAGGGTGCCTGCATTGGCGCTAGGCAGCTAAGTGTAGCGCCAGCGCAGGGGGAAACGCAGGGCTGCACCATATTCTTGTAAATATAGTGCAGCCTTGCGTTTCTGAAGTGGTGGACTGAGGCATTAAGCCATGACGGCTAACGCCTCACTCCGCCACTTCTTTGTACATATGCCCCCCTGTGAGCACAACACCTAGAGCCACTAACATACTTGATAAAAAGGAAGCCCTCCTTTTCGACTCTTTTCATACAAATCATCTAAATCATTTGCATATGAAACATTCAAGAAGCATCTCATTTGGTTTTGTGTGGGACAGCTCATCTTCAGGAGAGCAGTAACCTGCATGTCTACATCCATTTTAAAACTTTAAAAAAGACCCATAGTCTTTAGACTGTTGTTGCTCTTATTTGCCAGAACTGGGCACTTCAAAATATAATTTGGTATCTTATATCTTAACTTTGAAAGATACATTGCAGCAATCAAGTCTGTACATGAGGCACACACGCAACCACACATGCACTCGCATTGCATGCAAACACAAACATGAACACAGAGACATGCCGTGGAAGATAGGGGCACACACACATACACTCACACAAACAAAACAAAAGCATGCAGGTGCCCAAACACACACATATCCACCTAATGCATGCCGTCACATATGCACCCACAAACACGTACACATGCAAACACACAGAAACGTGTCATTTAAGACAAATGCACAGGCACTTGCAGAAACAAGCAAAGGCAGGTGCTTGAATTAAAGTATGTAGATATAAAACATGCGTGCCCTCCACAGCTCACGATGAAAGTGGCACAAAGGCATACATGCTTTTTCGCAGACACACAAATATATGCTCACAACACACATATAGCGCACATAAACTCGAATAAAATTCCAATAACGCTTTTACTGTAAATCACTTTTTAATTGTGCTTCATAAAAGAACTCTCCATCCGGAGGCATTTACTGCATACAGGGGTGAAAGGTCTCCGAAGATAATAGCTATGTCTTGGGCAACCAATGAGTCATTTAAGGAGAAACGTAATGAGAATATGTTTAGCGAGCGGAAGGAGATGGCCCAGCAACGAATCAGCTAATTTCGGCAGGCATTCTTTCGTTAATCATTCCCTCTCCTGTCTCCAAGAGGTAAGGGATTTAATGGCTGTGTAAGAGTCACCCATCTGTAATGCGTGCATTTCTAGCAGCAGCTCTGCTCGGAGCGCTGCTGCTTCTGCCTGCTGGAGCTGAGGTTCTCCTCTCCTGAGGTGGGCGGGGCTGCTCGTGGGCCCGTCCGAGAGGTCCAATAAGCGAGACCTCCGGAGTCTGCCGAAGCCAGGGGGATACACGATCCCGAGGGGATACCAAATATTACACAACACTGGTGCCGAGCTCCGGAAACCACCAGCTCAAATTAGTCACTGAAGCGGCCAATCCGGAAGCATTACTCAAAATTTACACATTTTATTAAGTCCATATAAATATGGCACACCACCTCCTGTGAATCCTTGAGCCGCATGAGATAAAGTAAGCACTAGGAGCGCTAAGTTAAGACAGTTTTCGGCTGACTGGTGTCATAAGCAGTTGAAGAGCTGGAGCAGGAGTATTTCAGTGGTAAATGTTTGCTTGGCATAGGAACTTTCAAGCCTTATACTGTTTTTCATATCTATGGTGCTTTTAGAGGTAAGGTTGTCAAAACTAACCCCTTCCCAGACCTACCTACCACTCACTGTGCTACTGAGAGTCAACCTTATGGAAGAGTGAGTCCCATGAAAATCGGTACTAATTAAAATGTTATTGCAGTGTTTAAAGGCCCCAAGCGAAGTTCACTATATGCAAACCAAGTTATCATTTTAACCACTGCAACGCGACTGGATTCCCAAGTCTAAACGGAAGATCATCCTGGAGTGATTCTGAAGTCATCTGATGACTTCAGCCAGGCTATTCCTGCAATTAACTGGGGATGTCATCCAAAGCCATCCTGAAGTATGCCTATAGGGCAGAATATTTAAATGGGATGACTCCTCGAGTCATCAGAGAAACTACTCCAGGATTAGTTCCCTATTACTTCAGTGGAATAGATGTGATGAGCTTGTACTACTGCCGGATGATCCCATGCTGATTACAGGATTAGGGTGGATTACTCCAGGATGGGTTCCTGATTACTTCAGTGGAAAACATGTGATGATCTTGTACTACTCCAGAATGATCCCATGATGATTTCAGGATTTGGCTGGATTGCTCCAGGATGGGTTCCTGATTACTTCAGTTGGAAAACATGTGATGATCTTGTACTACTCCAGAATGATCCCATGATGATTTCAGGATTAGGCTGGATTACTCATGGATGATCCAAGGATAACTTTAGAATGGGACTGGGACCGTACTAGTCGATTAATTCATGATGGGGATGTATTACCGTAGGATGGGTTCTGGCTGTATTACTGCATGGCGGTTTCAATATGCAGATGTATTATTCTAGGATGATCTCGAGTAGTAATACTTGTTTGACATACACAGGATGTTAAGAAATACACAGTTTTATTAGTTCGTTAGCAGAGCAAATAATTGTTACAAAAACAAGCATTGGCAAAGCCAATAGGTCTTGCCTTTTTGACCATGTGGCTTGCCAATGTCTTCTGCCGATGGTCTGCAGAATCGGTTAAAATAAACAAGCATTGGCAAAGCCAAAAGGTCTGGCCTTTACAAGAGCTATTGGCGTTGCCAATATGTTTTAGCCATATTGTACACGAGCGTGGCTGTTCAGCATGGCTAAAAGTTAGTGGGGTAAAGGAGAGTTGCATGTCGAAAAGTGCAATGTGATGAAGTAGCGTAGATTATAGCGGCAGATTGTCGTGGAGTGGTGTAGAACAGAGTGGCGTTGATTGTTGCGTAGAGTAGATTGCTGTAGAGTGGAGTGGCATAAAGTGGAGTAATGTAGGAGAGTGAAATGGCAGAGTGGAGTAAAGTGTTGTAGAATCGAGTGTCAGAGTGGAGTGGCGTGGAGTAGTGTGTTGTAGAATAGAGTGGAATAAAGTGGCATGGAGGGGGTTACGTAGAGCGTTGTTGAGTAGTGTTGAAGAGTGGCATCGCATGGAGTAGTGTTGTAGAGTGGAGTGGCATAGAGTCGAGTAGAGTTTAATGGAGTAGAGCATCACAGAGTGGAGTATTGTAGCTTATAGTGTCGTAAAGTGCAGTAGCCTAGATTGAAGCTGTGTAAAACACAGTGGTGCAGAGTAGACTGGCGTAGAGTGTACTGGTTGATTAGAGTGGTGTAGAGTCCATTGGCGCAGAGTAGAGTGACGTAGAGTGCAGAGTAGATTGTAGTGGTGTAAAGTAGAGTGTTTCAGAGAAGAGTGGCGAGGAGTGGTGCAGGGTAGATTACAGAGGTGTAGAGCAGAGTGGAGCAGAGTGCAGTGACAGTAGTGTAGAGTGCAATGGTACAGAATAGATTAGAGTGGCGTGGAGTAAAGCAGATTGCAGTGACTTAAACTGCAGTGATGCAGAGTAGCGTGGCATAGAGTTCAGTGGCAAAGAATGCAGTCTTATAGAGCTGAGTGTGAGAGTGCAGCGGCGCAGAGTAAAATAGTGGTGCAGCATAGAGTGGTGCAGCTTAGAGTGCAGTGGCATAGAGTTCAGTGGTAGAGAGTGCAGTGTTGCAGAGTAGACTGTCGTAGAGTGAAGTGGTATATGGTAGAGTGGCGTAGAATACATTGGCATGGAGTCCAGGGGCCTGGAGTGAGGAGTAGAGGGCGTTGAGAGCAGTGGTAGCAGAGTGGTGGTGTCAGAGTAGTGGTGTCAAGTGGTGACACAGAGTGGTGTTGTCGAGTGGAGTAGAGTGGCGAAGCGTAGAGTGTTATGGAGGGGCAGAGAGTAGAGTGAGGTGGAGTGGCATAGAGTTGTAGAGTAAACTTAGTCATCCATCCTTCTGAGACTGGTAAATGGAGAAATATGAAAGAGTGCAATAGTAACAACTGTAAGATATAGCGCTTAAAAGAAGGAATATAAAAAATGATTTATACTTTGGTGATAGCAGACCTTTAAAGTAGGAAAAATCACCATATGGGACCCTAACTTCACTGCAGAATCATTTGCAATGAGAACAGCGCCCTTGACACTAATAGGACTCCTTGCCACCAAATGTGATTTCAAGGCAAGGAGCCTACCTGACTCATAGCTTTGTTTTAAGTCTGGTATTTTATATATATACACACACACATGCATATATACACACACACACACACACACACATACACACACACACACACACACACACACATATATACACACACATATATACACACACATATTTATATACATATACACACATGTACACACACACACAAATGCACACATATATATATACACACAGATATCCACACACAATTACACACTGACACACATATATCCACACACACATATACACACACACACACACACACACACATATATATATACACACACACATATATACACACCCATACACACCCATATAAACACACATATATACACACACACATACATATACATACATATATATACACACACACACATTTACATATATATATACACACATACACACACACACATATACATACATACACACACTTAGCTATAGGGGCTTTCAGCCAACCCTCTCATCAATTGGTCTATTATTGTGTCATTCTCATTTTTCATCCATCCACCGCAGCGTACAGCTTGGAACAGGACAGTGAGCCAAGCTATTGGCTAACTTTACTGTGAGTGATGGCATTCTTCCCCTTCACAAGAAGTAAATCCACACACAAAGTAGTGCCCTTAAGAGTCAGTGACTACTATGGCAAAGTGTCCTTTTGAGATCAAAAATGTATTTGCTTTTAGTCAATTATTTAAAAAATATTGATGTGTGGCCGATAGGTTCCACATCAATAAAGTTTTGCAAAAACTGTGAGAAAACAAACAATAACCAAGCCAAAAGGGCCCATTAGCTTTGCCATTTGTTTGTTTCATATTCTAGAATATTCAAACCCAGTCAAGATCACAAAACGTACTGAAACAGCTAAATACATGTCAATATTTCAAGATCAATATGAGGGTGACGTCAGAATACAACCGGAAACATTATCAGCATGTCACACAGTTGAGGGGGAGACAGGCAGTGATGGTAGGTCTGGCAAGCATTTTTTTTTTTAAAAAGTAAATTTCAAGGAATGGCGCCAGTGCAAGGTACACGAGATTCTGCCCAGCCTGTCACTTTGTGGCCTCACTGTGACCATTGCTGAGCAGTAGTGTCATCATAAGAGAGTGATGTAGGAATAGGAGAGGGATACAGAGAGGTGCACCGGGTGGTAATGGGAAATGAGAGGTGGGATAAGGGGGAGAGGGGGCATAACAAAATGCAGGGTGTGTGAGACACGAAGGATGAGGAGGACATGTGGGTGCAACAGTAAGAGATATGGGAAGGGGATACACATCTGGGAGGGAGGGAAGATGATGAGACAGGGAGGTTAAGAGATTAAAGAACAGTGATGGAGAAACATAGGAGAAGAGCAAGAAAGGTAGAAAGGGAGGGGTCGAGGGAGACATGAGGACCAAAGAGAGGGGAGATGAGCGAGACGGGGAGGAGATTGACTTGCCAACAAAACTAGGTCAATGGACTGGTAATCACTAAAGTTCATGTATACATTCTGTAAAACCTTAAGGAGGTTATTTAAAATGTTGTCTTTGGTCAACAACTGCTGACCCCCTTAGGCAAAGGAAGATGAAGCCGGCGTCCAGCGAGTGCTGTGTGGGCTGGTAGCCATTGTAAATTACAAACAAGCAGCCGCAATTACTGAAACAGGTGTTATGTTTTTTAGTGCTCCCAGTCATTTAAGCCGGCAATGGCGGCCAATAGTTTGTATTTGAGCGCGCTATGCACGCTTTTACTTTAGCAATGGCTGCAGCCCCACACAGCATTCTCGGGACGCGAGTTCTGTGTGGGGCTGCAGTTATTATTAAAGTGAAAGTGCGCATGGAGCGCTGCAAATACTAACCGGCGACCGCAATTACATGATGTTGAGCCCTGCTGTCTTTGTGTTTCACTGAACATTTTTATGAAAACATAGTTAGAAAGTTACCCTAAATGAAACCACTACCTGCCATCCAAAGCAGTCAAAAAGAAAAGCACACCTGCCTGGCGAAGTCACAAGGAAGCGATATGTGCTGTGGGTGGTCTTTTGAGCCGGACCTAAGTTAGGATTTAAAGGCACAGGCACTGGCCAATTGGAGAAGCGGGCCGGGAGGATAGCATGCTTCTTAAAGGGGATGTTGAGCTACAGACAATAGGCACACGCTGTAGAAATATAAAGCAAATAATGTTTTAAAAGTTGAGTTATTTCAGCCGCGCAGCATAAAAGAAAGCTCGCGCGGCTGCTATGTTAAACATAAAGTGGTGTGTGGCGTATTGTACAAAAATTAAATTGAATGTCCGCGGTAAGCTTTTTAAGGTTTTCTCACCAAAGGTAAAGCGTGTCACTGCGGCGAGCGCTTTTGTAAATATAAAGGCAGCGAGCGCGAGTGTTTGTAAATATAAAAGCGTACAAAAAAAAAAAGTAAGCACGGCCCCTATACTTAAAGCGGACTGCACTGCTAAAATAAATAAATAATGAGATGTGGCCGCTATAGTTAAAGCGGACTGCCATCAGTGAATAAAATAAAAGCGGGTGGCGGGCTGTGATATAGTGGGTGGTACAGGGGCAAAACATTAAACAAAATAGTGCTCAAAGCCAAGATAAAGCAGACCATATAATGAGACAAGTAAAAGGTCCAGTCGTTATGGGAGGTAACAAATGCAGACAAGGCGGTAACAAGGAGGGACTAACAAGCCCAATAACGACTCGGAAGCCAGTGTTTACGAAAGACAATGACAAACCAATTAAAAATATGGGCGGAGAGTGGGCGGGACTTCAAAGTCATACTCCAATACTGCATGCCTCGCAGCAGCGCATGTGCTGCACAGGCTCGACCTAAACACAGATAAAAGGAAGAGGTAGAAAGGAGGAGATATCGGAGTGGTAAAGACAGATAGGGTACAGAAGGAATGAGACGAGTGAAGAGAACCGGTAATAGCAGAAATTGGAGTGCGAGAAAGGAGGATGATAATTAAAAGTGGAAAGGGAATGGAAGGGAAAAAGCAGACCTGGAGAAGGAAGGGTGAAAAAGGAGAGAAAAGAAAGTGGGCAAGAAATACAGAAAGGTGAAAAGTAGTTTGTGAGGGGAGAGTTGAGAAAGACTGGATAATAGAAAAGGAGCATGGTGAAATTGGAAGGAACAAAAGAACATAGTGCAGGAGACGGAAAAAGGCTGTATGCCTCTGCTTTATAATATAGAGGTCTAGAAATAAAATATATAAAGTTCAGGGAGGACAGGCCTGTATCATTGCTGGGCTTCACCTAATGCATAGCTCTGCTGCCCAGACACACAATAGTGATTCTTTCAACGTGACAGGGTTTTCTGCCATGAATATGTTTTACTTTATTAGTTAATTGGCTCAGGGAAAACATATGAAAACGTCACCAGAAAAGGAAAAATAGGCAGAGAGAATTACAGTTATTATTATAATTCTCTCTGCCTATTTTCCCTTCCTGGTGACGTTTTCATAAAAAACAATAAAATGCAGAGGAATGGCTGTGGAATGAGGATGTTACAGGTAGATTAATGCTCTTGACATGCTTTGCAAAGTTTTTATGTTGGGAGCCATTGTCTGCTAAAAGACCGGAGGACCCCTTTGAAAAGAATCCTCTAAAGCCATCTGCTTCATGTTATGAAAGCTCAGTGACCTACTCGGTGACTCTGCACGCAAGGGCAGGCAGGAAATAAATAAATAAATGTAGTCAAATGAAAAAAAATTAGCAATAAGTACCGATATCCAGCTATTTAAGTGATTTGCCCAGAATCACAGGATGGGGCTCCGACGCTAGGACTCAAACCCGGGCCCCCAGTTTCAAAGTCTGCAGGTGTGACGGTGAGGGCATACCATTGACTAGTTATGGCGAAAAAAAATCCCACCTTCAATCGCTACCACACATGCTTATTGTTAATAGAGCATGTAATTGATCTGAGCCTGAAGCGCTGATGTTGCAAGGCGGGCTCAGACACACTGCCTCATTCGGAAGTCCTACATTCAATGCCCTGCAGCGTCCCAAAAGCCCATAAATGATGGGATCCTATCCCCATCTATCCGAAAAGTGCCCACACTCAGTAAAGTTCCCTGAGAGGTGGAATCCTACCTCCAGCTCTCTCACATAAAGCACTACATTAAAGCGCCACATTTTAAGAGAAGCGCCGCATTTTCAGAGAGGCGGGCTCCCGCCTTTCAAACAAAAGCGCGGCAGAGTAGTCCAAAGTGGAGGAGAGGCGGGAAATCAGACCCACCTCACTTCCACATCTCACCTGCACCCTCAGCAAAACGAAAACAAGCATTGGCATAGCCAATAGGTCTCGCCTTTGGGACCTTATAAGTGTTTAGCCATGCAACAGTTGATGTTGTTGCACCAAGGATATTGTGCTGCATAACTAAATACTTATAAGGTCCCAAAGGCGAGACCTATTGGCTATGCCAATGCTTGTTTATGCCCTGTAGCCGAAGGAACATTGCTACGCATAGCTTGACTAAGGGGAAAACGGTCACACAGCATGGCGCATGATGCCAACATTTTAGAAGAGGAAAGAAGGAGATTTTAACAAAATAATCAGGAGGTTGTATTTCCCCCACTGACTTCTATTGAAACAAAGGGAATTTCAGACGGGAAACAGACAATTGTAAGCCATTTTTTGCTGCAAAAATCGGGAGTATCCCGCCTGCGTCGGGTCTATTGGCATGCATGCACGCACTTTTGTTTATAGAAATGAGCTAGAGATGACGTTACGACGAAGAATAAAATGGGGTACACGTTTCCTTGACGGTGTCTTTGGGAGGTTGACGGTTATTTCCCCTTGTGCTTAAATTCCCTTCAAGACAATAGTGCTCGTGGTCCTGTTGATACTGGCACACTTAACGAAGTCCACGTGTATACTAATAATGCTGGGATCCTCCCGCTCCCCACCCGGCGTGTGGCACAATAATGAATCCCCTGGTATCTCAGGATAACAAAAATATCTTCACCCTCAGTTTTAGTCACTGGCGTCCTTTGCCCACAAAGCACAATGGCAATGCCTGCTGAGTCCTCCTCTGCAAACTACAGCTCCCAGAGCTCCGCTCGCTTCAGTAAAATCACACAACCCCTTTCAATGCCCCCCAAGACTCACCTGCTTTCGGTGCCCACTCGAATACTCAGCCCCAGTTTCCCCTTTCAAATGAGACCCGGCCTTGACAGCAAGGCACCTGCCGGGAAACCGAGTCCTGCTCGTTTGGGGTCATTTGATCGACGAAGAGGTAACACGAGCCCAAATACTACAACTCCCGACAGACTCTACGCTGCCGGCGCGCCCGCGCCCTACCTGTGTCTAGCTTCCCGCACACGCTACGTTTAGTCACACCCTGACTCAGCCTGTCGTGTAGGCTGATGGGATATGGTGTTTTATTTTATCATTTTATTCCAGGCAGTAATAAGGAGACAGAAAGCTTACAAACTACGACTCCATTATAGCTTCTAGAGGAGATACGTAAGGGGCATGCTCGGTACACGTTTAGGACTAGCGGTTGCTAAGAAACGGTAACTCCTTGGTTGAAACAAGGACAACAATGGAGGAGCAGGGGCGAGCGAGCGCGGCAGCCTGCTCAGCTGACCACACGCTCGTGCGTCATGGCCTTTTCCCGGCATGTGTTTCCAATTATCGCACCCGCGTCTGGGCACGATAATGAGAAACAGATGTCGGCCGCGCGGGTAACCGCCCGAAAAAGGCCATGACGCACGAGCGTCTGGTCAGCTTTGAAAACCCCCTACATAATGCTTCGCCAGAAGCAGCGCTTGCGCGCTACTCTAGGCTCAACCTAAAAATACGAAAGAAACTGAGCACTTTTCTTCTTTCCCTTTCAGCCTGTTCCATGTGCTCACACTCCGGTGCAGCAGCAGGTTAATCTCCTCACTCGGCCTCGGCCAAGGTACAACTCAGCTTCCGCTTCCGTTCCAACCAGGGACGGCTGCGGCATGGTAGCCCAGACCCTACCAAAACGAGCCCAAAGGCAGCCTGTAGTGCTGCTCCGAGGCAGGAGGGGTTGGCGAAATTGATGCCGCCAGGAATTAAAGAGTATGTGCCTGAACAGAGACAGCGTGACCGACTTTGAAGCTGGGGACAGTGTCTGAGTCTCCACGGGAGGCTCAACATCCTGAGATTCTGTGCAAATCACTTAATTTCGCCCTTTTCACCCTACCAACTCCAAACGGATTGTGTTTCAAAAGTGTAATCGGATGAGATATCTTTATTGCTTTTGTCACCATGTGTCAGCTTTTTTTTTAATGGTTTGTAACAACTTGCATTTAGATTAATTTATGTTTCGTATGTTTGTATAGAGGCAGCTGTCAATTTTTTACAGGTATTTCTTTCCTATCTGGTTGCATGGCGCGTGTGCTGCATTTTTATTCATTTAACCCTGTTACCACTGGATTTCTTACTCTAATTTCATTTAATTACATACGGACAACTCCTCCTTTATATTTAAACAACAGAGAGAGGATGTGGCATAACAGCTACAGCGGCTGCTTCGAAGCTTGGGAACCGAGTTCGAGTCTCGGCGTCAGCTCAACATCCAGTCATTCTAAGCAAATCACCTAGGGGCATATCTACAAGGGCTGGCGATAATTATCACTCAGCGCTCTTAGCGTGAGGATAATTATCGCTGGCCAACTCTGAATTTTATCGCGGAGATAGCGTGCTATCAGCAACGCTTATCTCCAAAGCGATAAAATTCAGAGCGCAAGCTGCCAACTGTGCGATTATCGCTGGAAATCCAGCGATAATCGCACTACTTCGGGCGATAGCTTGCTGATAGGGCCACACATACTTAGCCATGATATCCACCTTCAATAGGATATCATGGCTAAGTCAGTGTCAAAGCACGCGTAAGGAAAGTAGCGATAACAGAGGTTATCGCTACTTTGCTTATCGCTATGCTTCTTTGCGTGGGCTTGATAATAGGAGAAATGTCGCTTAGCGACATTTCTCCCGTTATTCTGGGGAGGAACGCCCACTTTGCATCTCATTAGAGATGCAAAGCTGGGCAATAGGAAAAGGGCGAAGAAGCATGGATTCACGCATTAGCGTGTCCTTGCTAATAGGGCGTTAAAATTATCGCCGCTTTTCGTATGAAAACGGACGCTAAAGCGGCGATAATTTTAACTCCGGCCCTTGTAGATATGCCCCCTAATGTCTCAGTTTCAACAATAAATGTGTCCGTCTGTATGCAGCTAGTAAGACATCGTGATTTATATCTGTATTTCACAGCAAAACTTATATTAGTGTAAAAGGAACCAACAGCGTTATCGTGCTTATTTTAATGAAAGAAGCATTTAGGTTTGCATTTTGTACAAAAATGATACAGATTTAACTTTGGATATGGAAACATATGTGATGGCCAGAAAGAAACAGTGAGCCGTCTAATCATTATATAGTGCTAAAAACGGACCAAATGCAGTGACATGAATGACACTTGACTAGACTGCTTAAAGGAGCGCTGAGACTTCCTTCCCTTACAGTTATTGGCCTCTCCACTTAAGACGTCTCTGATAAAAGAGACAGAAGAGCCAGTTCCAGAGCCCTCAAGTTTCGCAAGAAACTCACAGAGACCAAAAGTTTTCATCACAAGATCTGTAGCCCTGTTTTTGGCTCTATAAAACTCGGGCCTACGAGTCCAAAATGAAGAGCTAAGACTAAGGGACTAGATAAGCGCCTCATATGTGGACCTGGGAAACATGAGCGCTCTGCACTAGCAATGGTGTATGCAGGGCACAAGTCCTATAAAAAGAAGTGGGGGGACTGACCAAGTTAGGCAGTAAGCAAATGACATCATGACGAGTGCCATCACAGCACATGACGTCACGACGCGTGACATTCCATGTGGCATCACAGTAAGTGACCTCACTGGAAGTGACATCACAAGAAGTGACATCAGATACTAAGATCTCACACATATATTTATCAGGTTAATCATGAGTACATTTAAGTGCATTATGATATTTAGCAAATGAGATTTGGAGTTTGGGTTGTGCCATAAAAGCGGCGCAATCCTGACGCAAAATCTGGCCTTCAACTAATACATTTTATTTAACCTCACCCTCTGTTCTTGGGGGGGGGGGGGGGATTGTTGAACCTCTATTTTGTTGCTACCTTCTTTGGGTTTGTTATTCATGCTGTCGCAACACACATGGTGTGCATCTTATACAATGTTGTGAGCATAAATGCATCACTTAATTATGCAATAGTCCTCTGATATGTATATTACATTGATTTGCACACTTACATGATTTCTTTTGAATGGATAATGTGTATGTTATGTTAAGTGCTCTAACACTCTGCATTGGGATGAGTAGTGCTATAAAAGAAATAAAATAGTGCTATTTAAATTGTTATTTGTGTAAATACTGGGACAGACTAACCCATCTGACATTCTTACAGTGCATACACTTATATACAGGGACTAAACAAAGTAAAAAGCATGGATCTCTGAAGTACCTGTGAAGAGATAAGAAGCTGTGTGCTTTTGTTTCCTCTCCATTGCATTTGCATTTAAGTGTAAGGTTCCAGGCCGCCTCCATTATGATACTCGTTCAAAAGGATGCCTGATGGCCCCTTAACTTCTGCCTTTATCTTTAGCACAGGTGGAGGTGAAAAAAAAGCCCCCTCGCTGCCAGCACGTTGCTGCTGGGAATGGAAAGCAGACAACGTGCAGTAGCTGCTGAACGTGTTCTGGTGTCTGAAATTTAAACTGGGACAAGTACAACATATTTCTGTGGGGCCCAACTTCTTGGCAGGGTGGAAGGCGTCCACCCTGTGAAAATAGTGGGTGGCAGGGTGGAAGGCGTCCACCCTGTGAAAATAGTTGTGAATGCCGTGTACCCGCGTGTACCCCCAACTCATGCCTTGGGTGTATGCATGTTAATTGAGAGGGTTGAGGAGGCGGGGCAGAAACTACTGTTCAGCATTATGAGTTCTCAGCACACTGGTTTTGGGAAACATGAAACTTTTTAAAAGGACGTTGCAGCATTAGACCTGATCTAGAATGGCAAGCGGGGAGAAAGCTTTGCAAGGATAATAAGGAATAAATGGGGTAGGGCGGGAGTAGATAAGGGGGTGCTGGTGGTTCTGTATCCTAAGTCAGTGAATGTCCGAAGAAATGAAGGGGTCTGTCAGCCGTGTCCTCACTGCAGCATCTCTCTCTGCATTTTATTTGCTTTCATTTCTGTGTGGCCTGGACACATTTTGTGAGTTCTCAAGTAAGGTTTTGAAGTTGGTGTATGACTAAGAGGATCTAGGGGTCCAGTGGGCAAAGGCTGGCTAAGGCATGAATCAATTTAATTGTTTTTCTGCCTGCCTGCCTGCCCAGTGACACTACTAGGCGACTGAGAAGAGAATGTTGTTGGGGCATCACATCCTGTTTGGGCTGGGTCCCAAGTGGGACAGAGATGCCCTGGAGTCCACACTGTCACTGTGATGCTCTGCAGTTTTAAGATCTCCTTAGAGTTTCTTGATGCTCAAATAGGTGTAATTTCTGATAGTTATATGTTTCCCTCTTCTTCATTGCTTAATTTTGCTCGCAAGAAAGTGTCACTCATAGTCTTTGAATTGTCACTCATATTAACACTAAAATTATGAAAATTTCACACTTAGCAATCTGAAACCTTGGCACCTATGTGCAGCCAGGAACTCCCGCCTGACCTCTCAAACTGAACAGCCTACATCCACATCAACATCAGTGTGAAAGGGGACAATTATGTTAAAATGTCAAAAAAAACTTTATTCAATCAGTCCAATATTTTCTATAGCTTATTTATCTGCAAATGGCGAAGCCTCTCCCTAAAATGTCAATCAAGTATTATATCATGAAAAAATACAAACAGTGGTAAAACAAGC
The DNA here is from genome assembly GCA_963921515.1 of Calotriton arnoldi. Classification (NCBI taxonomy): domain Eukaryota; kingdom Metazoa; phylum Chordata; class Amphibia; order Caudata; family Salamandridae; genus Calotriton; species Calotriton arnoldi. Next base: position 317,277 of record CAWUFW010014915.1, read on the forward strand.
CTGGGTGCTTTAAATATTAGGATCAAAAAGTGCACAAAGCAAGTAGTTCGATACTGTCTATAATGCACCTTCCAGCAAGCATTGAAAATGCAATCGGTCTCGCATTTGTTTGTGTTAGAGCTATTGGCAGAGCACCCAGGCCTTCTAGCATTGAAGTCTCCGCTAATGCGTGCACTGTAGGTTTAATTGCAGAGTTGAAAATGCAGTATTGTGTAAATGGTGTTCATTATGCAGTAAAAAGGAGATTCTGAAATCTTCCAAAGGGTTGAATGCCTCTAAAAATAAATAAATAAACTAAAATGTTGAACGTTTAACTGAAGCAATCAATAAATCATCCTAAAATTATCATGAACCAGTCTTTTTAATTAGAAGACTGTGGTGCTAGTCAAGTAATTCGACTGTAATTTTCAAACAATCCTTAAAACCACCAGTAGCAATGCATCTTGTGAAGTAATCAGGGAATCAGTTTCAAGTCATCCTCAAATCATCAGGAACAGTCACACCTTGTGAAGTCATCAGATAATCATTTTCAAGTCATCCTGAAATCATCAGGGTTAATCACATCTTGGAAAGTCATCAGATATTCATTTTCAAGTCATCTTCAAATCATCGGGCTCAAGTTTCTAAACTCTGCTGATGACTTTAAGAGCTTGATGACGTCTGACAACATGAAAATGACTTCTAGAGTAGTTGGATGATCATCCGATGACTCTGGGATGGCTTCTAAAGTAATCCTGTTTGACCTGGGTTCAGTCTATTTTACCACCTGATGAGACCCAAGTAACAAATTTCATCCAGCCGTGCAGAAACAAGCACCCACAACAACAGACCTGCCAACTCACTCAGTGCCTCTGTGTGCCACATGATATTAGCTCCTTTCACACGATCACGTGGTGAAGATCTGATATCATAAGGTGGTGGGGAAAACGAGCTGGAAACCACTGTAAAAACTGGATTTCCAGCTCATATTTTGAGACTTTGAGTAGCTGATGTCAACTAAGGAGTGTGAAAACATCATCACTAGTCTCAGCAAGTTTTTTTGCTTTGGACAAGTTAGTTTGGTGGGGGGGAGCTAAAGGGCCTTAGCTACTTCTCAGCAAGAAGCCCTGTCCCCTCCAATGCCTCACCCTCTCCTCACACGATGACTTTTTTTATTTAATTGGAAATTCTGAAGCAACTAAAAGAGGCAAGAGAAAAGAGGGCAACACAGATAAAATGTTCCCACAAAATACATGAATATGGACAAACTGGGCAGCAGATGGGTGACTTAGGGTCGTACTGGCTTATAGGGCATTCAGACAGTGCCCGATGGGCCAGTCTCACTGGTCAGTGTGTGGGCTGGTTTGTTAGCAGTTTGTGGGCCTGTTTTATGGCCAGATGAGCAGATTTTACTGTTGATTTTCCTATATTTAAACAAATATTGCCTGCACCAAACACAAATGCATGAGGTCTCTCATACCTTGGGAAATACTCATACAGCATGTCTTTGCAAGTTCAAAACTGGCCGCATGATTTGCAAATGTAGCCCATTTTTTTAGCTATCTGCTTTGCTTAAGTGGGCCACTTTTATTTCGGTGCCCAGGCCTATTTTCGTCCCAGTACGACCCTAGGGTGACTAATCCATTTAGTTCAGGCTTCTTAGAAGTGAAGCCAAAGTGCCATTCTGTGCCTTACCACTCACCATGCTGGACATTCGTAGACGATACAAAAGAGGATGATGGACGGAACGTTTGAGCCAATCAAACACTCACCCCCAGTCAACTGATCTGGGTTTAATCCATCATCATTCTTTAGCTCACTCCACCACCCCAGTTCAGACATGGCCATATGCAAATCAGTCTGACCCTGTGCCTCATGGGAACAGTCCAGCCCGAACTGCCAAGCCATGTCTTCCCTGGACCGGAAACAAGCATCCTAGGACCGGTTTCTGGCATTTCAGCCGTCATCAGCCAGGCTTGCTTGAATCCAGTGGCAAAGTGAGCAAGGGACCCACGTCTGGGCATACCCCCGCCAACTTAGGGCGACCAAAGCGATACAAAAGAGGATGATGGACGGAGCGTTTGAGCCAATCAAACACTCACCCCAAGTCAACTGATCTGGGTTTAATCCATCATCATTCTTTAGCTCACTCCACCACCCCAGTTCAGACATGGCCATATGCAAATCAGTCTGACCCTGTGCCTCATGGGAACAGTCCAGCCCGAACTGCCAAGCCATGTCTTCCCTGGACCGGAAACAAGCATCCTAGGACCGGTTTCTGGCATTTCAGCCGTCATCAGCCAGGCTTGCTTGAATCCAGTGGCAAAGTGAGCAAGGGACCCACGTCTGGGCATACCCCCGCCAACTTAGGGCGACCAAAGCGATACAAAAGAGGATGATGGACGGAACGTTTGAGCCAATCAAACACTCACCCCCAGTCAACTGATCTGGGTTTAATCCATCATCATTCTTTAGCTCACTCCACCACCCCAGTTCAGACATGGCCATATGCAAATCAGTCTGACCCTGTGCCTCATGGGAACAGTCCAGCCCGAACTGCCAAGCCATGTCTTCCCTGGACCGGAAACAAGCATCCTAGGACCGGTTTCTGGCATTTCAGCCGTCATCAGCCAGGCTTGCTTGAATCCAGTGGCAAAGTGAGCAAGGGACCCACGTCTGGGCATACCCCCGCCAACTTAGGGCGACCAAGCGATACAAAAGAGGATGATGGACGGAACGTTTGAGCCAATCAAACACTCACCCCCAGTCAACTGATCTGGGTTTAATCCATCATCATTCTTTAGCTCACTCCACCACCCCAGTTCAGACATGGCCATATGCAAATCAGTCTGACCCTGTGCCTCATGGGAACAGTCCAGCCCGAACTGCCAAGCCATGTCTTCCCTGGACCGGAAACAAGCATCCTAGGACCGGTTTCTGGCATTTCAGCCGTCATCAGCCAGGCTTGCTTGAATCCAGTGGCAAAGTGAGCAAGGGACCCACGTCTGGGCATACCCCCGCCAACTTAGGGCGACCAAAGCGATACAAAAGAGGATGATGGACGGAACGTTTGAGCCAATCAAACACTCACCCCCAGTCAACTGATCTGGGTTTAATCCATCATCATTCTTTAGCTCACTCCACCACCCCAGTTCAGACATGGCCATATGCAAATCAGTCTGACCCTGTGCCTCATGGGAACAGTCCAGCCCGAACTGCCAAGCCATGTCTTCCCTGGACCGGAAACAAGCATCCTAGGACCGGTTTCTGGCATTTCAGCCGTCATCAGCCAGGCTTGCTTGAATCCAGTGGCAAAGTGAGCAAGGGACCCACGTCTGGGCATACCCCCGCCAACTTAGGGCGACCAAAGCGATACAAAAGAGGATGATGGACGGAACGTTTGAGCCAATCAAACACTCACCCCCAGTCAACTGATCTGGGTTTAATCCATCATCATTCTTTAGCTCACTCCACCACCCCAGTTCAGACATGGCCATATGCAAATCAGTCTGACCCTGTGCCTCATGGGAGCAGTCCAGCCCGAACTGCCAAACCATGTCTTCCCTGGACCGGAAACAAGCATCCTAGGACCGGTTTCTGGCATTTCAGCCGTCATCAGCCAGGCTTGCTTGAATCCAGTGGCAAAGTGAGCAAGGGACCCACGTCTGGGCATACCCCGCCAACTTAGGGCGACCAAAGCGATACAAAAGAGGATGATGGACGGAACGTTTGAGCCAATCAAACACTCACCCCCAGTCAACTGATCTGGGTTTAATCCATCATCATTCTTTAGCTCACTCCACCACCCCAGTTCAGACATGGCCATATGCAAATCAGTCTGACCCTGTGCCTCATGGGAACAGTCCAGCCCGAACTGCCAAGCCATGTCTTCCCTGGACCGGAAACAAGCATCCTAGGACCGGTTTCTGGCATTTCAGCCGTCATCAGCCAGGCTTGCTTGAATCCAGTGGCAAAGTGAGCAAGGGACCCACGTCTGGGCATACCCCCGCCAACTTAGGGCGACCAAAGCGATACAAAAGAGGATGATGGACGGAACGTTTGAACCAATCAAACACTCACCCCCAGTCAACTTGTCTGGGTTTAATCCATCATCATTCTTTAGCTCACTCCACCACCCCAGTTCAGACATGGCCATATGCAAATCAGTCTGACCCTGTGCCTCATGGGAACAGTCCAGCCCGAACTGCCAAGCCATGTCTTCCCTGGACCGGAAACAAGCATCCTAGGACCGGTTTCTGGCATTTCAGCCGTCATCAGCCAGGCTTGCTTGAATCCAGTGGCAAAGTGAGCAAGGGACCCACGTCTGGGCATACCCCCGCCAACTTAGGGCGACCAAAGCGATACAAAAGAGGATGATGGACGTAGACAGCGGTCCAGCGATGGCCGCCTTTGTTGTCCAGCACATTCTAATGAAACTCTGCTCACCATTATTTAACCCTGTTGGGGACACAGATTTATTCAACCGCCTGTGACCAGCAAATGAATTATGACATGATAATGCTTACATTCATTTATGTATTTCTTAGCAAGAGCCTCAAGGCACTACACTTCCTACTTGTACACCATAGAGTGCCGACCCATGTTGTTGAGCAGTGGAGCACTACTTTATGCCCCAATCACCAAACCCTAATATCAATCAATCAATCACTCAATCAGGGTTTTGTAGAGCACCACTACTCACCCGTAAGGGTCTAAAGGGGCTGTGAGGGGGGGGGGATACAAGAGACACTATATTCATCCCTCAACATGCCATAAGCTTGATAGAAAGCTCATTCAAGCAATGGAAAAAAAAGAAAAATAGCTGAAGGGGACTGACCCAAACACATCCTCTCTATATAGGCTCTATATTATACTTTGTAAAGACTTGATGACATGAGGGATTGCAATTAAGAAAAAGCTGCCTGTAGAAAGACATTAAAAATGGTCAAAATATATTGCTTAAGAAATAGGAAACTGCTGATGAACAGAAAAATAAAGCACACTAAATTCCAAAACATATGCGTGCTTGTCAAATCAAAGCAAAATCACGATATGCAATAACCAATTAAAATCAAATCAAACTCTGACATGTGGAATACAAGTGACACAAATAAAGGAGCTTTTCTTAAAAAAAAAAACCTGAAGATTTAAAAGCAAACGTAAGTTCATCAAATCTACAAGAAAGAGTGTTAAAATAAAGTTAAACAACATCATTAGTGCAGCTTCTGCAAGCCGTGCTCTGTAATCCCCCAGCGCAGGCTTCAACAAAGCCACGAGCTCAGCTGACAAACTCCTTCCACCCACACAATCCTCTCATCCAAGATGTGACAATGACAAGAAAAGGCAAAAGGCTTCAGTGTGAAAAAACACACGCGCAATTTAGCTGCAGAAACACCTGCACACGATTTCACACCACATCATCAACAGTCCGGACTCGCAGAGCTCGTGACTCATGCTCTTTCGTCAAAGAAAAAGGTTGCAGCCCTAAGGAGTTGTGTATTTTTAAATTATTGATAATATTTTAAGTCACCTGCGGGAACTATGTAAAGCACCTTTTTGTAGTGTGGCTACGTGGAACGCAAATCATATGCTTTCAGTTTTCCACACTTCTTTGCTGTTTTAATGGTATTCAGTTATTTGTATTTTTGCTAATGTGGTATTTTTATGCTGTTCGCACAGCAGTAGTGTACCAAAGGTGGGCGCTGAGGGAAGTAAGAAAAATAACCCCTTATGATGTATGGGTGGGTAGTGAAACAGCATATAATTGTTGCGCACGTGGGGCGGTTACACACACATAGGCCCTAGTGCCACTGAACCTGCTAAACTGACACCTTTCTGGCACAAGCAAGCTAGAGAACAACAGAGTGCTTTACAGAGAAGACGGGATACGCTCTAGCATACGAGTTACGAAATGCACGAAAGGACATTTCAAAGGTTGTAAGTGATGAAAAAATTAACCCAGATCGCATGAAACAAATATAGATAGAATAGAAAAAACCCTGCTCCTTGTTCCCTGGCACCTAAAGCAATGGTAAATGTGATTAGAGCGAACATCAGTATCAAGGAGTTAAGCAGGGGACATTGAATACATGAATCAAATATTGCTCTATGTCAAAATGTCAGCCCTTTTGCTGGATATAACTTGAATAGATTCTGAACACGTATCTGTTGTATGCATAAGTGTATGTGTTTGTGAGTGCGGATATATATATATTGTGTGAGCAAGGCAGGAAGTGCCGAAATGCGTAACAGCCGAGATCAAAATAAACAATAAACTGATTGTTTGATCCAGCTCCTGTGTTGGTGTTCCATTCTTGACTAAAGGAATTGGAGTTGGAGTGTATATATATGGAATGGAAAGATTTTTATATAGCGCATGGCTACCCGGGAGCATCCCAGCGCTGAAATGGTTACTAGAGTTGGACAGGACCTTTACGGAAAGAGCCACGTCTTTAATTGTTTCCGGAATGCTAAATGGTTGGGTTCCCTACGAAAATGCAGCAGCAGGCTATTCCATAGTTTTGAGGCATTATATGAAAAACGCCGGCCGCCACTTTTGGCTTTCTTGATCCTAGGTACCGCTGCTAGGTACAGCTCATCAGAGCGGAGGCTTCTGTTGCCCTTGTAGGGGCGCATCATGGTTTTAATAATAGGAGGTCCAGACCCTCCTAGAGCCTTATGAACAACGCAGAGGGCTTTAAAATGTATTCTCTCCTGTACCAGTAACCAGTGGAGGGCGCGTAGTGCTGGCTTTGCCGAGCAGCAGTTGTGGGTTCCTGTGAGCAGTCTTGCAGCGGAGTTTTGTACAATCTGCAATTTTGTGGTGACTGCGTTTGGGGCGCCCAAGTAAAGGGCGTTACAATAATCTAACCTCGAGATGATAAGCGCTTGGACCAGTGTTTTTTTTGCTTGGTCCGGTAGGAGGGGCAGCACTTTGCGGATCATCCTTAGCATGCCATAACAAGAAGCAGCGGTCTTCCTGGCTTGGACTTTAAAAGTAAGATCTTGATCCAGCCAGACACCCAGGCTTTTTATCTCAGTTTTAGTGCTAGGTGCCGGACCCATGCACGTTGGCCACATGGTGTTGGATTTAAAATTTAGCTGGTTACCAAGCAGCATGAGCTCCGTTTTATCACCGTTAAGTTTTAAGTGGGACAGGCTCATCCACTTGGTAACTTCCTCCAGACAGGCATGGAGATCGGAGGATGTATGATCGGCCTGGGTTAATGACACAACTAGCTGGGTGTCATCGGCGTATGTTATTATATGAATCCCAAAGGGGGAAATGATATCCACCAGTGGAGACATATAGACATTAAAGAGGGTCGGGCTCAAAGATGAGCCCTGTGGGACTCCACACCTAAGGGGGATAGGTTTAGAGGAGATGTCACCTTCAAAAACCTGAAAACACCTATCCTTCAAAAAGGATTGGAGCCATGATAATGCCTTGCCAGCCACTCCTATGCTCCTAAGACGGTGAACCAGGGTACAGTGATTCACCGTATCGAAGGCCGCACTTAAATGTATGATGAGTATGATGGCCGATGTACCTCCAGTGTCGAGAATTCTTCTCGCTTCTTCCACCACCGCTAGTAAAGCAGCCTCAGTGCCTTGGCGAGGGCGGAAGCCAGTTTGTGAAGGATGAAGCAGGTTGTTAGACTCAAGAAAGGTGGAGAGAGTATGGTTAACATGTTTTTCTGCAATTTTGCTAATTACCGGAAGGAGCGAGATGGGACGGTAGTTGCCCAAATCTGCAAGATCCAGGTTAGGTTTTTTTAGCAAAGCTTTTACCATTGCTCTCTTCCATTCGGGGGCGACTATACCTAATGCAAGGGAGGTATTAATAAGGCTAGTCATGATGGGGGCAACTGTGGGTGCTACCAGTTTTAGAATGTTAGGTGGTGCAGGGTCCAATGGTGACCCCGATTTAACAAAGGTTAAGGTGGCTAAAAATGACTCCTGAGTCATCGGGATATAGGTTTCCAGGTGGTGTAAGTTTCCCAGCTGACCCGCGACAGTCGGTTCCGGTGAGTCAACATCTCTTTGTGGGAGCTGCTTGAGAATATTATGTACCTTGGCAGCAAAGTATTCCGCGAGTTCGTTACAGCGGTACCCCAAAGGATCGGGTGCCAGTGGTGGGTCAGGGACTTTGAGAAGCTTTTTGCCTATAAGAAAGGTCTCTCTGGCGGAGTTGGCTGCAGAGGAAATCTTTTCCTGATAGTAAGCGGCCTGGGCTTGTTTTATTTCGGCCTTGTAGGTTCCGATGGCTGCCCTATATTCCTGTTTCTTAACGTGTGAGAAATCTTTCCTCCATGTCCTCTCCAATCTTTTGCATTGTTGTTTTAGAACGCGCAGCTTAGGGGAGAACCATGCAGATTTGTTAGGACCCGCTTTCTTCTGGATTGATTTCTTAGGGAGTACTGTGTTCAGTGACTCCTCAATCCAGTGTGTAAAATTTTGATAGTCCGTAATTGGGTTGCATTCCAAATTTGGCTTGGAGTTTTCCAGTTCCTGGATCCACCCTTCTACAGCGAGTTTGGGCCAGGGGCGGATTAATATTCATGTAGACTGGGTATGAACAACCAGGTTCAATGGAGCCCATACAAATGGAATTAAAAAATGATCCGACCATGACAAGGGGCTGGGGGCATCCCCTTTTAATTCCACCAGGTTTGAAAAAATTGGGTCAAGAAGGTGACCCTTAATGTGAGTTGCTTGGGAGACCTTCTGGTGGAGTTGGCATGTCATCAGGTCTTGTGCAAGTTCAATTGCTGTGAGTGCCAAAGGGTCATCAAAATGAAGGTTAAAATCTCCAAGGAGAGTGAAATTCGCCGAGGAGCTAGCCTGAGTCATAACTGTTTCCACCAGAGATTTACCAAATTGTCCCATTGACCCAGGCGGTCTGTAGATCAGTAAGCCTGAGAATGACAATGAGGGAGTAAATTTAATTGAAAAATGGACATTCTCACAGTCTAGTAGCGGACTCCCAAATTGTCTACAGGTCAGATGATCTTTATAAATAATGGCGATACCGCCGCCCATCCCTGTTGTTCTGTCTTTCCTCTGGATTAGATATCCAGGAGGCAGAGATTGGACGATGTCCGGCTTTGAGCTGGCGGTAAGCCAGGTCTCTGTGAGAAACAGAGCCTCAGGACTAAAATCCTTTAACAACATATGTATCTCGGCTGTGTGCTTAGGCAGGGATCTACAATTGAGTAGAAGTAGTTTGAAGGGGGCCTCCGCTGAGAGTGAAGGGGGATCTCGCGGGGTAAGTCTAAAACCACAGTGTGAGCACCTGTCCTGGAGTTCCTCCAGAGAGATGGTATGGGTGCACTTAGGTCCTGAGGATCTATTTAGCTGCTTCAGGGACGACCTGGAGTAGCAGAGCCTTTCTAGAGGCCAAGACCCAGGGGTTCTGGCCCCTGGGCCCGTTCGGGCGCGGACGGGCACAGACGGGCTGGCCTTAGGCGCGCCCGCTGCGCGCGTCTGCTGCGCAGTCGCACCATCTGGCGTATTTACCACATCAGCTGTGCGTCAGTTGTGCGTCGGGTCCAGCCGCTAGAACGCTGACCCGGCACCTACACTGCATGAGCCCTGTATATTGCACAATTCCCTCGTGTCCCCCCCACACGGAGCATTAACACAGCTCCTAGTACATAAACAATTCAAATTCATTAAGCGCGTTTTAAAACGATTAAAAAATAGTAGCAGCAATTATTTTAAAAAATGAGGCAACAGAGACCGTGGCGCGATCCTCTACCAAAGGCTGAACTCCTCTAGTAACCGCTGCGCGGTCGCACCATCTGGCGTATTTACTGCGTCAGCTGTGCGTCAGTTGTGCGTCGGGTCCAGCCACTAGAACGCTGACCCGGCACCTACACTGCGTGAGCCCTGTATATTGCACAATTCCCTCGTGTCCCCCCCACACGGAGCATTAACACAGCTCCTAGTACATAAACAATTCAAATTCATTAAGCACTTTTTAAAACGATTAAAAAATAGTAGCAGCAATTATTTAAAAAAATGAGGCAACAGAGACCGTGGCGCGATCCTCTACCAAAGGCTGAACTCCTCTAGTACAAATATATTTATATATAGTCGCCACTGGGTAGTTATAGTTAGGATGATGTTTCCATAGGAAATTGATTTTTTGGTTTGCTAGTATCTTAGTTGCCGTTTGATGAATCTTAACAAAACTTTCCCAGAAAAAAATCACATCCACCTCCGCTCCTTCCTGGAAAGTTTCAAGGTGATCCATCAAGCAGGGGCCGAAAAAAAGGGAGGGGGGAATGTGTTTTCCCCATGCACTTTTCTATAGGAAAATAGAACAGCGATTTAGGGGCCGATTCCGATCTCGGGCGGATCGCCACCAAACGGGATTCGGTCGGGAAAAATACGAGCCGTGCGTGTTTTCTCCGACCGACTCGTACAGCTGTCCGAACGAGCTAGTACGATGCGAGCGTACGCGTTTTCTCCGACCGACTCGTTTCCGGATCCCAACCGCACCGACCGACTCGTACGGACACGCCTCGCACCACGCAATGGAGACGTTCCCCGACCGAGCCAGTACGATGCGCGCTTCGAACAGCCCGACCGACTCGTACCGTCCGGCTCAGGAAAACTGTCGGAGCCGTACTTCGGGGGTCCGTGTCGGACCCCCCTTCACCCGTAGCCGCGCCAGTTGCACACAGGGGGGACCCAAGGGTTCCCCCTACACATGCATGTGCGGTGCATGTTGCACCAACGCATACCCACTGTAGGGGGCGCCCTTGTCCAAGACGTACCCATTCAGTCAATGGGTGTACGTGTCGTACGGCCGGCTCCCATTGACTTCAATGGGAATCCGACCGAATCAAGTCCGGCAGCATGCGGCCGCATCGTACTCGCTCTGTCGGACTGCAGGACTCCGGCTCGGTCGGAAATCTCTCCGGATCCGGCTCGGACGGAGAGTTTTCCGACCCAGATCGGAATCGGCCCCTCAGAATGGAATTAAACCACATTTGGTAGAAATCTAGATTAATGCCCGGAAAGCGTGCTTTTTGTAATTTGGTGTAAATCTGTTCAGTAGTTTTTGAGAAATGAAGGTTCAAAATGTATGTATATTTCACATCGTGGTACCTTTGCAGAGGATCAGCATGAATTCTTGTTTCCGGAAGCTCAAACTATAACTTGCGTCCAGAAATGTTCTAAAGTGGTGAGAATTGAGGTGCCAGATTTATCCTGTGCACTAGCCAGTGATTGGAGAAATGTTGCTACTCAATCCTAACTCATTTCTCACAGTCCCCCACCTCATTTTACATCATTTCTTCTTTGCTTTACATTAGCAAGACTTAGTAACACCTGTTTTAATGTGGCAAAAAAGTTCAGTTACCAACCAGGCCTCTCTTCAGCTCCTTGGCCACTCCCCCATTTAGATGAGCTCTCCTCGCACCTGACAATGTCAAAACTGGTTCTCCCCCCCACTATTAAGTTGGTAGAGGTCACATTCCCACATTAATACCTTAATTACTGACATTCACCTTTTATGAATAAATTGTTGATGAAAAAGTGGACTATGGTGAGTGTCAGTGGATTTATGTTGTTCTTGGGCTGCAGCATCTACTGCATAGTTATAGACTTAGCACATTTTCTACATAATTTGCACTATTAAAAAAATGTTTTGTTCAAGGTCATATGGATATAAATAATACTGTTAGAGAATGTATTGCAACTTGCATTTTTGCAGAAACACCTTGAAATCTATATTTCAAAGGGAACTGTGAAGTACAGGAAACAGTTCACAGTTCTCTGTGAAATATGAATTTTATCTTCATAATGACAGTCTCTAAACCACTCTGCGGAGCAGTACCATTTTCGCAGTTACTAGGTTTATGCACCAAGGAGGACCAAATTATGCAGAATGGTCATCTAAATTATGTATATTATGTAGCAAGTGTGGCAAATGTGGTAAATCCCTAATTATTTGGTAAAAGCTGTGGTCACAGAATCTCAAAAAATCCAGTAACCCTCACCATTGTTAATTGTTTTATCAGCATTTTAATGGGTAAATGCCAGTGCTTAATATGTTAAAAGAAATTCATATGAGCCCACCACTGCTGATGCCAAATGCTCGGGTTGCCGATAACTGAGGCTGTGCATTTTCACATCATACGTCTTACTTTCATCACCACACACTTCCTGTCTCTTTGTATTGGTCTTTCAGGTATGTTTCCTTTCCTGCTTTCTCCCTTTGTCACTGTTTTCCCAACTTATCTCTCCTTTTTCTGCTTCTTTGCCGTGTACACTGAGCCAATGTCTAATGATGAAAATAAGTCCTGGTCCACAAAAATGAGTGTTGGTGCCCATCACCTGCAACGACTGGCTTAGATTAAGGACTGGTGAAAGTCCATAGTATGCTTTCAAGAGCATTTGCAATGAGACAGAGGAAAAATGAGTACCTAATGGGTAAGGTAAAGGTTTTCTGTTGACAGTTGTGCCTTCAACTTATTTCTGAAGGTAGGACAGTAAGAGTATTTCCTAATGAGATATTGTTCCAGATCTCAGATGTAAAGACTGAGAAATCTTCCATTCTTTTTTTTTTATCCTCTGCTTCCTCATTTCCACTCTGGTGATGACTTGGCATTTGGTCTGCCTTTGTCTGAATGAGACGTTAATTTCTCAGTCAACTATGAAGGGCATTCGAAATGGATCTAAAATAAATTATGTGCTTAGCATTTACATTCACATTCACAAGGGAAATCAAAAACATGTCTAAGCCGAAGTTCCAAATTGAATGAAATGTTCTCTGATGGTCTAGGTTGAGTTTAAAACTTTGGGATAAAGAAACCATAGCAATAATAAATGGCAAGAGTGGCAGGTAAGAAAGGGGATGGGGTTAAGGGTGAGAGGAGGTTCCATGGGAAGAGTAGAGGACTATTTCTAAAATTTCTGATGGAGTTTAACCCTTTGGGTGCTCATGACGGAATGGTTCCGTCATGAGCACCAGAGCTCCTGTGCTCATGACGGAACCATTCCGTCATGAGAACAGGCTCATAAAATCCCACTGCTGCAGACAGCAGAGTGATTTCCCTTATTTTTTGTCTTGGGAGGTGGGGAAGAGCTTCCCCAACCTCCCGAGGCCTGTTTTGGTTTTCCTTAAAATGACGATCGTGCGCATGGCACGCTATTGTCATTACAACGAAAATAAAACTGAAACTTTAGGGTCGATTAGGAAGGCGGAAGGCACGCCACCGCCGGCCCGGCGGTGGCGGGCCTTCCGCCATCACTAAGCGTTTTACCCACTGCCCAATTAGGATGGCGGTGGGTACCGCGGTGGACGCAAAGTCCGCCCGCCACTACACCGCCAAAGGCAATCGTACTGATTGCCTGGCAGATGGTGCAGGGTGCCTAAAATGGTGGTGGTGCCTAGCAGGCACCGTCCACCAGATTAGGATGTTGTGCGGAAAAGGCCTTTCCATGGCGGCGATGCCGCCATGGAAAGGCTGGTGGGTTTGGGGGCCCGTTGCGGGCCCCCCTTGTTCCGGGGGGAGGTGTTGCTGCACTGGGGGGTACCCATGGTACCCCCCTGCATTTCCCTGCACTTCGTGGCAGGCACCGCATGATGCCTGCCACACAGTGCAGGGAAATGCAGTGCATGCCGTTTTAACATTGCAATCGGTGCTGCAGCCTGCTGCACCGTCCGCAATGTTAAAGGCCCGGGATGCGCCCGCCATACTGGCGGGCGCATCGTAATATGTGTGGTGGGACCGCCGCATTACTGGTGGGCGGTCCCCACCACCGCAACAATGGCGGGCGGGCTCATGTCCGCCCGCCATCGTAATGAGCCCCTTAGTTTCAGTTTCACAGATTCTGTGTTTTTGGGGCTATCTCAGCCTCCCGAGCACCAAAACACATGGGAGAGGTATCGTTGGAAAGGAAAGAATCTCCCCTTTCCAATGGTACCCTTCCCTAGTGGATTCCTGCTTGGGGATCACCTCAGGAGGGTGATCCCCAAGCAGGGATCCACCCACTAGCACCAGGGAGGGGGGAGCGGCCCCTTCGGCAAGGGCCTTTGCTCCCCCCATACATTTTTGGCACAGACAGTCTTTCTGCCCCCCCCTGGGGAGCAGATGGGGGCACTAGGCCCCAATCTGCCACCCGGGGGGCAGAAAGCACCCTAGACGCCAGGAATTATTTTTCTATAGGTCAGGGGTGGGGGCTGCCCAGAATTGACATCCCAATGCCCCCATCCTACCCACCAAAGAAGGCAAAAGACTTTATGCCCCACCCAGGAGGCAGATGGGGGCAATAGCCCCTGATCTGCCCTCAGGGGGGCAGAAAGCCCACTAGGCACCAGGTTTTTTTTGGTTTTTTTATACGTAGGGGTGGGGGCAGCCCAGAATGGACATGCCAATGCCCCCACCCAAAACAAAATGGTACAGTCTTTCTGCCCCCCCTGGGAGGCAGATGGGGCAATAGCCCCTTATCTGCCCCCCTGGGGGGGGGGGCAGAAAGCCCACTAGGAATCAGGGATTTTTTCCCCCAAAGTTCGGGGTGGGGGCTGCCCAGAATGGGCATGCCAATGCCCCCACCCCTCCCAAAAAATTCCACAGTCTTTCTGCCCCCCCCAGGAGGCAGATGCGGGCAGTAGCCCCTGATCTGCCCCCAGGGGGGGCAGAAAGCCCACAAGGCATCAGGGAATATATATTTTTTTAATTCAGTGGTTTGGGCTGCCCTGAATGGGCATGTCAATACCCCCAACCCCCCCCAAAAAAGTGCCACAGTCTTTCTGCCCCCCCAGGAGACAGATAGGGACAGTAGCCCCTGATCTGCCCCCCCAAGGGGCGTCAGAGAACCCACTAGGCGCCAGCGATTATGCTGGTTTTTTTTGTGCGTGGGTTTGGGGGCTGCCCAGAATGGGCATACCAATGCCCTCACCCCCCAAACAAATAGCCACAGTCTTTCTGCCCCGCTTCGGGGCATATCGGGGCAATTCCCCCCTGATCCCTGCCCCAGGGCAGCAGAAAGCCCACTAGGCACAGACTTGTTTTTAGCAATGTGCCTACCTGTGGATTTTGGGCCCTAGCGCAGCCGGCACATAGGGAAACCTAGAAAACCTGTACATTTTTGAAAACTAGACACCAAGGAGAATCCAGGATGGGGTGACTTGTGTGCCTCTCACCAGGTTCTATTACCCAGAATCCCTTACAAACCTCAAACTTAGTTAAAAAAAAAAAGATTTCCTCACATTTCGGTGATGGAAAGTTCTGGGATCTGCGTGGATCCACAAAATTCCACCCAAACCGCATTTCCCAAAGTCTTCTGAAAAAAATGGTACCTCCTAGTGTGGTTAGGCCTAGTGCCCACAACAGGAAACAGCCCAAAACACAACGTGGACAGCACATTTTTACAGTGAAAACTGACCCTTTTTTTGCAAAGTGCCTAACAGTAGATTTTGAACCCTAGCTCTGCCGGCACCTAGGGAAACCTAGCAAACCTATACATTTTTGAAAACTAGACACCCAGGGGAATCCAGTATGGTGTGACTTGTCTGGCTCTCCCCAGGTTCTGTTACCCAGAATCCCTTGCAAATCTCAAACTTTGTCAAAAAAACAACATTTTCCTCACATTTCTGTGGTGGAAAGTTCTGGAATCTGCGTGGATCCACAAAATTCCACCCACCCCGCATTCCCCAAAATCTTCCGAGAAAAATGGTATCTCACTTGTGTGGGTAGGCCTAGTGCACGTGACAGAAAACGGCCCAAAACGCAACGTGGACTCACCCCATTTTCACAGTGATAACGGACCCTTTTTTGCAAAGTGCCTAGCTGTAGCTTTTAAACCCTAGCTCTGCCGGCACCTAGGGGAACCTAGCAAACCTATACATTTTTGAAAACTAGACACCCAGTGGAATCCAGGATGGGGTGACTTGTCTGGCTCTCATCAGGTTCTGTTACCCAGAATCCCTTGCAAACCTCTAACATTGTAAAAAAAACACACATTTTCCGCACATTTCTGTGATGGAAAGTTCTGGAATCTGTGTGGATCCACAAAATTCCACCCACCCGCATTCCCCAAAGTCTTCTGAGAAAAATGGTACCTCTCTTGTTTGGGTAGGCCTAATGCCCGCAACAGGCAAGGGCCCTAAACGTATTGTGGAGACTTCAAAATTACCTATCACAAAACGACCTGGTTTTGCAAGGAGGGGCATCTGTGTTTTTGGCCCCGGGCTCAGCAGCCATCTAGGGAAACCTACCATACCCACACATTTCTGAAAACTAGACACCCAGTGGAGTCCAGTGAGGTATGGCTTGCGCGGATCCCCCAAAGATTCCCTACCCAGAATCCCCTGCAAGCCTCAAATTTAGCTGAAAAAAATCATTTTCCTCACTTTTCTGTGTGGGAAAGTAGTCGGATCACCGGGCTGACACAAATTTCCTACCACCTAGCGATCCCCCAGGTCTCCTGATAAAAATGGTACCTCACTTGTGTGGGTAGGCATAGTGGCTGCAACATGATATGGCCCAAATCGTACTGTGGAGTCTTCAAAGTTACCTATCATAACACTACCTGGTTTTGCAGGGGGGCCTGGTTTTTTGGCCTGGGGCTCGCGGCCATCTTGGGAAACCTACCAAACCCACACATTTCTGAAAACTAAAAACCCTAGGGAGTCTAGTGAGGTATGGCTTGCGTGGATCCCCCAACGTTTTCCTACCCAGAATCCCCTACAAACCTCAAATTTAGCTGGAAAAAATCACGTTTGTGTGGGATCACTGTGTTGGCACAAATGTACTACCACGTAGCATTCCTCTTGGTCTACCGAGTAAAATGATACCTTACTTGTGTGGCTGTCCAATGCAGAATCCGCTAAAAATTAATTTTTAAAAAAAATGTAGCGCTTAAAATTCGCGGTGCTATACCTTTAATCCCTATGTTTTTGGCTCTTCTCAGTCACAGACCTTTGGCCCACCCACACAAGTGAGGTATCATTTTACTCGGGAGAACAAGGGGAACGTTGGGTGGTAGGAGATTTGTGCCGGCACGGTGATCCCACACAAAAATGTATGGAAAAAGTGATTCTTACTGCTAAATTTGAGGTTTGCAGGGGATTCTGGGTAGGGAAACGTTGGGGGATCCACATAAGCCATACCTCACTGGACTTTCCAGGGTGTCTAGTTTTCAGAAATGTGTGGGTTTGGTAGGTTTCCTAGAGGGCCGCGAGCCCGGAGCCAAAACCCAGGTGCCCCCTGCAAAACCAGGTCGTTTTATGATAGGTAATTTTCAAGTCTCCACAATACGTTTCGGGCCCTTGCCTGTCGCGGGTACATGACCCACCCACATGAGTGAGGTACCATTTTTATAGGGAGACATGGGGGAACGCTGGGTGGTAGGAAATTTATGTCCGCCTGGTAATCCCACAACTTTCGCACACAGAAATTTGAGAAAAATTAGATTTTTTCAGGCAAATTGAAGTTTGGAGGGGATTCTGTTAGGGAAACGTTGGGGGATCCACGCAAGCCATACCTCCCTGGACTCCCTGGGTCTCTAGTTTTCAGAAATGTGTGGGTTTGGTAGATTTCCCTAGATGGCTGTCAAGCCCGGGACCAAAAACTCATGTGACCCCCCTTGCAAAAGCAGATCGTTTTATGATAGGTAGTTTTCAAGTCTCCACAATACGTTTTGGGCCCTTGCCTGTTGCGGGTACTTGACCCACCCACATGAGAGAGGTAACATTTTTATCGGGAGACCTGGGGGAACGCTGGGTGGTAGGAAATTTGTGTCAGCCCGGGGTCGGCAGCCATCTAGGGAAACCTACCAATCCCACACATTTCTGAAAACTAGAGACCCGGTGGAGTCCAGGGAGGCATGGCTTGCATGGATCCCCCAACGTTTCCCTACTCAGAATCACCTGCAAACCTCAAATTTAGCTGAAAAAATCACGTTTGTGTGGGATCACTGTGCCGGCACAAATGTACTACCACGTAGCATTCCCCTTGGTCTACCGAGTAAAATGATACCTTGGTTGTGTGGCTGTCCAATGCAGAATCCGCTAAAAATTAATTTTTTTTAAATGTAGCGCTTAAAATTCGCGGTGCTATACCTTTAATCCCTATGTTTTTGGCTCTTCCCAGTCACAGGCCTTTGGCCCACCCACACAAGTGAGGTATCATTTTACTCGGGAGAACAAGGGGAACGTTGGGTGGTAGGACATTTGTGCCGGCACGGTGATCCCACACAAAAATGTATTGAAAAAGTGATTCTTACTGCTAAATTTGAGGTTTGCAGGGGATTCTGGGTAGGGAAACGTTGGGGGATCCACATAAGCCATACCTCACTGGACTTTCCAGGGTGTCTAGTTTTCAGAAATGTGTGGGTTTGGTAGGTTTCCCTAGAGGGCCGCGAGCCCGGGGCCAAAAACCCAGGTGCCCCCCTGCAAAACCAGGTCATTTTATGATAGGTAATTTTCAAGTCTCCACAATACGTTTCGGGCCCTTGCCTGTCGCGGGTACATGACCCACCCACATGAGTGAGGTACCATTTTTATCGGGAGACCTGGGGGAATGCTGGGTGGTAGGAAATTTGTGTCTGCCTGGTAATCCCACAACTTTCCCACACAGAAATTTGAGAAACATTAGATTTTTTCAGCCAAATTGAAGTTTGGAGGGGATTCTGGTTAGGGAAACGTTGGGGGATCCACGCAAGCCATACCTCCCTGGACTCCCTGGGTCTCTAGTTTTCAGAAATGTGTGGGTTTGGTAGATTTCCCTAGATGGCTGTCAAGCCCGTGACCAAAAACTCATGTGACCCCCCTTGCAAAAGCAGATCGTTTTATGATAGGTAATTTTCAAGTCTCCACAATACGTTTTGGGCCCTTGCCTGTTGCGGGTACTTGACCCACCCACACGAGAGAGGTAACATTTTTATCGGGAGACCTCGGGGAACGCTGGGTGGTAGGAAATTTGTGTCAGCACGGGGTCGGCAGCCATCTAGGGAAACCTACCAATCCCACACATTTCTGAAAACTAGAGACCCGGTGGAGTCCAGGGAGGTACGGCTTGGTGGATCCCCCAACATTTCCCTAATCAGAAACACCTGCAAACCTCAAATTTTGATGACAAAAATCAACTTTTTCTCAAATTTCTGTGTGGGAAAGTTGTAGGCTCACCGGGCTGACACAAATTTCCTTCCACCCAGTGTTCCCCCAGGTCTCCCAATAAAAATGGTGCCTCACTCGCGTGGGTGGGTCAAGTACCTGCGACAGGCAAGGGCCCACAACGTATTGAGGAGACAGCAAAATTACCTTTCACAAAACAACCTGGTTTTGCAAGAGGGGTCACCTGGGTTTTTGGCCCCGGGCTCGGCGGCCATCTTGGGAAACTACCAAACCCACACATTTCTGAAAACTAGACACCTGGGGGAGTCCAGCGAGATATGGCTTGCATGGATCCCCCAATGTTTTCCTACCTAGAACCCCCTGCAAACCTCAAATTTAGCTGAAAAAAACAAATGTTCCACATATTTTTGTGTGAAATCACCATGCCGGCACAAATGTCCTACCCCACAGCGTTCCCCTCAGTCTCCCGAGTAAAATTATACCTCAATTATGTGGGTGGGGCAAGGGCCTGTGACTGGGAAGAGCCAAAAACATAGAAATTAAGGGTATAGCACCGAGAATTCTAAACGCTACATTTTTAAAAAAATACGTTTTTAGCCAATTCTGCATATGACACCCACACAAGTGAGGTATCATTTTACTCAAAAATGAGAAAAATTTGATTTTTTCCAGCTAAATTTGAGATTTGCAGGGGATTCTGTGTAGGAAAACGTTTGGGGGTCCACGCAAGCCATACCTCGCCCGGGTGTCTAGTTTTCAGAAATGTGTGGGTTTGGTAGGTTTCCCACTATGGGGAATGCGGATTGGGCAGAATTATGTGGATCCACGCATATTCCAGAACTTTCCACCACAGAAATATGAGGAAAATGTTGTTTTTTTGACAAAGTTTGAGGTTGGCAAGGGATTCTGGGTAACAGAACCTGGTGAGAGCCAGACAAGTCACCCCATCCTGGATTCCACTGGGTGTCTAGTTTTCAAAAATGTATAGGTTTGCTAGGTTTCCCTAGGTGCCGGCAGAGCTAGGGTTTAAAACCTACAGCTAGGCACTTTGCAAAAAAAGGGTCCGTTATCACTGTGAAAATGTGGTGTGTCCACGTTGCGTTTTGGGCCATTTCCTGTCGCGTGCACTAGGCCTACCCACACAAGTGAGGTACCATTTTTCTCGGAAGACTTTGGGGAATGCGGGGTGGGTGGAATTTTGTGGATCCACGCAGATTCCAGAACTTTCCACCACAGAAATGTGAGGAAAATGTTTTTTTTTTACAAAGTTTGAGGTTTGCAAGGGATTCTGGGTAACAGAACCTGGTGAGAGCCAGACCAGTCACCCCATACTGAATTCCTCTGGGTGTATAGTTTTCAAAAATGTATAGGTTTGCTAGGTTTTCCTAGGTGCCGTGAGAGCTAGGGTTCAAAATCTACAGCTAGGCACTTTGCAAAAAAAAGGGTCAGTTTTCACTGTGAAAATGTGGTATGTCCATGTTGCGTTTTGGGCCGTTTCCTGTTGCGGGCTCTACACCTACCCACACAAGTGAGGTACCATTTGTCTCGGAAGACATTGGGGAATGCTGGGTGGGTGGAATTTAGTGGATCCACGCAGATTACAGAACTTTCCACCACAGAAATGTGAGGAAAATGTGGGTTTTTTTACAACGTTTGCGGTTTGCAAGGGATTCTGGGTAACAGAACCTGGTGAGAGCCAGACAAGTCACCCCATCCTGGATTCCCCTGGGTGTCTATCTTTAAAAAATGTATAGGTTTGCTAGTTTTCCTAGGTGTTGGCAGAGCTAGAGTTCAAAATCTACAGCTAGGCACTTTGCAAAAAAAGGGTCAGTTTTCACTGTGAAAATGTGGTGTGTCTACGTTGCGTTTTGGGCCGTTTCCTGTCACGGGCACTAGGCCTACCCACACAAGTGAGGTACCATTTTTCTCGGAAGACTTTGGGGAATGCAGGGTGGGTGGAATTTTGTGGATCCACGCAGATTCCAGAACTTTCCACCACAGAAATGTGAGGAAAATGTTTTTTTTTTTTACAAAGTTTGACATTTGCAAGGGATTCTGGGTAACAGAACCTGGTGAGAGCCAGACAAGTCACCCCATCCTGGATTCCACTGGGTGTCTAGTTTTTAAAAATGTATAGGTTTGCTAGGTTTCCCTGGGTCCCGGCAGAGCTAGGGTTCAAAACCTACAGCTAGGCACTTTGCAAAAAAAGGGTCCGTTATCACTGTGAAAATGTGGTGTGTCCACGTTGCGTTTTGGGCTGTTTCCTGTCGCGGGCACTACACCTACCCACACAAGTGAGGTACCATTTTTATCGGGGGACTTAGGGGAACACAGAATTGTAGAGCAACTGTTATTACCTATTGACTTTCAATGCATTTCTGCCTTCCAAATGTAAGACAATGTGTAAAAAAGAAGTCACTTTGAAAAATGTCCTATAATTCACATGCTGGTATGGGTACCCACAATTTGGGAGATGTGCAAATAGCTACTGTTTCTAAACTCTATATTTTGTTCCCATTTCAGAAATACATAGGTGTCTTTCATACCTATTTTTCCCAGTTTAGATTTTCCCAAATGAATAGCTATATACCCGGTATACAATAAAAAACCATTGCAAGATGCCTGCTCAGGTATTGGCTCTGGATTCCTCGGGTTCTTGATGAACTTACAAGTCCTATATATACCCACAACCAGAAGGGTCCAGCAAATGTAACAGTATATTGCTTTAAAAAATCTGTCATTCTTAGAAGAAGTTACAAGTGAAAATGTTGGCACAAATGGCTGTTTTTTTAAACTCATTTTAAATTTTTCCTATTTTCAACTGTTAGTTTCTATAAGAAAACCTTGAAGGATCTACACAAATTACCCCTTGATGAATTCAGAAATTTGTCTACATTTCAGAAATGTATAGATTTCCAGGACCCATCTTTGCTTTTATACCCATTTCTACCATTAACTGGAAGGAGGTTGAAAGCACAAAAAATAGCAAAAATAGGCTATGTCCCAGTAAAATGCGAAAACTGTGTAAACATTTTTGGTTTTCTGACAAAAGTCTGCTTGTCCCTGAAATCTGGGAAGATTGTGATTTCAGCACCACAAACCCTTTGTTAATACCATTTGCAGGGAAAAAAAACAGACGCTTTCCCCTGTAGCCCTTTTTTCCCATCCCCCCCCCCAAAAAAAATGTTGCTGTATTTTGGCTAATTTCTGGGTCCCCTCTAGGGGAATCCACAAACCCTGGGTACCTTTAAAATCCCCATGATGTTGGAAGAAAAGGACGTAAATTTGGCGTGGATACCTTATGTGGTCAAAAAGTTACAGGGGCCTAAGCGCGAACTACCCCAAATAGCCCAAAAAAGGCTTAGCACAGGGGGGGAAAAGGCCTAGCAGCGAAGGGGTTAATAGGAGAAGGCTGGATTTTTAATTTTTGTTTTCTTGCTTTTTGAGTTTCATGTGGTTTGTGTGTGAGAGACATTGCATGTTAACGCTTTCATATAAAACAAGCTGCATTCTTTGAAGAGGATCACGGGATCAATAGAGGGGCTTGGCATTGGTAGCTAGAATGGGATTGTAGCAAGTATAGTCTTAAAACATGTTCAGTCTGGGATTGGAGTTTTCCACTGTTGAATAGGAATAATGTCTCAGTTTTGGTCAGATTAGTTTCAAGATAGATCTCAGAAATCCAGCACTTGATGATGTGGAGGAAGTACTTTTAGTTGCTGTATGTGAGTTCAAATACCGTTATAATATTTTTGCTTGCTATTTGGGTGAGCTTATACTTTTTTTATCAATTTATTTTTACTTTTTTATATCTTTTTTCTGGTTTGTTTTAGTTGGTATTTTCTGGCAGTTTATCGGTTTTCAAGTTGTACATTTTTTCTTTTAGGAAGTTTTTATAAAAAGATAGTAGTTTGATAGTGTGTTAATAATTACTTGTTTCCTCGTCTTGCAGCGTTTGTTATTTTTGAAGTATTTAGTCGTTTAAATTAGTGTGCCTATATTTTTCACTTAATTGTTTGTTTGATTTTATTGGTGAAAGTTGTTTAGAGTTTTATTTTATTGGTTGGTTTAGTTTAGTTGAGTCCTTCTATGGTGAACGCTAATTTAGGTTTTGTATTTTATGTATGATATTCAGTTTGATATTTTTCTACATACATTTATTTATACATATATTTATTAATATTTAAGTTAGTGTTTACATTTTGTAGGTAATGCTAATTTTTTGGGGGTCGTATTTTAGAAATATAATTTTTTGAGGTGACTGGTAAATATTTGTAGCTGTAACATATGTTTATTTAATTTAAATGCATATATAACATGCTTTGGATTTATTTGAAGCAATTGTTTTATGTAAAAAGTGTTTTTTATCTATTTATTAATGATTATTTCGCTATTTTGGATATAATATTGTAGTCAATATTGTGTGAATTGATATTTTTGATATATGATAAGTTTATTTTAATGTAATAGTATCTTTTCCCCAATAATATTGTTTTCGATATAGGTAAAAATCTATAATTTTAACAACGATATTGGTGCTTTCGATATTTGTGGCTTTTATATATAAGTAAAGGAAGTCAATATATTTGTTATCAATACTTAATTTCTGATATTTTTGTGTTTCGATAGTGTGTGCATCAACCTTATGTCAGTGATCCTGTTTAAGCCAATCCCAAGTTTGACAGATACCAGTTAATCTGATTTAAAAGCTGTGGGATTTAAGGTCACAGAGGAAGAGAGGGAAGTTACAATAGTGGAATGTTGATCTCATTTGATTGGAAACTATTTATACAAAGCAGAAGAGGATCTGAATAAGATAGGTTGATCAATAGATTTGCAACAAGAAGTATATGTTCAAAGAAAACATGGGGTTGGAGCTTTAGTACACCACAATGGTTTAGTAAAAAATCAGGTACATTTATGGCATCCTGTCAAAATAGATAGCCTACATTTTAGAGGAATATATCAAGCTAAAATAGGGTCACAATCTAGAATTAATAATGGAAATTTGCATATCATCTTTGCAAAAAATGGAATTCCAAATAAGGGCCAACAAAGTGCAAACAATAATTGCTGAAGTGCAAGTTGCCCCAGGGGACAAAGTAAAGTTAATATTCGTAAATGTATATATTCATAAAGAGCTAAAACAAAGGTTGAAAGTTTTTCTGGAAGATCTTAAACTTAATTTACAAGAGTTAAGGGAAGAAAACAGGGATGGAATATTGATTATTATGGGTGACTTTAATGTAAAAATGGATCAAATATAGATTGATGATGTATTATTTGACCTTCCTGATCTGTACAATATCCCAAATGCTTTATTTCTAATAGTGCCATGCTGTAATGATTCAAATGTTATGGGTGACTGGCTTAGTAGAAATGGCCTAGTAAGTTTAAATGGGCATTTTAAATCAGATATGCCGGACGGAAAGACGTTCCGTTAGGGATCTTATCAAGGCTTAATAGATTATGTGTTTGTACCCTATGAGGTGTTCTATCTTTTTAGTGATTTCAAATATAGAGCATGACAAAGATAGCAATGATTCGCCACTCCAGGGGACTCGCCATTTAGAGGAAGCAGCTAGAAGAGACAAAGCAGTGGTGTTTGATATGGATTTCCCAAGAAGATTAAAAACACGTTTCAGGGATAGACAGCTTCAGGCCTTGAGTGAACTACAATTGGGTTCCCAGCCATATAACAACTCTCTCACTTTTAAGAATAAATCTGTATGGTTCTCTTCACTCGTTGGTAACATGTTTGCATGCATACAGATCCAGGCTAGTACATTTAGGAATAATGGGACCACACTATCCAGAAAATCGTCATTTGAGTGGTTTGATAGTGATTGTAGAGAACTTAAGAGAACACTGTGTAAAATGCAGTCAGTTCTCAGACAGGGCATAAGGTCCATTAATTCTGCTCAGATAAGCAAACTGAAAAAAAAGTTCAGGGACCTTATTAAAAGTAAGATGGAGTCCTTTTAGAACCAGAGATGGATTGAGATATTGGAAGTTTTACAGATGGGGGACCCGAAGAAATTCTGGGGTTCGGTAAATAATACACTTGGTGTACATGCTATGCCTGCGTCCCACATAATAACGGAAGATGCTTGGCCATTTTGGATATTTCCGCAAAGGTCTTCTTTAAAGTGCTATTGGGAAAATTGGATGAATGGGTTTCTGTAAATTTACTTCTACCAGTAGAATACGGAGCGTTTCAGGCAGGCCACTCCACAATTGATCAGTGGTTTGCATTGTGGGCAATTGTAAAGATGTCTATAGAAATAAATAAGAGATTGTCTTGTTGTTTATGGACTTAAGTACGGCTTTCGACTCTGTCAATCATGGCAGTTTATGGGAAAAATTGTTAACCTGGAATGTACCAAATGGTTTGCTGTACTCAATACAAGCCCTTCATCCCTCAAATTGGACTCAAATTGAAATGGACTCCTCTGGCTGCCTTAGTAAAAGGATATATACTGGGAATGGACTGCGCCAGGGATGGGTCTTAGCTCCGATTCTTTTTAGCTTATTTTTGGCTGACTTACCAAGCTCGTTTGGTGTTCCTAGCTCCTTCTCTCCTAAAATAATATGTGCAGATGATTTGGTTTTATCAGATTATATGTCAAGGGACCTCACAAAAAAAATTAATATTTTGAAAGATTACTGTAAAGAAAATCATCTAAAAATAAATAGGGAAAAAACAAAGGTTTTAGTATTTGGCAAAAAGGTAACACATTTTACATGGTTTTTAGATAATGGATGAGACCAAGTGAGAATTTATAAATACTTAGGTATGCTTTTTTCCCATAACTTAAGATGGGACGAACATGTTAGAGTTATTAAATCAAGAGCACTTTTACAGTCAGTTTCTCTCCTGCAGTTTGATAAGATGTTCGGAGGGTTATCATACACCCTTTTAGTCAAAGCATTTTTGCACAAAATTCCACCACTAGCACTCTGAAATGACGCATAGAAAAGAGATATTTTAGATCCAATAGAAAGTAGCTGTTGGAAACGAATATTATGCTTGCCGAAAGGGTCAATGATCCAAAGTATATGTTGTGAAATGATTTGGAAGATGAAGTGTTGAAGCTATCATAGTTCTGTTTGCTGGAGGCTCCACATAGTGCACTTAAGTAGGCGAGGGAATTTTTGAAACATATTAAGGATACCAAGGAATATTTTTCAGCCTCAGAAGTTATTTAATGATAGCAATTGCTATCTATTAAGGGAGGCTGCCTTAATTGTGTCTTCGAAAAAAGAGAGGACTTATTTAGCTCATAAATCTTCAATTTTTTGCACTCTATGGGTAATGCTGATATGTTTTCATATCTATCCTGTTTACCAGCTCCAACTCTTTGATCTGAAATGTAAAAGTTTAGATTAGGATGTAATCCCGCTTTGCAGGTACCGAGTATAGTAATGATATTTAAAGTAAAGGGGAGAACTTGCATATGGGACCAGCCAATGAAATGTACAAGTATGCATGTTTTAATGAATTGTCCTGTATTCTTAAAGGTTGTATTGTAAATTTTTAATGCCACTGTTTTTAAAATATGGGATTTATAGGAGACATGATGTTATTGACCTGATAGCCAATATGCACTTTTTTGATGGTACTGTGGGGTTGGTACGTTATTTTTAAGATTAGTCTGGAAATTGAAAAATCTTGATTTAATATAATGTGAAAGCCATATAGTAACCTTAATACTATGTATTTGTTTTATGGACAAGTGTCTTAATAAACATATTTTATTCTTTCCTTGTCATCAGGCCTGAGCCATTGTTATGCTCTGGCAGCAGTTTTCACACCTCATTAAAGTCAAGCACTGGCTGAGCAGCTACTGAAAGGCTAATGTAAATGTGTCTCATGGATCTTAAGGCATAGAAAAGGTAATGTTCTAAAAGTTACTTTTCTTAAACATTTATTAAACATCTAACTTCATCAATGAATTGGAGTTTTACTAAATATGAAAACTAGACTTTGAATGACTGTTCTAGCTGTTTTCTGTCAAAAGTTACAGATTAAAATGTATAATCTTACTTTATTTTCCAGGATACAGCTATTGCTCTGCAAGTGAAAATAGCTTTTGAGGGCTAGTCACTTGATGAATATGCCAACTTTAATTTTGCATATGTTGCCCTTTTAAATATCAGGAACTCTACTTTGTAGGTGTACTTAGGGGTGACTTATTATTATTTAAAAGCAGGATTTCCCACCTGTCAAAAGGGGTTATTTGGACAGGTCTGACAGCAGGTTTTTAGTCTGCTGTAATCAGGCTACACATGGTAGGCCTGAAGGCATGGTTTACAGGCCAACCCTGTTGATGGCATAATAGGTGCTACAGTCCACATGTGACATTTAACTTCCAGGCCATGGGTGTTTTTTCTACTCCATACACTAGGGGCTTATAAGCATGTTAAATATGCCAATCAGGGGCTGTCATTATAACCATGTTTATTGTCATGCACTCACCAGGTCCCAACCACGGAGACGACACTGGAGCCGATGCTGAACCTCCTTTTCCTCTCAGGGCCTAGTCCGTTCAAGGAACAGAAACTCCTTAAACAAAGCGGGCCCTTGGGGGGAAGTGAGGTTGGGATAAAATAATAAAAGAGAGACTTGCATTTGGGTCTGCTCTGCAGCTGCGCGACACTGCGTAACAGGATCTGTCACTTCTGAGACCTTCTACCATTGGTGAGGTAGATGTGCCTGGGAGTGGGCCAGAACCTCTTTTTCTGCGATGACGCATTGCACTGGAAATAACAAGAGGAGGCAGTTCCTATCTGTATGCTAACAAGTCTCTACATACAATGAAAATGCATTAACTTCAGTGTCACAAACTTACAGGATTCCACAGCTGCTCAGAATGAGAGCAGAATAAACAGAATCACAGATTGGAATGTGTCACTCCTAGGAATAACGTAAATGCAGATATCAAAAACTCTGAAGAGTTTTCTCTAGGCACTACTGTTCATCAGAGAAACACGGAGCTTATATGTCTTTAGTCCTTGCGCGATATAGTTCTAGTGTCAGGGTTGTAGTGAGAGTCCAGAGTATAAACACACAAGAAGCACTGGAATTGCAGGGAAAAGTCTATAGTCTTTGAGAATGGGGATACTCGGTCCTGTTTATGAATGTAGGAGGTTTAGTGTGCACTAACCTGATATCAGATACTTAGCCTAGTTCTTCAACTTGTCTGAAGTTCGAAGCAGATCTCAAAGCCTTGGCTCAGGGAGAAGTGGGGGGTTCGGAGTTACTGTGAAGGAGGGAGCGAGGAGGAAGACAGTGAGAGGCAGATGCCACAGGAACCCCAGGTTCCGGTGGACTTTAAGGAGTCTGGAGCGCTTCTTGGCTCCGACAGGATTCTTCAGGTGAGTGGGAAGGGTGAAGCTTGTTCTGCTGGGAGGGTGGCGAAGCCACGATTCCGGTTTGGGTGGGGTTTATATACCCTCTCAAATGCTCAATGGATGTAGCTAGATCATGTGTGGCAGTGGCGCATATGGCAATCTGGAAGGTTCGCAAACCTTAGGTAAAAACTCATGTTAGTAAACTCTCTATGACCTTACACAATGGGCAGGTGCAACTTGTTGATCAGCACCAAATAGGATAAGAATTTATCATGTTCGCCCTAACGTGCATAGTGAAAAACAACACCAAGGCCCCAGTAACCGCTAGAGCAATGCTTGCCATTGGCTCACAGAATTCTGGTGGAAGCTTGCAGGGATTTAATGGAAAACGCCCCAAAGCCCTAGGAACTGCAAGAGTAGTTAATCCATTGGTTCACGGAATGTGGGGAACGCTTGCAGGGGTTCAAGCATAATGGAAATTGCGGGTGCTTGGGAAGCATCAGTCATGAGTGCACTGGGGGAACATCAGTTATGAGGGATGCTGGTAGAGCAGAGAGTCAGAGCACTTTCACTGGGGCCTTTACTGTAGTGCCTAAGTGCGCAGATTTGAAAAAATAGGATCAAGATAAAGGCAAAAAATCTACAGTGACCATGTAGAAAAGGTGGATTTGCTACAAAGCACATCCGAGGATGATTGCTTTACCTAGCAGACTGGAAATGCTATAGCCCCATGGAAAGATCATGGGAGCTAGCCTAGCATGTCCATGCTACACATTTGGTTTGCCTATCCCACTCACCCAGACATACCATAACCTAATAGGCAGTGTTTGGGGCATGGGGTACTGTCAAGGTTTCTCACTGGTGCTCACACCCAATTCCATCTACTTCTGGGTCTTGGCATTTTTGGACAGCCCTTCCACCCCTCGCCCAGGGCAATGTCACTCATGATGTTGTCTGTTGTGTGTGATAAGAGTCATGCTGACCAGGAATGTGGTTGTCGCTTGTGTGCTGCCTAATTATAATTCCCCTATCTCCAGCACAGTCGATCCTTTCCCCATACAGGCATTACAAAAGCTGTGACCATATGCCCAATCTGAGAACCAAGCTACAGAGTAATTTGAGGGTGGCATTTGGCAGAATATAGCTTCTTGGGCCACATATTAAAAGTCCCTAACAATAGAGAAAATCTTATTCCGCCATCCTGATGCCTAACAGATTTGTGAAATGCTGCGCTGTATGCACACTGCACTATGCAACCATAGGCTTTTATCAGTTTCTAACTATTTTAGCATAAGCAGTAATGCAGGAGGCTGGCAGCTGCACGCACAGGAAACTCCAGGTCCTCGGGGGGGAGGGGTGGGGTGGTGGCGAGAGCAGAGTCCAAAACAGCCACCACCTGCCCACACCTAGGTGTTTGCCCAGTCACTCAACTGGAGATTCCACATATACGAGACTGTTAAAGATTGTATTGGACACAGCTCAGGAAAGGGGCACACAGCACACATTTCGACATGAACATGACTATCTGATTGTGCAATTCTTTGCACTTTTTAGCCGTGATCAACAATTGTTAATTGGCCTTTATAACTGTAAATGAATGCATGTAATATCGATAAAACACCATGGAGCAAAAGTGATGCAACCAGTGTAAACTATTGGTTTGGGATTTACTTTCCGATGCAAAACTTTATTTGCACTGGAGAGTAAACCTAAACAAAGGAGGGTGTACCATGGGTGATACATGAGTGTTATGATGCAACTAACCACGGTGTTGGACGCAAAGCCCAATGTACTGATGTTGAAAAGGTTTTGCACCAAAAAATAACACCTCATAGAGGCTGGCATTAACTTTCTCCAAATATTTCCAGCTTTGCATGTGTGCTGCACTGTATTGGAAGAGTACCCCTCGAGTTCAAAACCTATCTTTGACATCACTTACACACTTTTGCACGGTGGTGCAAGGGAATGTGCGTTGGCACATGATATCCTAAAGTTCACCCGTGAAGGGAAAGAACAGCGCCATATCCTAGCAGATATAGCTCTATTCTCTTCTCTCCCTTTACAGCACAGTAACGTTAGTTGCTGACCTGCGTTGCGTATAAAGTTAGTAAATTTGGCCTAGTGTTTCAAGCAGCATTACAAAATAAAAACAGTATAATGAAACAATATTTGCATCTGATGATGCTCGGCTCATAAGCATCACGTAAAAAAATCCAGACATAAAGCCTGCCAGCAACCTTTTACATTTTTTTGCATCCTAATAAATATCGTATTAAATATGGTACGTAATCCTGCAAACGTAACAGCCTTGCATAGGAGAGAATGAAACACATTGGAGATGAGGGAAAATCATGAAGAAAATTGTTGCTACTGCTCAAAACTACAATGCACTCACCTCCCATAGTTGAAAGTAAGTCTATTCTGCCCGCAGGAGGAATGGAAAACTTAAATTAAAAACCGTGAAGAGTCAAGATGTGTTTCTTGCATACAATCTCCAAAGCCTCCCAGGAATACCCATCAACCCTCATAGACAGCTAAAACAGAAAATCAATATAAATCTCCCAACCTGTCATATGAAGAAAAATACAGTTTAGAAATGTAGGTTTAGGTTTAACTCTGTACTCTGGGCCAGATGTACGACCAAGAAAATAGCGCCTCGCAAATTGCGAGTTTTTTGCGACTCGCAATTTGCGAGGCATTATTTCCTATGTACAACAGTGTATTTCACACTGTTTGCGATTCCCAATGGGGTCGCAAATTGAGAGGCTCATGAAAATTAATGAGCCTCTCGCAATTTGCGACCCCATTGGGAATGGCAGGTCCTCCCAGGTATGGTGGCCTGCTGGGCTCAGCAGACCATGTCTGGGACTGCTTTTAAATAAAGCAGTTTTTTTTTAATGCAGCCAGTTTTCCTTAAAGGAAAACGGGATGCATTTAAAAAAAAAAAAATTGAAACGTTTTCATTTCATTTTTTAAGGGCAGGTAGTGGTCCCTGGGACCACTGTCTGCCCTTAAAAAATTATTTTCCCCTGCATTTGCAAAGGGGAAGGGGACCCCTGGGGACCCCTTCCCTTTTGCGAGTGCATTACCAACCTCTTGAAGAGGGTGGTCATTTGTGAGTGTTTTCATTCATACATAGGGTTGCGCTCGCTATTAGGAAGGGAACGCCCCTTCCTAATAGCGAGTCGCAAAACACTTTTTTGCGAGTCGCAAAAAATTGCGACTCGCAAAATAGGCTTTGTACATGGCCGATGCTGTTTTTGCATGCGCAAGCGGGTTCGCAAACCCGTTTGCGCATGCAAAAACGGTCGTACATCTGGCCCTCTGTCTCCTACTGGTAACACTCTTGCTGTCTTCGACACAGGAGCCGCTATATTCTAGATAATTGTTAGTATTATTTTTAAATGTACGCATTTTAAGTAACTGATATCACTCTTAGCTCTCCAATTTACATATGTATTTATCGACAGGTTTTTTAATACGCTTCCTATCACCTTTCGGATACATCACAGACAATCGAGTACACAATCAGATTATTTTCGTTATATTTTGCAGTGCAGAATTTACATTTTAGGAACAAGTGCTCCTATATCCATTGCTACTACATCTTGTTATTTTGCCACTGCGTGCTATTTATTAATTTTGAATGTTTGTTCAGCCCTGACCAGGATGTGAAGTCATCAGAGAATTGCACAAGGACAAAAATAGAACAATTATAAAATAGTGCATTAAAGTGGAATAAAAAGCTATTGTCAGTATGCATTTCAAAACTCGACGACCAATTTTATAGTTTCTATCTGTAAGCAGATTTGGATGAGGGTCAAAGGCAAAATGCATATGCAAGCTTGATTATACGACAAATGTCAAATGAAATGTATTTGCTTAGATCGAGGAAATGTATGCAAGGATGTTCAATAACATCGTTAATATTTAGCACATTTTTATAAAAAAACACACATTTAGCAAATCAATGTAAGATTTTGCATCTAATACGTTATGAAAAACTCTAACCATATTCTCACGTTTATAATGCACTCTGGGGCATATTCTCAAGAACGTGTGATAACCACCACAAGTTTAGCTTAACGCAACTTCTCACATCGCAGTCCATCGCGGGAAAACAATGCAGTGTTAACGTAGTATTCTCAACCTGGCGGCACCATGCGATAGTCCCACGATAACGTGTCAAATGTCCGCGTTAAAATCAACGCGACGCCGCAAAAATGCGAAACACGAACGCAAATAAAGTTGCGATGAGGCCAACCGCGATACAAAAATCAGCGATAACCAGCGTCAGGCCTGCAATTCCCACGCGCCTGGCGGGAAAATGCACCATAAAAGCCGAACAAGAAAAAAACACCATAAACCCAATAAAATGCTTAGCAACATGGACGCACCCGAAACGAGTGCCCAGGTCAACGCGAACCCCACAAACCCCACAGACCACCAGCAAGGAACCTCGAGGTCAGGGAAGGCCAAGGAGAAGAGGAAGACGGGGTACAGTCCGCATGACAACCTGACCGTCGTCACGGAGGTGACAGAGCACAAACAACAACTCTCCGTCTCCACCACCGTATCATTGGCAACACAGACGGAAAAATGGCATTCCATCGTGAATGCAGTCGGACTGCCGAGGAGGCCAAGATGCGCTGGCACGAAGTCAAAAGCCAAACCATGCAGAAACCCGCTGCCACCCGGAAGGCAGCAACGGCGAATGGAGGTGGGAGTCCTGCGCCACAGGAGGAGCTGGAGCAAATGGTGGACACAGTCATGAGTGTGGAGACGGTGCAAGGAGTCGGGAGTCCGGACACTGCTCGACATGACTTGAGAAAACATCAACAGGGTGAGTAACTAACAGGGACTGGGGGGACGGGCACAATGGCACACATGCACAATGACGTGTAGCACACCGCACATCCACAACGACCCTGGGTCATGTCCCTGATCCCCGTGGCACACTGCAGCACACATACAAACACCAAGTAGGCCCCCTGTCCACCATGTGCCCGAAGGAGTCCCACCTCACACAACACCAATTCCACTACACACACATGCACCAGGCGAAACACAGCAAAGATGCGTATGCGAGAGCCACACTGAAAATGCAAGTGACACCACATGACGAGTGTGGACTACATCCGGAAGGAGCAGGTCACACCATGACACATCCACGTGCACAAACAACCACTGACGTCAACAATACATCTGCAGACAAACAATGCACAAGAGGACAAAATCCGTTCAGGAGCACAAATGACCCCAGTCGCCAACATCACAGCACCTCAAAAGCACAAAAGCCAAAGGCACACAGCCTCCAAGGGATAAGGGGCAGCAAAATCACAGCAGCAGGTGCGACTCCCACACAATGCAGCACACACACATAGCAATCACAGCACATCCACATGGACGGCAATGTGGGACACAGTGCAACACTTACACTGCAGAACAGAGGACACAACTGGCTCCGCCTGTGCGTAGGAAATGGCCAATCACATCGGACATAGCAGGAAACTGTGAGATGAAAATGTACGTGTACAACATCACCTACGTCATGTAGTCCAATTGTCCACTATCCCGCATCAAATAGTCCGCCAAGCCAAAACAGTCACAATGTACATTGTCATGCAGTCTGTATGTAAACCCGAACAATGCGTCAACATACATGCCAACACAATGTCAACAAGCATCTCCCCTTCACATTGCAGCGGGACAAACAACACCTCCAGCAGAGCAGACCAGACAACCCATCAGTGATGCTGAAGAGGACCTCCACACTTCCGACACCGACGCCCTACAACAGTCCATGGACATCTCAGGCAATAGAGCTCCAGGAGCAGGGCAGCCCCGCTGCACCTAGGACACACCACCCCCTGCACGGACAACACAGCTGGATGCACCCACCACCCTGGCTGGCTCACAGCAGCCCACCTAAGCACACATCCCATTACAAGGCCAGCTGTCAGACTGCCAGAAGGGGCTGGCCGAACATGTGCGGGTGGGGTACTACCTCATGGGAGACGTACTAGATCCCATACGTGGGTGTCAAAGTCCCATCATGGACCACCTACACACCCCAACGGAGACCCACACTGCGACAGGGACACATGCCTTTGCACATTTCCAGTACTGAACCACACCCAGAGCCACGTGATAATCACCCACACCCCCATGCCGGACTGGCGTACGCCGGCCAAGTTCACTCCTCTTACGTATTGGGTGGGGGACGACAAAGCTACATGTGCAATGACCCACCCTCTGCCTGCGGTGACATGGCTGCATCCTCTGCACATGGCACAATGTAAGGTTGTGGGGCTGGGGCCCTAATGCATACATCATGAGCACACAGACACACTCAGATAGTTTGTTGAACTGGCCACGAGCACGTGCGCTCGACACTTTTATTGGCATGGTCACATGTACAGTGACGCATGTGCTGGATGTGGGTGGGGTGAGTGTAAGCCAGCCCGCAGGGAGTCATTGGTGCTGGCAACAACTTGAACAGTGATCACAATTGAAGCAGAAACATAAAACATCAGCATAACAGGAACAACTGTGAAGCATCATGGTGGTTGCTGGAGAGAGTACAGTGTTCACCCTACATGCAAGCAGAATGGTCCTTGATTTGTGGTGCACTGAGTTAGTGGCACCTGAGGAGCTGAGCAGGGTATCAAGCTGATGATGGCACCCACGACTGGTGTGAGCTACTCTGAAAGTCTGGCAGTAAGACACTTCCGACTCTGGCACCTGTTGTCTGGAGTTGGTCCTGGGGGTGGTGGTGGTGGGTGTTGTTGCCCCCTCTGGGCTCCGGGGTGCATTGTGAGTGGCTCCATGGCATCTGTTGTTCTTCCTGTGTGGCTCTGGGCTGGGCTCCCTTTGATGGTGCAGCTTGTCGTCCGACTTTACACCAGGTCAGAGCAGGTGTTAGTTTCCTGCTGCTAACGCGCCTTATCGCCTGTTTTGTGATCTTATCGCCGATGTGGCTGGTCGTTGAGAATGTTGAGGTGTGGTGTTGTCGCGGGTTTTTGCTCGGGAACGCCCACTCTGCATCTCATTAGCGTTAGTTGCTGGGGTCATCTGTGGCGATGTTTTTTGCGACTGCTTTCGCAGGGAAACTGGTGTTATGGGCTGTTAGCACCAGCTTGTGAACGGGGCGGTAAATTTAGCGCGACTTTGGATGCGATAAAGTGCTGATAACTCGGCGATAGCTCCTTGAGAATATGCCCCTTTGTGTTTTTTTCCAAGAGGTTAAGCTGTTTAAAGATCATTTAACTGTTTTAGTATTTTTTGCTGGTTCACAGGACATAGGGCCAGATTAAGAGTCTGCTGGCCTGGGACCACACCAGCTCCTCTGAAGACATTGCGTGCCCCATTACGAGTTCTGTCGGTGCAGGAGCCCCACCGCCAAACCAGTGTATGAACTGCCCGCCAGATCAGAAGTTTTCTCCTGGTTTGGCAGGTGGTTCTTTGGCATTCCCAGGGCGGTGCCTATGAAGTAGGCACCACAATTGAAACGTCAAAGGCATTACCTGCACGGCACTGGTGTGCATGCACAAAGGAAGGGCACATGTTGTGCCCCCCTGTGTGCATCCACATGGCGGGAGGCACCCCTTTGTTTCCTCACCGCCATGAGTGAGGTGGAGAGGAAGTTTGTAATATGCCTGGCGGGACCACAGTGGTCCCGCCAAGCATATTGCAGCCTCAGTACTGCCACGCAACTGCCAGGGAATGTCACTTCCTTGGCGGTTGCGATGGTTGCGGTAGTCCCAGGGTTGCCCGACCACTCTGGTCATAATGAGGCGGTCGTGAGCCCGCGACTGTGACTCATAATAAGGGCCTAAAAGTTTGCTGAGTGGCTGCCCTGTCTCATGCAACCCTAAGCAAACATTTTTGTTTTACAAACCCAAACTCCCCAAAGTGGAAGTTTTTTTATGTAAATACTTGTGACCCTGGAACCCAGGAAGTTTTATATTTTTTTCTGTTCTGGAACACCAGGCTTTACCTGACATTACAGAACATTAAAAAAATAAAATGTACATCAGGTCATCTGCTCTAAATAGGGCGGGCAGTCTGATGTACGTAAACCGATGGCCCCAAGTCCTTCTGTTCAAGGGTGTAAAGTTTCTTCAAGCAGAGTCAGAAGGGGCACCACAGGCGGACACATGACGGTCCATCTGACTCCAAATAGACCTGGCGAAATGTACTTTCCCACGTTTGTAGCAAAATAGCCCATCCACCAAACTCTAAATAAACCCCACTGATGGGCTTTTGATTCTAGTCTAGCAAGGATGGTAAGTTCTAAGGTCTCATGGAGGTTTTGCCTCTCTCCTTCTGATGCCATCAGGTCTATGCTCCAGCTCAAATGTAAGGGCAAATTTTGTTGTAACAGGAGCCCTTATGGATCACTGTGGTTCATTTTCAACTGCAGTCTCTGTTGCTACTGCCAGATGAGTTTTGAACTAAAACAGACAATATCAACTCAAATGCCCATCTTTGTTGCTAAAATTGTTAGCATTTGAATAATATTTATTTTGTTAGAGGCCTAATGTAGGAAAGGTTTTATGGACTCGCAGAGCCTGCAGTGCACTAATTGTAGAGAATTCCATTGCAAGCACACATTTGTAATGTGCTAAATAGACATTACAGGACAGGTCACAAATAGATTTAAAATGTGCAAAGTTCATTTTGGTAGTCCTTCTACCTTATAAGAAAAAGGGGATTT
Organism: Calotriton arnoldi; assembly: GCA_963921515.1. NCBI lineage: Eukaryota > Metazoa > Chordata > Amphibia > Caudata > Salamandridae > Calotriton > Calotriton arnoldi. Next base: position 354,422 of record CAWUFW010014915.1, read on the forward strand.
AAAAGGTCCACATACCTGGAACGGGTATGCAGCAATGGTTTGCGTCTATTAGTAACTGCTTTGTAACTCTATTGTTAGTACAACAGACCTTACATTGCACTGAAACCTATGGTGCTATAACCATCTGCAGAGGTACTCCTGTACAGCAGGAAGCCTGCATCTACTCAGAAGACAGTAAATGTGTCTGAGTGCCTTGTGCTGCTTTTCTTAGAGTGCAAAGTGATTAAACAAATACCATTATGTTTTGTACTTCAGTCCTTTAAAACACAGAGCCAGCGTAATCACCTGTATGGAAGTGGACTAGATTACCTTTGTTTTCAAAATCACTACCCTCTTTTTCAGGAACTGTCGTGTAGTTCCTATATTAAATATACAGGATCTGCGCGTTTGGATAACATAAACTGTGGGATTGGTGGCGGACTGATTCCGTGCACCCCCACCGGATACGTTAGCCTGTCTGTATTAGCTAGCTCACTGTGCCACTAGAGTCTCCTCTTAACGGGGAGAGAATAGTTCTTGGCAACCTCAGAACATGACAACCCTGATCCCCCAGGATCGTGGAAACAATATACTACCTTTCGCTCAGTCACTCGTGCTTCCTTAGTTTCTCTCAGAGAGATACACAGAATAAACAGTCTGGGCGTTTCAATAAGGATTTATTGAACAGTTGTTATTCTAGTGTAGAATATGTGAGCTGCAACAACCATTAGACAGTAGCAGAGATATATGATTAGCAATACTACGAAAGTAAAAGGATGGTATAGTTCTACCATCTTGCAGAAATCATGAATATATACAAGTACATAAAATACATGATAAAAGTGCGTACTCCTACGATGTCTCCCTAACTAGATGTACCTAAATGTACCTAGCATCTATGTAGGTGTTATGCCAAGAATCCCTCTAGGATCTAGTCCACCCATTACCTGAGAGTTTAGAGAATGTGGGACCCCGTCCTGGTCTCGAGTTTGACACCCGCGAGGGATGTTAGACCACTGTGAGTTGGAGCGTCTGCGTGCAGGAACCTCAGCGTCTCTGGTCAGTGTGTCAGCCGGGAAGTCACGGTCTCCTCTATCTTCCTAAGCAAGATGTGCTGTATATATACCCATAGGTCTCCCCACGGGTCCTACCTTGCTGTGTTACTGTGTCGGCCTAAAGGATGACGTTGGGCCTGAACTTTATTTGGAGATATTATACAGGAGATGGTAATCCTACTGTTAGTCCTGCTGTGCTTCCAAGAAGCCTCATGCATAATGTATGAGAATCGAACAAGGGAAAAACCAGCGTTCTGAATGCAGTGTCATATCTAGGTAAAAGGTCAGTGCCTAAGAACCGTTATGTACACCCAATCCTCGCATTGGCCTCCTTGCGACCTTTAACGATTGCACATGCCGCGCTATATTGTTGCTTACTTCCTATGGCCGGTTGAGCAGATCCGTCAGTGTAAATTATATATTCATACTGATCTAGAGGCATTATTTTGTTTGGTAGAGAATATTCTTGTTCATACTGCAGAAATGCTTGTGTCTTTAAATTTGGGTCGTACCTGTATTCTACGTCTGTTGCAGTGAGAGAATTAGCCCATTGTTTCCATCTCAGATGTAAGGCTTTAGCATTAGGAACGCTTGCCTTTGTCGCAGCCTCTAAGGCAGGAACCGGAGTTACTACTATTATTCGTTTCCCATGAGGCAGTGCTCTCTCTCTCACTACAGCAGTCTGTACTGCTGTTAGAATCTTTTCTGTAGATGCGAAGCGCATCTCAGCATCTGTGTACAAATGTGATTTGTATGCAATTGGTACTGTTTCACCTTCATTATATGTCAGATAGGTGTACCCAGATTGAACCACAACTATACGGATCACCAGGTTGCATACGTTTACGCGTGTCAGTAAGTGTTTGGAAGCTATCATGTCAGCTTGTAAGGAACGAAGTGTATCTGTATGTTCCTGTGTCCATTGTTTTACTGAAAAATCAGGTTTTATTAAATCGTAGAAAGGTTTTACTCTTTCTGCGTAATCTAAAATGTATGTTCTACCTAAATTTAGGAATCCCAGAATTAACTGTAAATTCTTCAAAGATTTAGGAGGTTTGAGCAGCTCGCATTTTCCTAAAAAATTGGCTGCTAGGCTTTTTCCTTCATTTGAAAGCTCATATCCTAAAAACAGGACACTGAGGTGGGCAATTTTTCATTTTTTAAAGTTGAATTTGTAGCCCTCAGATGCAAATCCTAAAATAATGATATTCACTCTGTTCAAGTGTTCCTCTAGGTCATCGTCCGTTAGATAAATATCATCCACATAGGACAATGCCTCTTCGTCCAAATTTTGAAGTAACTCAGTTACTCTGGCCGAATACAACCCCGGGCTGTTCTTATACCCCTGGGGGAGTCGACAAAATTGCCGCTGGGTCCCTAGCGCTGAGAAGGCTGTCAGATACCTGCTTTCAGGCGCTATATTTTGGCAGAAAAATCCATTTGAGATATCAAGTGTTGTTTTATATTTTTTCCACATAATGTTATTCATTAATGCGGCACTATGTGCATTTTGGACTGCAATTGTCTTAATGCAAGTGTTTAAATGTCTGTAATCTAAAACTAGACGATATGAATTGTCAGGTTTCATGACAGGAAACAAAGGATTGTTCATTGTTGAGCTTCTTGCTTTATTGGATACTGCCTCTGTGCAGTTGGAGTATTTTTTAAAGGAATTATGTGGTGGGTTGAATCCTCATCCCATCCAACATGGTTTTTATATAATGCTGGAGCCTGGACTACCACCCACTCCTGCGCATATGTGTGTTGTAGATGCCTGGGAATATGGTCTGAGAAAGCCGGAAGAATTACCGTTTCTCCTTTAGGGCAATCCATGACGAATGCTAGCGGCCAATCTTGTTCAGCTAATAAAATATCATAGCCAAACGTCAGGTTCTCCCAAAAGAGACCTCTCACTGTTCTACATCTGTCCCCCTCCATTTGGAACGTTATTTCATATACTTTATGTGGGACACTTACCCTAGTATCAGGTGTTTCTACCGTGATGTAATCATTCAAGTCCGCTGTCACCAGAAATTCCATCAGGTTCTGGTGAGCTATTGTTATTTCTGCCGCACTGTCTAGCATCGTCAGAGCCCATTCCCCATTCAGTAGTCGAGTCCTCAGAATTCTGGGCATGTCTGATCTTTAGACCTGCAACTTTCTTCTTTTTGAACTGTGGCTTTGGCTTTGGTTTCTCTTCTTTTTTAGAAGTGTAATCTTGAGCGTGCTGCTTGTCTCTGGACTTTGTATGCTCTTCTTGTCTGTCTGACCGTCCTTCCCTCTCGGAGTTTTTCGATGAACCCTGGAAGGAACGAGAGGAACGTGTATCAGTATCCTGATACCTTTCAGGTTTCTTAACCCCTTCGCTGCTAGGCCTTTTCCCCTCCTGTGCTAAGCCTTTTTTTGGCTATTTGGGGTAGTGCGCGCTTAGGCCCCTGTAACTTTTTGACCACATAAGGTATCCATGCCAAATTTGCGTCCTTTTTTCTAACATCATGGGGATTGTAAAGGTACCCAGGGTTTGTGGATTCCCCTGGAGGGGACCCAGAAATTAGTCAAAATACAGCTAAATTTTGGTTTTTTTGGGAAAAAGGCAAAAAAAGGGCTACAGATGAAAGCATCTTGATTTTTCCCTGCAAATGGCATCAAAAAGGGGTTGTGGGGATGAAATCACCATCTTCCCAGCTTTCAGGGACAAGCAGACTTTTGTCAGAAAACCAACTTTTTTACACAGTTTTGGCATTTTTCTGGGACATTGCCTATTTTTGCTATTTTTTGTGCTTTCAACCTCCTTCCAGTTAATGGTAGAAATGGGTATGAAACCAATAATGGATCCTGGAAAGCTATACATTTCTGAAAAGTAGACAAAATTCTGAATTCAGCAAGGGGTCATTTGTGTAGATCCTTAAAGTGTTCCTTATAGAAACTAACAGTTAAATAAAGGAAAAATAGAAAATTAGTTGAAAAAAACAGCCATTTGTGTCAACGTTTTCACCTGTAACTTCTTCTAATTATGACAGCTATTTGAAGGCAATATACCGTTATATCCGCTGGACCTTTCTGGTTGTGGGGATATATAGGACTTGTAGGTTCACCAAGAACCCGACGAACCCAGAGCCAATAATTGAGCAACATCTTGCAATGATTTTTTTTTAAGTACCGGGTATATAGCAATTATTTTGGGAAAATGTATACATGGAAAAATTGTTATGAAAGACACCTATGTATTTCTGAAATGGGAACAAAATGTAGATTTTAGAAACAGTAGATATTTGCACATTTCCGAAATTGGGAGTACCCATACTAGCATGAGAATTATCGGTCATTTTTCAAAATGACTTATTTTTTACACATTGTCTTTCATTTGGAAGGCAGAAATGCATCGAAAGTCAATAGGTAATAACAGTTGCTCTACAATTCTGTGTTACCCTAAGTCTCCCGATAAAAATGGTACCTCACTTGTGTGGGTAGCCCTTGTGCCCACAACAGGAAATGGCTCAAAATGCAACGTGGACGTACCACATTTTCACAATGAAAAATTACCCTTTTTTTGCAAAGTGCCTAGGTGTAGTTTTTGAACCCTAGCTCTGCCGGCACCTAGGGAAACCTAGCAAACCTATACATTTTTGAAAACTAGACACCCAGGGGAATCCAGGATGGGGTGACTTGACTGCCTCCCACCAGGTTCTGTTACCCAGAATCCCTTGCAAACATAAAAAATTGTCAAAAAAACCACATTTTCCCCACATTTCTGTGGTGGAAAGTTCTGGAATCTGCGTGGATCCACAAATTTCCACCCACCCCGCGTCCCCCAAAGTCTTACGAGAAAAATGGTACCTCACTTGTGTGGGTCGGCCTAGTGCCTGCGACAGGAAACGGCGCAAAACGCAACGTGGTCACACCTCAATTTCGCAGTGAAAAATGACCCTTTTTTGGCAAAGTGCCTAGCTGTAGTTTTTGAACCCTACCTCTGCCGGCACCTAGGGAAACCTATACATTTTTGAAAACTAGACACCCAGGGGAATCCAGGATGGGGTGACTTGACTGCCTCCCACCAGGTTCTGTTACCCAGAATCCCTTGCAAACATAAAAAATTGTCAAAAAAACCACATTTTCCCCACATTTCTGTGGTGGAAAGTTCTGGAATCTGCGTGGATCCACAAATTTCCACCCACCCCGCGTTCCCCAAAGTCTAACGAGAAAAATGGTACCTCACTTGTGTGGGTCGGCCTAGTGCCTGCGACAGGAAACGGCGCAAAACGCAACGTAGTCACACCTCAATTTCGCAGTGAAAAATGACCCTTTTTTGGCAAAGTGCCTAGCTGTAGTTTTTGAACCCTAGCTCTGCCGGCACCTAGGGAAACCTAGCAAACCTATACATTTTTGAAAACTAGACACCCAGGGGAATCCAGGATGGGGTGACTTGACTGCCTCCCACCAGGTTCTGTTACCCAGAATCCCTTGCAAACATAAAAAATTGTCAAAAAAAACACATTTTCCCCACATTTCTGTGGTGGAAAGTTCTGGAATCTGCGTGGATCCACAAATTTCCACCCACCCCGCGTTCCCCAAAGTCTTACGAGAAAAATGGTACCTCACTTGTGTGGGTCGGCTTAGTGCCTGCGACAGGAAACGGCGCAAAACGCAACGCGGTCACACCTCAATTTCGCAGTGAAAAATGACCCTTTTTTGGCAAAGTGCCTAGCTGTTGTTTTTTAACCCTACCTCTGCCGGCACCTAGGAAAACCTAGCAAACCTATACATTTTTGAAAACTAGACACCCAGGGGAATCCAGGATGGGGTGACTTGACTGCCTCCCACCAGGTTCTGTTACCCAGAATCCCTTGCAAACATAAAAAATTGTCAAAAAAACACATTTTCCCCACATTTCTGTGGTGGAAAGTTCTGGAATCTGTGTGGATCCACAAATTTCCACCCACCCCGCGTTCCCCAAAGTCTTACGAGAAAAATGGTACCTCACTTGTGTGGGTCGGCCTAGTGCCTGCGACAGGAAACGGCGCAAACGCAACGCGGTCACACCTCAATTTCGCAGTGAAAAATGACCTTTTTTTGCAAAGTGCCTAGCTGTAGTTTTTGAACCCTACCTCTGCCGGCACCTAGGGAAACCTAGCAAACCTATACATTTTTGAAAACTAGACACCCAGGGGAATCCAGGATGGGGTGACTTGACTGCCTCCCACCAGGTTCTGATACCCAGAATCCCTTGCAAACATAAAAAATTGTCAAAAAAAACACATTTTCCCCACATTTCTGTGGTGGAAAGTTCTGGAATCTGCATGGATCCACAAATTTCCACCCACCCCGCGTCCCCCAAAGTCTTACGAGAAAAATGGTACCTCACTTGTGTGGGTCGGCCTAGTGCCTGCGACAGGAAACGGCGCAAAACGCAACGTGGTCACACCTCAATTTCGCAGTGAAAAATGACCCTTTTTTGGCAAAGTGCCTAGCTGTAGTTTTTGAACCCTACCTCTGTCGGCACCTAGGGAAACCTAGCAAACCTATACATTTTTGAAAACTAGACACCCAGGGGAATCCAGGATGGGGTGACTTGACTGCCTCCCACCAGGTTCTGTTACCCAGAATCCCTTGCAAACATAAAAAATTGTCAAAAAAACCACATTTTCCCCACATTTCTGTGGTGGAAAGTTCTGGAATCTGCGTGGATCCACAAATTTCCACCCACCCCGCGTCCCCCAAAGTCTTACGAGAAAAATGGTACCTCACTTGTGTGGGTCGGCCTAGTGCCTGCGACAGGAAACGGCGCAAAATGCAACGTGGTCACACCTCAATTTCGCAGTGAAAAATGACCCTTTTTTGGCAAAGTGCCTAGCTGTAGTTTTTGAACCCTACCTCTGCCGGCACCTAGGGAAACCTAGCAAACCTATACATTTTTGAAAACTAGACACCCAGGGGAATCCAGGATGGGGTGACTTGACTGCCTCCCACCAGGTTCTGTTACCCAGAATCCCTTGCAAACATAAAAAATTGTCAAAAAAAACCACATTTTCCCCACATTTCTGTGGTGGAAAGTTCTGGAATCTGCGTGGATACACAAATTTCCACCCACCCCGCGTCCCCCAAAGTCTTACGAGAAAAATGGTACCTCACTTGTGTTGGTCGGCCTAGTGCCTGCGACAGGAAACGGCGCAAAACGCAACGTGGTCACACCTCAATTTCGCAGTGAAAAATGACCCTTTTTTGGCAAAGTGCCTAGCTGTAGTTTTTGAACCCTACCTCTGCCGGCACCTAGGGAAACCTAGCAAACCTATACATTTTTGAAAACTAGACACCCAGGGGAATCCAGGATGGGGTGACTTGACTGCCTCCCACCAGGTTCTGTTACCCAGAATCCCTTGCAAACATAAAAAATTGTCAAAAAAACCACATTTTCCCCACATTTCTGTGGTGGAAAGTTCTGGAATCTGCGTGGATACACAAATTTCCACCCACCCCGCGTTCCCCAAAGTCTTACGAGAAAAATGGTACCTCACTTGTGTGGGTCGGCCTAGTGCCTGCGACAGGAAACGGCGCAAAACGCAACGTGGTCAAACCTCAATTTCGCAGTGAAAAATGACCCTTTTTGGCAAAGTGACTAGCTGTAGTTTTTGAACCCTAGCTCTGCCGGCACCTAGGGAAACCTAGCAAACCTATACATTTTTGAAAACTAGACACCCAGGGGAATCCAGGATGGGGTGACTTGACTGCCTCCCACCAGGTTCTGTTACCCAGAATCCCTTGCAAACATAAAAGATTGTCCAAAAAAACACATTTTCCTCACATTTCTGTGGTGGAAAGTTCTGGAATCTGCGTGGATCCACAAATTTCCACCCACCCCGCGTTCCCCAAAGTCTTACGAGAATAATGGTACCTCACTTGTGTGGGTCGGCCTAGTGCCTGCGACAGGAAACGGCGCAAAACGCAACGTGGTCACACCTCAATTTTGCAGTGAAAAATGACCCTTTTTTGGCAAAGTGCCTAGCTGTAGTTTTTGAACCCTACCTCTGCCGGCACCTAGGGAAACCTAGCAAACCTATACATTTTTGAAAACTAGACACCCAGGGAATCCAGGATGGGGTGACTTGACTGCCTCCCACCAGGTTCTGTTACCCAGAATCCCTTGCAAACATAAAAATTGTCAAAAAAAACACATTTTCCCCACATTTCTGTGGTGGAAAGTTCTGGAATCTGCGTGGATCCACAAATTTCCACCCACCCGCGTTCCCCAAAGTCTTACGAGAAAAATGGTACCTCACTTGTGTGGGTCGGCCTAGTGCCTGCGACAGGAAACGGCGCAAACGCAACGTGGTCACACCTCAATTTCGCAGTGAAAAATGACCCTTTTTTGGCAAAGTGCCTAGCTGTAGTTTTGAACCCTAGCTCTGCCGGCACCTAGGGAAACCTAGCAAACCTATACATTTTTGAAAACTAGACACCCAGGGGAATCCAGGATGGGGTGACTTGACTGCCTCCCACCAGGTTCTGTTACCCAGAATCCCTTGCAAACATAAAAATTGTCAAAAAAACCAAATTTTCCCCACATTTCTGTGGTGGAAAGTTCTGGAATCTGCGTGGATCCACAAATTTCCACCCACCCCGCGTTCCCCAAAGTCTTACGAGAAAAATGGTACCTCACTTGTGTGGGTCGGCCTAGTGCCTGCGACAGGAAACGGCGCAAAGCGCAACGTGGTCACACCTCAATTTCGCAGTGAAAAATGACCCTTTTTTGGCAAAGTGCCTAGCTGTAGTTTTTGAACCCTAGCTCTGCCGGCACCTAGGGAAACCTAGCAAACCTATACATTTTTGAAAACTAGACACCCAGGGGAATCCAGGATGGGGTGACTTGACTGCCTCCCACCAGGTTCTGTTACCCAGAATCCCTTGCAAACATAAAAATTGTCCAAAAAACACATTTTCCCCACATTTCTGTGGTGGAAAGTTCTGGAATCTGCGTGGATCCACAAATTTCCACCCACCCCGCGTTCCCCAAAGTCTTACGAGAAAAATGGTACCTCACTTGTGTGGGTCGGCCTAGTGCCTGCGACAGGAAACGGCACAAAACGCAACGTGGTCACACCTCAATTTCGCAGTGAAAAATGACCCTTTTTTGGCAAAGTGCCTAGCTGTAGTTTTTGAACCCTAGCTCTGCCGGCACCTAGGAAACCTAGCAAACCTATACATTTTTGAAAACTAGACACCCAGGGGAATCCAGGATGGGGTGACTTGACTGCCTCCCACCAGGTTCTGTTACCCAGAATCCCTTGCAAACATAAAAAATTGTCCAAAAAACACATTTTCCCCACATTTCTGTGGTGGAAAGTTCTGGAATCTGCGTGGATCCACAAATTTCCACCCACCCCGCGTTCCCCAAAGTCTTACGAGAAAAATGGTACCTCACTTGTGTGGGTCGGCCTAGTGCCTGCGACAGGAAACGGCGCAAACGCAACGTGGTCACACCTCAATTTCGCAGTGAAAAATGACCCTTTTTTGGCAAAGTGCCTAGCTGTAGTTTTTGAACCCTAGCTCTGCCGGCACCTAGGGAAACCTAGCAAACCTATACATTTTTGAAAACTAGACACCCAGGGGAATCCAGGATGGGGTGACTTGACTGCCTCCCACCAGGTTCTGTTACCCAGAATCCCTTGCAAACATAAACAATTGTCCAAAAAAACACATTTTCCCCACATTTCTGTGGTGGAAAGTTCTGGAATCTGCGTGGATCCACAAATTTCCACCCACCCGCGTTCCCCAAAGTCTTATGAAAAAAATGGTACCTCACTTGTGTGGGTCGGCCTAGTGCCTGCGACAGGAAACGGCGCAAAACGCAATGTGGTCACACCTCAATTTCGCAGTGAAAAATGACCTTTTTTGGCAAAGTGCCTAGCTGTAGTTTTAGAACCCTAGCTCTGCCGGCACCTAGGGAAACCTACCAAACACACACATTTCTGAAAAGTAGACACCCGGGGGCTTCAGGGAGGTATGGCTTGCGTGGATCCCCCAACGTTTCCTTACCCAGAATCCCTTGCAAACCTCAATTTTAGCTGAAAAAATCACTTTTTCACACATTTGTGTGGTGGGAAAGTGTGGCATCACTGGCCTCACACAAATTTCCTACCACCCAGCGTTCCCCCAGGTCTCCTGATAAAAATGGTGCCTCACTTGTGTGGGAGGCCCAAGTACCCGCGACAGGCAAGGGCCCACAACGTAGTGAGGCGACCTCAAATGGCCTTTCACAAAACCACCTGGTTTTGCAAGGGGCGTCACCTGTGGTTTTTGGCCCTGTGCTCGGCGGCCATCTAGGGAAACCTAGCAAACCCACACATTTCTGAAAAGTAGACACCCAGGGGCTTCCAGGGAGGTATGGCTTGCATGGATCCCCCAACGTTTCCTTACCCAGAATCCCTTGCAAACCTCAATTTTAGCTGAAAAAATCACTTTTCTCACACATTTGTGTGTGGGAAAGTGCTGGCATCACTGGCCTCACACAAATTTCCTACCACCCAGTGTTCCCCAAGGTCTCCCGAGAAAAATGGTGCCTCACTTGTGTGGGAGGCCCAGTACCTGCGACAGGCAAGGGCCCACAACGTAGTGAGGCAACCTCAAAATGGCCTTTCACAAAACCACCTGGTTTTGCAAGGAGTCACCTGGGTTTTTGGCCCTAGTGCTCGGCGGCCATCTAGGAAACCTACCAAACCACACATTTCTGAAAAGTAGACACCCGGGGGCTTCCAGGGAGGTATGGCTTGCGTGGATCCCCCAACGTTTCCTTACCCAGAATCCCTTGCAAACCTCAATTTTAGCTGAAAAAATCACTTTTTTCACACATTTGTGTGTGGGAAAGTGTGGCATCACTGGCCTCACACAAATTTCCTACCACCCAGCGTTCCCCCAGGTCTCCCGATAAAAATGGTGCCTCACTTGTGTGGGAGGCCCAAGTACCCGCGACAGGCAAGGGCCCACAACGTAGTGAGGCAACCTCAAAATGGCCTTTCACAAAACCACCTGGTTTTGCAGAGGAGTCACCTGGGTTTTGGCCCTGTGCTCAGCGGCCATCTAGGAAACCTACCAAACCCACACATTTCTGAAAAGTAGACACCCGGGGGCTTCCAGGGAGGTATGGCTTGCGTGGATCCCCCAACGTTTCCTACCCAGAATCCTTGCAAACCTCAATTTTAGCTGATAAAATCACTTTTTCACACATTTGTGTGTGGGAAAGTGTGGCATCACTGGCCTCACACAAATTTCCTACCACCCAGCGTTCCCCAGGTCTCCCGATAAAAATGGTGCCTCACTTGTGTGGGAGGCCCAAGTACCCGCGACAGGCAAGGGCCCACAACGTAGTGAGGCGACCTCAAAATTGCCTATCTCAAAACCACCTGGTTTTGCAAGGGAGTCACCTGGGTTTTGGCCCCGTGCTCGGCGGCCATCTAGGGAAACCTACCAAACCCACACATTTCTGAAAAGTAGACACTCGGGGGCTTCCAGGGAGGTATGGCTTGCGTGGATCCCCCAACGTTTCCTTACCCAGAATCCCTTGCAAACCTCAATTTTAGCTGAAAAAATCACTTTTTTCACACATTTTGTGTGGGAAAGTGTGGCATCACTGGCCTCACACAAATTTCCTACCACCCAGCGTCCCCCAGGTCTCCCGATAAAAATGGTGCCTCACTTGTGTGGGAGGCCCAAGTACCAGCGACAGGCAAGGACACAAAACGTTTTGAGGCAACATCAGCATTGCCTATCAAAAAATGTTTTGGGCCCTTGCCTGTCGCGGGTACTTGGGCCTCCCACACAAGTGAGGCACCATTTTTATCGGGAGACCTGGGGAACGCTGGGTGGTAGGGAATTTGTGTGAGGCCAGTGATGCCACACTTTCCCACACAAAAATGTGTGAAAAAAGTGATGTTTTCAGCTAAAAGTGAGGTTTGCAGGGGATTCTGGGTAAGGAAACGTTGGGGGATCCACGCAAGCCATACCTCCCTGGAAGCCCCAGGTGTCTACTTTTCAGAAATGTGTGGGTTTGGTAGGTTTCCCTAGATGGCCGCCGAGCACAGGGCCAAAACCCAGGTGACCCCTTGCAAAACCAGGTGGTTTTGTGAAAGGCCATTTTGAGGTCGCCTCACTACGTTGTGGGCCCTTGCCTGTCGCGGGTACTTGGGCCTCCCACACAAGTGAGGCACCATTTTTATCGGGAGACCTGGGGGAACGCTGGGTGGTAGGAAATTTGTGTGAGGCCAGTGATGCCACACTTTCCCACACAAAAATGTGTGAAAAAAGTGATTTTTTCAGCTAAAAGTGAGGTTTGCAGGGGATTCTGGGTAAGGAAACGTTGGGGGATCCACGCAAGCCATACCTCCTGGAAGCCCCCGGGTGTCTACTTTTCAGAAATGTGTGGGTTTGGTAGGTTTCCCTAGATGGCCGCCGAGCACTGGGCCAAAACCCAGGTGACCCCTTGCAAAACCAGGTGGTTTTGTGAAAGGCCATTTTGAGGTCGCCTCACTACGTTGTGGGCCCTTGCCTGTCGCGGGTACTTGGGCCTCCCACACAAGTGAGGCACCATTTTTATCGGGAGACCTGGGGAACGCTGGGTGGTAGGAAATTTGTGTGAGGCCAGTGATGCCACACTTTCCCACACAAAAATGTGTGAAAAAGTGATTTTTTCAGCTAAAAGTGAGGTTTGCAGGGGATTCTGGGTAAGGAAACGTTGGGGGATCCACGCAAGCCATACCTCCATGGAAGCCCCCGGGTGTCTACTTTTCAGAAATGTGTGGGTTTGGTAGGTTTCCCTAGATGGCCGCCGAGCACTGGGCCAAAAACCCAGGTGACCCCCTTGCAAAACCAGGTGGTTTTGTGAAGGCCATTTTGAGGTCGCCTCAATACGTTGTGGGCCCTTGCCTGTCGCGGGTACTTGGGCCTCCCACACAAGTGAGGCACCATTTTATCGGGAGACCTGGGGAACGCTGGGTGGTAGGAAATTTGTGTGAGGCCAGTGATGCCACACTTTCCCACACAAAAATGTGTGAAAAAAGTGATTTTTCAGCTAAAAGTGAGGTTTGCAGGGGATTCTGGGTAAGGAAACGTTGGGGGATCCACGCAAGCCATACCTCCCTGGAAGCCCCGGGTGTCTACTTTTCAGAAATGTGTGGGTTTGGTAGGTTTCCCTAGATGGCCGCCGAGCACAGGGCCAAAACCCAGGTGACCCCCTTGCAAAACCAGGTGGTTTTGTGAAAGGCCATTTTGAGGTCGCCTCACTACGTTGTGGGCCCTTGCCTGTCGCGGGTACTTGGGCCTCCCACACAAGTGAGGCACCATTTTTATCGGGAGACCTGGGGAACGCTGGGTGGTAGGAAATTTGTGTGAGGCCAGTGATGCCACACTTTCCCACACAAAAATGTGTGAAAAAAGTGATTTTTTCAGCTAAAAGTGAGGTTTGCAGGGGATTCTGGGTAAGGAAACGTTGGGGGATCCACGCAAGCCATACCTCCCTGGAAGCCCCCGGGTGTCTACTTTTCAGAAATGTGTGGGTTTGGTAGGTTTCCCTAGATGGCCGCCGAGCACTGGGCCAAAAGCCCAGGTGACCCCCTTGCAAAACCAGGTGGTTTTGTGAAAGGCCATTTTGAGGTCGCCTCAATACGTTGTGGGCCCTTGCCTGTCGCGGGTACTTGGGCCTCCCACACAAGTGAGGCACCATTTTTATCGGGAGACCTGGGGGAACGCTGGGTGGTAGGAAATTTGTGTGAGGCCAGTGATGCCACACTTTCCCACACAAAAATGTGTGAAAAAAGTGATTTTTTCAGCTAAAAGTGAGGTTTGCAGGGGATTCTGGGTAAGGAAACGTTGGGGGATCCACGCAAGCCATACCTCCCTGGAAGCCCCGGGTGTCTACTTTTCAGAAATGTGTGGGTTTGGTAGGTTTCCCTAGATGGCCGCCGAGCACGGGGCCAAAAGCCCAGGTGACCCCCTTGCAAAACCAGGTGGTTTTGTGAAAGGCCATTTTGAGGTCGCCTCAATACGTTGTGGGCCCTTGCCTGTCGCGGGTACTTGGGCCTCCCACACAAGTGAGGCACCATTTTTATCGGGAGACCTGGGGGAACGCTGGGTGGTAGGAAATTTGTGTGAGGCCAGTGATGCCACACTTTCCCACACAAAAATGTGTGAAAAAAGTGATTTTTCAGCTAAAAGTGAGGTTTGCAGGGGATTCTGGGTAAGGAAACGTTGGGGGATCCACGCAAGCCATACCTTCCTGGAAGCCCCCAGGTGTCTACTTTTCAGAAATGTGTGGGTTTGGTAGGTTTCCCTATGTGGCCGCCGAGCCCGGGCCAAAAACCCAGGTGACCCCCCTTGCAAAACCAGGTCATAATGAGATAATGTGTTGTTTATTTCTGCAGCGTGAAAATTTTGGCACAATATTGCAAGGAAAATGTGACAGACATTTTGAGGTTTGCAGGACATTGTGGGTACCATAACTTGTTGGGATCCACAAGAGAGATATCACCATGTACTCCCATGGGTGTTTCGTTTACGACAATATCTACAGTTGGTAGGTTATTCTTAGACGGAATGTACACCTTGGCAGACAGACTAAAAAGACAAAGATTACTGCACAGCCATCTATTCCTCAAGCACACACACATACTGGTTGGATTTGGCACGAGGGCAAGTGATGGTTCAGTATATACAATTTTATTAACAAGAGATTTCACAAAAATGAAATGCACTGTCAATAATTGAAAGGACAAAAAACGGAACCAGTGACTCGCAGCTCGTGAGCTGTAAAGCCACGTCAAGGCCCCAACCGCTTTACAGGCCATTCACACACCTTTCATACGTGATACACATAAGACCATTCACACCCCCAGGCACGAAACAAACACATTACAACATTCACAAAAAGGGACAAGGTACACCCTGCTTGAGAAAGACAAAAAAAGAATATTACTGCACAGCCATCTAATCCTCAAGCACACACACACATACTGGTTGGATTTGGCACGAGGGTGAGTGATGGTTCAGTATATACAATTGTATTAACAAGTGATTTCACAAAAATGAAATGCACTGTTAATAATTGAAAGGACGAGAAACTGAACCATTGACTCACAGCTCGTGAGCTGTAAAGCCACGACAAGGCACCAACCTCTTTACAGGCCATTCATACACCTTTCATACGTGTGACAAATACAAAACCATTCACACCACCAGCCGCGGGCCCATCACATTACAACACTCACACCAGCAGACAGCGCCATTCAAGGGCCCATCACTTTCACACGCCCACATTCCTAACACAGCAACCACACAAGCTGATGGATTGCGTGGAGTGTCGCTCGGCTAGCAGTGTGTGTAGTGACCAGCAGCAAGTCACTACTCACACACTGCCAGCCGAGCGCCACTCCACGCACACCGCCAGCCAAGCACCAGCCTACACACACCACCATCACATTTAGGATTTTTTTATACAAAAAAGAAAACACAAACAAATTGCAAATAGATACAAATCTACTAACACAAAATCAGAAACATTGCACTAATGCCAACCTTGAAACAGAACAACAATTCTTAAACATTACAGACCAGGCAGTTCACTTTACCACTCATGGTTGCTCCCAATAATTCTTTTGCTTGTGGTACGCTCTATAACAAGCAGGCACACACAGCCCAGGGTTAGAAGGACACTCAGGGCAGTACATACGAGTCTCCTTCCGCGTACCTCTTCGCCAACAGACTCTACATCTCCTAGTGGGAAAGTCTTTTGAGAGTGTAGGAGGAATGTGATCAGGAAAGTGGCGCTCTTTCAATCGAGCCACATCCTCCACCACTCCAACTCTAGGAACACTTGCCTGTTCCACAACAACAAGGCTGCCTATGACAGACTCCTGAAACTGAACAAAAGTCAACTTTGACGCAGGAGAACACTCCTTGAACACAACAAAAGCATTGAAAGTTGCTAAATTGAAGAGATGGATGGCCAACTTCTTATACCAAATGTAAGACTTACGAATAGCAGTGTAAGGTTCCAACCTCTGATCTACTCTATCAACACCACCCATGTGCTTATTGTAGTCTAAAATGCACACAGGTTTGCGCACTTCAGCAATCTGACTCCAAACAGCCACAGGTGAAGTACTCTCATCATGGATGGTAGTCAGCATGTACACATCCCTCCTGTCCACAAATTTCACAGCTAGCAGTTCCTCACTACGCAAGGCACTGCACTGTCCCCTCTGAAGTTTTTTGCAAACAAGCTCTTTTGGATAACCTTTACGGTTAGAGCGGATTGTGCCACAAGCAAAAGTGTCCACTTTGAACAATTCCTTAAACAATTGCACAGCAGTGTAGAAGTTATCAAGGTACAAATGGTGGCCTCTGTTAAACAGTCCTCTAGCAAGTTCCCACACAATTTTCTCTGAAACTCCTACTAAAGTGGACGGACAACCAGGGGGTCAATAGTGGAATCCCTACCAGTGTACACACGCAAATTAAAAACATATCCTGTCCTACTCTCAGACAACATATACAGCTTAATTCCATAGCGTGCCCTCTTGCTAGGAATGTACTGCCTAAAAACCAAACGGCCCTTGAACAGCACCAAAGACTCATCAATAGATATTTCTTTCCCTGGAGTATAGATCTCTGAAAATCGATCTACAAAGTGATCAAGAACAGGCAGAATCTTAAAAAGACGGTCACATTCAGGGTGATCTCGTGGCAACGCCAAACCATTATCAACAAAATGCAGCATCCGAAGCAAAAGTAAATACCGATCACGAGTCATAACTGCAGGAAATATGGCCGTTGCCATCAAGGGACTGGTAGACCAATATGAACCCATGGACGGCTTCCTTATCAAACCCATCAAAAAAGTCAAACCCAAAATCTTCTTCATCTCTTCCAGATTTGTGGGACTCCACCGGGTAGCTCTAGAATGGGGCCTAAGTCTGGCACTGTTGTCCCTCAAAAACTGTTCAGCATACAAATTAGTCTGCTCAACAATCTCACCCAAAAATACATCATCCATAAACAACTGAAAATACTGTATAGGCAAATAATGTTCACAATCCACTCTACACCCTGCATAACCACTAAAGGCAGGCAACACCGGCTGCACCATGTTTGGATCAACCCAGAGTCCAGCACTTCCAGTAGGAAGCCTAGCAGCCCCAGGCTGCAATCCAGATGCCTCTTGCACCATCGGCACAGTAGTATCCTCCTCTAAATCAGGCACTTCATCTGCACTGAGAGTACCTTCATCATCCGATGATTCCATGTGGAGAGAAAACTCACTGCCTGAATCTTCCCCTCCCTCCTCTCCCTCAGACGCACTGTCAGTCTCATAATCCTGCTCAGAGGAAGATTCAAGAAGCAAACCAACCACCTGCTGAGCAGTAATTCTACGGCTAGCCATAATGCTTACTAATAAAGGTTACTTGTCAAACAAGTCAACAACAACAAACCCTTTGTAAAAAAAAAGAAATAAACAAAATGTAGCTTTATCACAAAGACCTATATACTCCAACACTATACCACTCACGTGACAGAAGCAGCTAGACTCACCACCACCTACTCTGCACAGACACAGTAAGGATCAACAATATCCCACTAAAAAGAAGAAGAAAAAAAATTACACATAAGACAATGCAAAACATCGCAAAGAATTTCATGCTCTGAACACTAACAAATATGCTGCCATTATGGCACCACTTACAAAAAAATTCATTCATGCATGACAATAATACTCATTTGGAGTACACACAACAAAAATATTTTTCTTACCAAATAAATGCAATTACGCAAAACTGCAGAACCACAACTGCCGAAACCGCAAACAGGAATCAAAAGCTTTACACTAGAATAAAAAGGAGGAAAAAAAACATTACAATCACATATGCAAATAATGCACCAGTCCACACACAATCCACCAGCCAAGCTAAGGGGTAGGTGGGCCTAACAGTATAAATAAAATATTCACACCCGTAAAAGGGGAGCAACCCTTGCCCTTTTGGCCACTCCCCAACACAAAAATTAAAAAAAACCCTGGTGCCTAGTGGGCATTCCTGCTGCACGATCACATGATCGTGCAGCAGGAATGCACAAAGAGGCATCGGGGAAAGGAAAACCCTTTCCTTTCCCTCGATGCCTCTTTTGATACAAACCCCCCCTCCCGAGCCAAACCTCACCTGATTTCCCAGACGCGCTGGAAGCAAATGGCTTCCAGCGCGTCAGTGAAGAAAGGGAAACCCTCAATGATGTCAGCGCACCTCGCGCGCTGACGTCATTGATGGGGCGGGGGGAGGCAGGGGAAGCCCTTCCCCTGCCTCCCCAAAAAAAAAACCTAACGATCAGATTCCCACGGGGGGAGCGCCAGCGCTTCCCCCGTGGGTGGTCTTATGACGAGCTGGACTCGTCACGAGCACTGTGTGCCATGACGAGTCCAGCTCGTCATAAGCACCGAAGGGGATAAAGGGTCAGAGCAGGATCTCAGCGGCAGACGAGGAGAAGGAACCTCCTGGTCACAGGAACTACACGAGCATTGCGCTCGAGAAATTCAAGGATGCAAAGACCTCCATCAAGGATTACAGCTAACTTTTCAGGGTGTAAATGGAGAGAAGGCACATCTGCCCTGCATATTTATCCACGAAGATGCCACCGTTTTGTGCAATACCTCTACTCAACTGGAGTACTTTCTACTGGCTAATCAGTAAGTGCTACCTCGTTGGGTAAATGTATAGTGCCTTTCCTACACTACAGCTGCGTAAAGGACCAGAAGAATTGTCTCCAGTGACCTGTGTGTCTGTAACTTTGCCACCGCGCCGAAAGCGCCGGGGTCCTTTGAGTAAGCTGTCCATCATAGTGGGGAAAGGGCGGGCATACGTTGCATACCGCTAGTGTATGTGTGGCGGGGCCAAACGAGCGGGGCTTCTAGGCCCGTTCACATGCCTCTTGTTTATAAAGGGTCAGAGCAGGATCTCAGCGGCAGACGAGGAGAAGGAACCTCCTGGTCACAGGAACTACACGAGCATTGCGCTCGAGAAATTCAAGGATGCAAAGACCTCCATCAAGGATTACAGCTAACTTTTCAGGGTGTAAATGGAGAGAAGGCACATCTCCACGCTCACGAATTCTACACGAGAATTGCGCTCGAGAAAATGAAGGATGCAAAGACCTCCATCAAGGATTACAGCTAACTTTTCACGTTGGAAATGGAGAGAAGGCACATCTGCCCTGCATATTTATCCACGAAGATGCCACCGTTTTGTGCAATACCTCTACTCAACTGGAGTACTTTCTACTGGCTAATCAGTAAGTGCTACCTCGTTGGGTAAATGTATAGTGCCTTTCCTACACTACAGCTGCGTAAAGGACCAGAAGAATTGTCTCCAGTGACCTGTGTGTCTGTAACTTTGCCACCGCGCCGAAAGCGCCGGGGTCCTTTGAGTAAGCTGTCCATCATAGTGGGGAAAGGGCGGGCATACGTTGCATACCGCTAGTGTATGTGTGGCGGGGCCAAACGAGCGGGGCTTCTAGGCCCGTTCACATGCCTCTTGTTTATAAAGGGTCAGAGCAGGATCTCAGCGGCAGACGAGGAGAAGGAACCTCCTGGTCACAGGAACTACACGAGCATTGCGCTCGAGAAATTCAAGGATGCAAAGACCTCCATCAAGGATTACAGCTAACTTTTCAGGGTGTAAATGGAGAGAAGGCACATCTCCACGCTCACGAATTCTACACGAGAATTGCGCTCGAGAAAATGAAGGATGCAAAGACCTCCATCAAGGATTACAGCTAACTTTTCAGGGTGTAAATGGAGAGAAGGCACATCTGCCCTGCATATTTATCCACGAAGATGCCACCGTTTTGTGCAATACCTCTACTCAACTGGAGTACTTTCTACTGGCTAATCAGTAAGTGCTACCTCGTTGGGTAAATGTATAGTGCCTTTCCTACACTACAGCTGCGTAAAGGACCAGAAGAATTGTCTCCAGTGACCTGTGTGTCTGTAACTTTGCCACCGCGCCGAAAGCGCCGGGGTCCTTTGAGTAAGCTGTCCATCATAGTGGGGAAAGGGCGGGCATACGTTGCATACCGCTAGTGTATGTGTGGCGGGGCCAAACGAGCGGGGCTTCTAGGCCCGTTCACATGCCTCTTGTTTATAAAGGGTCAGAGCAGGATCTCAGCGGCAGACGAGGAGAAGGAACCTCCTGGTCACAGGAACTACACGAGCATTGCGCTCGAGAAATTCAAGGATGCAAAGACCTCCATCAAGGATTACAGCTAACTTTTCAGGGTGTAAATGGAGAGAAGGCACATCTCCACGCTCACGAATTCTACACGAGAATTGCGCTCGAGAAAATGAAGGATGCAAAGACCTCCATCAAGGATTACAGCTAACTTTTCACGTTGGAAATGGAGAGAAGGCACATCTGCCCTGCATATTTATCCACGAAGATGCCACCATTTTGTGCAATACCTCTACTCAACTGGAGTACTTTCTACTGGCTAATCAGTAAGTGCTACCTCGTTGGGTAAATGTATAGTGCCTTTCCTACACTACAGCTGCGTAAAGGACCAGAAGAATTGTCTCCAGTGACCTGTGTGTCTGTAACTTTGCCACCGCGCCGAAAGCGCCGGGGTCCTTTGAGTAAGCTGTCCATCATAGTGGGGAAAGGGCGGGCATACGTTGCATACCGCTAGTGTATGTGTGGCGGGGCCAAACGAGCGGGGCTTCTAGGCCCGTTCACATGCCTCTTGTTTATAAAGGGTCAGAGCAGGATCTCAGTGGCAGACGAGGAGAAGGAACCTCATGGTCACAGGAACTACACGAGCATTGCGCTCGAGAAATTCAAGGATGCAAAGACCTCCATCAAGGATTACAGCTAACTTTTCAGGGTGTAAATGGAGAGAAGGCACATCTCCACGCTCACGAACAGTGACCTGTGTGTCTGTAACTTTGCCACCGCGCCGAAAGCACCGGGATCCTTTGAGTAAGCTGTCCATCATAGTGGGGAAAGGGCAGGCATACGTTGCATACCGCTAGTGTATGTGTGGTGGGGCCAAACGAGCGGGGCTTCTAGGCCCGTTCACATGCCTCTTGTTTATAAAGGGTCAGAGCAGGATCGCAGCGGCAGACGAGGAGAAGGAACCTCCTGGTCACAGGAACTACACGAGCATTGCGCTCGAGAAATTCAAGGATGCAAAGACCTCCATCAAGTATTACAGCTAACTTTTCAGGGTGTAAATGGAGAGAAGGCACATATCCACGCTCACCAATTGCGCCCTCCCTCCCTCGTGGGCATTCCTGCTGCACGATCACATGATCGTGCAGCAGGAATGCACAAAGAGGCATCGGGGGAAAGGAAAACCCTTTCCTTTCCCTCGATGTCTCTTTTAGAATCAAACCCCCCTCCCCGAGCCAAAACTCACCTTATTTCCCCGACGCGCTGGAAGCAAATGGCTTCCAGCGCGTCGGAAGAAAGGAAACCCTCAATGATGTCAGCGCGCCTCGCGCGCTGGCGTCATTGATGGGAGGGCGGGGGCGGAGGAGGCAGGGAAGTCCTTCCCCTGCCTTCCCCCCAAAAAAAACGACGATCGGATTCCCACGGGGGGAGCGCCAGCGCTTCCCCCGTGGGTGGTCTTATGACGAGCTGGACTAGTCATGAGCACACGAGCACTGTGTGCCATGACGAGTCCAGCTCGTCATAAGCACCGAAGGGGTTAATATTATCCCTATTCCTAAGGTTATACCTCTTTTCGGAGGGCTCCTGTGGAGGAGATCTACCTCGGGATTGAGATCTATTTCCTTTAAAGTTTTGTTGTTTTTTTTATGTCCCACTTCTTCTTTGTTGAAGCAGGTGTCTGCTTAGTAGTGTCCTTTTCAGGACTGCCCATCAGTTGTGGTTTTAAAGCTTTCCCACCCAAACTGTCTCTGCCTAATTCTGCATAAGCAGTTTCAATTATTTTTGGTAGTTCGTGTTCCTGTTCTAAAGGACTGAACTCCTTTAGGCGTTGGCGGATAGCCACTGAAGCTGCTTCCCCTTTAATATTAGCTAGTATTATGGCTGATACCTGGGCATAGTTACCTAGTAACTTCATCCCTAAGTTTAGGGCAGGTTCTGCTCCGTACTCATTTTGTATCTGTCTCAATACGTCTGGTACTACTGCTAATGACGGTATACCATGAGCTCTGGTATAAATGGCAGCAAAGACTGTACCCCAAGTGGTACAATCCTCTAATTGTGGTGTTATCCCCATGGGCAAGCAGATTGTTAGCATTCTGTGTTTTTCATATGGGGTGGTATTCGGGAATACTGCCTCTAGCTGCGTTATTTTCTGAGCTACCCAGAATGGTATTTGTTCACGTTTTGTGGGCACTTTACCCATTACCGCGTGTAATGTTTGTGGTGTAATTTTAGTTGCTGTACCCTGATTATGAGTTCCATTTGCTGCAACTATTGCTGGTTGGACTGTAAATGTCCTCATGACGAATTGCGTCAAGTTCCTATAGATTTTAATTAAATCTTTATGTTGTATGAGTAAGTCTCCTGGTGGCATTGTGTCAATGCAGGATGTGGTGTGTAGGCTGCTAATATCGGCCATGTTGCCCCTTCTCCTCCGAGCGGCCCGAGTCTTACTCTTCTTCTTGTATGGGGTAGGGCGCCTTTAAACCAGTATACGTGTTCCTGGCATGTGAGCGGAACCTCAATGTCCTCAAACGGACAATATTCCGCTGGTGCATCTCCTTCTGTGTAAGAGTGAAATGTTTTTGTTCTTGCATTTGCTGCTGGGAATGTAACCCACGAATAAAATGCCTCTGTTCTGTTTGATTCGTGTGCCTCAATCACGAAAACTACTATGCCACCCCTGGATGATAGACCATGCTCTAGCAGTCTCAGGGTGACTGTATTTCTAAAATTTGGTGCAATTTATATTGCGTCTGCATCTTCCTCACCATCTGTGAGGGGCAGTGCTTGTTGCAGTGGGTCTAATTCTTGGTTAATCATTGTTTTTAGAACACTAAAATAGTTTTCAAGGAAACCAAGATACAGTGTGTATGCACAATTTTAGGAACACTGTGTCCTTCAAGCTTGATTAACCAATAGCCAATAAATAGGATTTTGTAGCCTACTCAGCTGTGGCGGAGTTTGTGCCCACCCATTCCAGACGTCACTGGTGTTTTGTGAGTAGGGGTCTTCTGAGAATAGCACGACTGAACTACTCAGATTCTACTGTTAAATAACTACCTAACCAACGTTAGCGGCGCCATGTCGTGTAGTTCCTATATTACCTATACAGGATCTGCGCGTTTGCATAACATAAACTGTGGGATTGGTGGCGGACTGATTCCGAGCACCCCCACCGGATACGTTAGCCTGTATGTATTAGCTAGCTCACAGTGCCACTAGAGTCTCCTCTTATCGGGGAGAGAATAGTTCTTGGCAACCTCAGAACATGACAACCCTGATCCCCCAGGATCGTGGAAACAATATACTACCTTTCGCTCAGTCACGCGTGCTTACTTAGTGTCTCTCAGAGAGATACACAGAATAAACAGTCTGGGCGTTCCAATAAGTATTTATTGAACAGTTGTTATTCTAGTGTAGAACATATGAGGTGCAACAACCATTAGACAGTAGCAGAGATATATGATTAGCAATACTACGAAAGTAAAAGGATGGTATAGTTCTACCATCATGCAGAAATCATGAATATATACAAGTACATAAAATACATGATAAAAGTGCATACTCCTACGATGTCTCCCTAACTAGATGTACCTAAATGTACCTAGCATCTATGTAGGTGTTATGCCAAGAATCCCTCTAGGATCTAGTCCACCCCATTACCTGAGAGTTTAGAGAATGTGGGACCCCGTCCTGGTCTCGAGCTGGACACCCCGCGAGGGATGTTAGACCACTGCGAGCTGGAGCGTCTGCATGCAGGAACCTCAGCGTCTCTGGTCAGTGTGTCAGCCGGGAAGTCACGGTCTCCTCTATCTTCCTAAGCAAGATGTGCTGTATATATACCCATAGGTCTCCCCAGGGGTCCTACCTTGCTGTGTTACTGTGTCAGCCTAAAGGATGACGTTGGGCCTGAACTTTATACAGAGATATTATACAGGAGATGGTAATCCTACTGTTAGTCCTGCTGTGCTTCCAAGAAGCCTCATGCATAATTTATGAGAATCGAACCAGGGAAAAACCTGCGTTCTGAATGCAGTGTCATATCTAGGTAAAAGGTCAGTGCCTAGGAACCGTTATGTATGTAATGTAGGGAAGAATATAGGTGAAAGGTTGCAATGTTTCCTGCGCCTATATCGGGTACCTATATGGAATATAACAGAACTTATTTGCAATCTGTGAAGTACAGTTAAACTCTACATAACGGCTGGGGAATAATTATCAGCTTGACTGCAGTGCAAACTAGTTGAATAAAATATCTTCTATACCTTGAAGACTGCCAGACAGTACTTGTACCTTGTAGGTATTCCCAAGGCCCTGGTGACCGATGGCAGGATGGTAACCCTTAGGACTGCTTTTTCTAGGGTTCACAAGTTGCCCTTGATCAGAGGGGACTTCTAATGATTTGACTACTAGTGCTGTATGCATATGTGTTTCTCTTTCTGTCAGGAGGCACTTGCGCATCCCAGGGAAGGAAAGCATATTGATTACCACGCTGTTTTGAGGTGTGGGATGATAGGAGCTGTATCCATTAACCCTGGGGTTCCAGGAATAACCAGAAATGTTACCTGGATCTCCAGTCTAAGCTAAACAATAGGAAAGAAATTCCCCAGGGTTTTCTGAGCCTCAAGGTGGGTCAGTGAGGAGCTACTGAAGGGCCCCACCAACACCCTACAGCCATCCCCACCCCCTGCCAGAACATGTGGAAATTGGACCCCAAGATTCCATATTCAAGTCTTTCAAGGCAGGTGCTTGCAGGCAATTTATTTGACAGAAGGGGAAATAGAGCAATCGGTATGGTTATATTCCTACCCTCCCGCACCTCGAAAATGTCAATTTGGAGGAGGAACGTAGGAGGAATTTTGGAACAGGAAGGTTGTCTCCTTCCTTTGTCAAGTTTTAAATAGAAACGTAAAAGCTGCTAGTTTAATAAAGCTTAAGTTTCACATTTTCAATTGTATACACACTGCTAAAAGTCATATAAGAACATACTGACACCTAGTGAAACATAGACATAAAAATAAGATAAATAGGTGAGATACAATTCTGTGAGAAACGTCTACCATTCTTTTCCTTCCTAGATACACCTAAACCACTCTAGATCAGAGGCTTACACGCATGTCACTACACACATTGAGGGACCAGAGCTGAACAGCACAGTGAATGACTTTGGAAGGATGGAAATGGTCGTTTGAGCTGTAATGCTGATCTGGTGACACAAGTTGCTTCCTTCTCTGTCATCAGTGCTAAATTGATATGATAATGGGCATTAATTTGACTCCTTCCATGACTTTTTGTTATTAACCCTTTGGGTGCTCATGACGGAATGGTTCCGTCATGAGCACCAGTGCTCCTGTGCTTATGACCTTTCTTTTCACTCAGGTGTTTGGATAAGCCCATCTGAACATGCCAAGCTTTAGTAGGCATGTTAGGCTCCAGGGTCTTGTTTTTAGCGCTTAGCGACCTGCTGGTGATTTGGCGCTATACAAATAGAAACTAACATAACAAACTAACATAACATTCCAGAACTTTCTCCACACAGAAATTTGAGAAAAAAGTGTTTTTTTTAGCTAAACTTGAGGTTTGCAGGGGATTCTGAGTAGGAAAACGTTGGGGGACCCACGCAAGCGATACCTCGCTGGACTCCCCCGGGTGTCTAGTTTTCAGAAATGTGTGAGTTTGATAGGTTTCCCAAGATGAACGCCAAGCCCGGGGCCAAAAACCCAGGTGACCCCCCTTTGAAAACCAGGTTGTTTTGTGATAGGTCATTTTGATGTCTCCTAAATAGGTTTTGGGCCCTTGCCTATTGCGGGTTCTTGGGGCACCCACATGAGTGAGGTATCATTTTTATCGGGAGACCTGGAGGAACGCTGGGTGGTAGGAAATTTGTGGATCTACGCAGATTCCAGAACTTTCCTCCACAGAAATGTGAGGAAAATGTGGTTTTTTTTACAAAGTTTGAGGTTTGCAAGGGATTATTGGTAACAGAACCTGGTGAGAGCCAGACAAGTCACCCCATCCTGGATTCCCCTGGGTGTCTAGTTTTCAAAAATGTATAGGTTTGCTAGGTTTCCCTTGGTGCCGGCAGAGCTAGGGTTCAAAATCTACAGCTAGGCACTTTGCAAAAAAAGGGTCAGTTTTCACTGTAAAAATAAAGTGTGTCCACGTTGCGTTCTGAGCAGTTTCCTGTCGTGGGCACTAGGCCTACCCACAGAAGTGAAGTACCATTTTTCTCGGAAGACTATGGGGAATGCGGGGTGGGTGGAATTTTGTGGATTCACGCAGATTCAAGAACTTTCCACCACAGAAATGTGAGGAAAATTTGTTTTTGTTTAACAAAGTTTGAGGTTTGCAAGGGATTCTGGGTAACAGAACCTGGTGAGAGCCAGACAAGTCACTCCATCCTGGATTCCCCTGGGTGTCTAGTTTTCAAAAATGTATAGGTTTGCTATGTTTCCCTAGGTGCCGGCAGAGCTAGGGTTCAAAATCTACAGCTAGGCACTTTGCAAAAAAAGGGTCAGTTTTCACTGTGAAAATGTGGTGTGTCCAGGTTGCGTTTTGGGCCGTTTCCTGTCACGTGCACTAGGCCTACCCACACAAGTGAGGTATCATTTTTCTTGGAAGACTTTGGGGAAAGCGGGGTGGGTGTAATTTTGTGGATCTGCGCAGATTCCAAAACTTTCCATCACAAAAATGTGGGGAAAATGTGTTTTTTTTTTACAAAGTTTTAGGTTTGCAAGGGATTCTGGGTAACAGAACCTGGTGAGAGCCAGTCAAGTCACCCCATACTGGATTTCCCTGGGTGTCTAGTTTTCAAAAATGTATAGGTTTGCTAGGTTTCCCTAGGTGCCGGCAGAGCTAGGGTTCAAAATCTACAGCTAGGCACTTTGCAAGAAAAGGGTCAGTGTAAAAATAAAGTGTGTCCACGTTGCGTTTTGAGCCGTTTCCTGTCGCGGGCACGAGGCCTACCGACACAAGTGAGGTACCATTTCTATCGGGAGACTTAGGGTAACACAGAATTGTAGAGCAACTGTTATTACCTATTGACTTTCGATGCATTTCTGCCTTCCAAATGAAAGACAATGTGTAAAAAAGAATTCACTTTGAAAAATGTCCTATAATTCTCATGCTAGTATGGGTACTCACAATTTTGGAAATGTGCAAATAGCTACTGTTTCTAAACTCTATATTTTGTTCCAATTTCATAAATACATAGGTGTCTTTCATACCAATTTTTCCCTGTATATATTTTCCCAAATTAATTACTATATACCCGGTACATAATAAAAAACCATTGCAAGATGCTGCTCAGTTATTGGCTCTGGGTTCGTCGAGTTCTTGGTGAACCTACAAGTCCTATATATCCCCACAACCAAAAAAGGTCCAGCGGATGTAACGGTATTTGCTTTCAAACAGCTGTCATAATTAGAAGTTACAGGTGAAAACGTTGGCACAAATGGCTGTTTTTTATCAACTAATTTTCAATTTTTCCTATATTCAACTGTTAGGTTCTATAAAGAAACCTTGAAGGATCTACACAAATGACCCCTTGCTGAATTTAGAATTTGATCTACTATTCTAAAATGTATAGCTTTTCAGGATCCATTATTGCTTTCATACCCATTTCTACCATTAACTGGAAGAAGGTTGAAAGCACACAAAATAGCAAAAATAGGCTATGTCCCAGTAAAATACCAAAACTGTGTAAAAAATGTTGGTTTTCTGACAAAAGTCTGTCAGTCCCTAAAAGCTGGGAAAATGGTGATTTCAGCCCCACAAACCCTTTGTTTATACCATTTGCAGGGAAAAAACCAGATGCTTTCATTTGCAGCACTTTTTTCCCATTTCCCCCCCCCCCAAAAAAAATGTAGCTGTATTTTGGCTATTTTCTGGGTCCCCTCCAAGGGAATCCACAAACCCTGGGTACCTTTAGAATCCCCATGATGTTGGAAGAAAAGGACGCAAATTTGGTGTGGATACCTTATGTGGTCAAAAAGTTACAGGGGCCTAAGCGCGAACTACCCCAAATAGCCAAAAAAAAGGCTTAGCACAGGGGGGGAAACGGCCTAGCAGCGAAGGGGTTAATCTTTTTCTTGTACTTGGACAGTGGTTTAGTATGAGGATTCTTCTCTTCACTATTGTTGCTCCTCACCACCATATCCATATCCATCTCCATATCCGGAGGCTACGTCTCATCCAATGGGCTCTAGTCCTTTAATTTGTCTTTAAGAGCTAGGTTTATTGGAATGATGTCAGAAACCAATGAGGTAGCATTGGAGCATGCAGTAATTAAAGAATCAAATGCTTTTATAGGGTTGATATTGAATAGGCAGGGTTAACAGGGAAGATGGTGCAATGGAGAATATCTTTGAAGTGGCGTTTTCACTGTTCCTGGTGGTTTTGACATCTGCAAACTTTATGCTGATAGCCACTGACTGCAGGGCATTTATGAAAGGGCTGAAAGAGTAGGCTACAGTGGAGCCTACTGATATTAGCTGTTGATTGTTCTGGAAGGACATAATGAAGCAGAAAGGTTATCCTGATATTCGAGTACTGTTGGAAAAGCTGCAGAAAAGTCCCGCTGAGCCATACATGGAGGGTCCATGCTTCTCAACCATTAGATGTCCTTGTCGCCACCTGCTTCTTTAGCAGATTCTTCCTAAATGGCTTCAATGCAATCACCATGTTGATGACCTTGGGCACTGCTGACAGGCCATTTACCAGGTTCACTGGATAGCCTGATGGTAAATAGATACGTTGTTTTTACAAGCCGTTTTATCTTCTCCCTCATATTGATTGTCCATTTATCTTCTAATTGTCATCCTTGTTGCTTGACATTTTCAAACATTTCTTCACAAAACAAAGGGCTTTATGTGATTGTTGGTGCTTCTTCTTTTGGGAAAAATTTGATCAAGATGGCTTGTTACTCCATCCCATATTAGTTTTGCACATGGTTCCAAGTCTAGATCAGGCTTCAGGTAGTTAATCCTGGTTACTAGCAGAGCTTATTTGGTCATTTTTTGTCTCTCTTTCTGCACATGTCAGTGATCTTACTTCAGGTTTCCTTTGTGATTCACAAGCCGCTCACATAATTATTGAGGTTGATTAAAAAGAAAAAGTTGTGCATCTATAGAGAAAATATGGCCAAGTTTTATATTTGAATTAATGCGTGTGTTAGATTTTTTTATGTTGATGGGATTTAATGGGCATTTCCATGATAGATAGGAACCTTTTCACCAATTCACTAACAGATTCCTCTGTTCCACAAGCAATCTACTTTAATCTGCTTTCATGATAAAGAACAACACAAAGCAACAAACGAGCATGTAGAATATGTGGAAAATGCTTAGGTAGTGAGAAATATATTATAATACACTTTCTGCATTCTTGTCTGAAGTATAAAAGGAGAGGTTCCCCTGTGCTGCCTTAAAATAGCCAACTACATTGTATGATCTATAGCATGGGTACTCACAAACTTTCTGTCGGGGGCCAAAATTACAATGTGGTTTGTGGCCGAGGGCCGCACCAGAAGGGGTGGGGTCACTGAGGGGCGGGCTCAGTGGGGGGGGGCGGGGCTAGAGTAATAAAAATCAAACCTGTTTAAAAAAATTAGACAATGGGACAATGCTGTATTTCAAAAGCAGATGTAACTACAAAGAGCACATTTTCATAATACATTTTTATTAGCAGAGAATAGCAATCTTAAGAAGCATTGCATAGCTTCATACACACTTTGACCCCAATTCCATCACAGTCTCTCTCTCAGTCAGTCTCTCTCTCTCTGTCAGTCAGTTTCTCTCTCAGTCAGTCAGTCTCTCTCTGTCAGTCAGTCTCTCTCTCAGTCACTCTCTGTCAGTCAGTCTCTCTCTGTCAGTCTCTGTCAGTCTCTCTCTCTGTCAGTCAGTCTCTCGGTCAGTCTCTCTATCTCTGTCTATCTCAGTCAGTCTCTCTCTCCCTCAGTCAGTCTCTCTCTCCCTCAGTCAGTCAGTCTCTCTCTCAGTCAGTCTCTCTCTCTCTCTCTGTCAGTCAGTCAGTCTCGCTCTCTCTCTCTGTCAGTCAGTCTCTCTCTCTCTGTGTCAGTCAGTCTCTCTCTCTCAGTCAGTCAGTCTCTCTCTCTCTCAGTCTCTCTCTCTGTCAGTCAGTCTATCTCTGTCAGTCAGTCTCTGTCAGTCAGTCTCTCTCTGTCAGTCAGTCTCTCTCAGTCAGTCAGTCTCTCTCAGTCAGTCTCTCCCTTTCTGTCAGTCAATCTCTCTCTCAGTCAGTCTCTCTCTGTCAGTCCCTCAGTCAGTCAGTCTCTGTCTACCTCAGTCAGTCAGTCTCTCTCTATCAGTCAGTCTCCCTCTCAGTCAGTCAGTCTCTCTCTTAATCATTCAGTCAGTCTCTCTCTCTCAGTCAGTCAGTCAGTCTCTCTCTCTCTGGCAGTCAGACACTCTCTCTCTCTGTCAGTCTCTCTCTCTCTCAGTCTGTCAGTCTCTCTCTCAGTCAGTCAGTCTCTCTCTCTGTCAGTCTCTCTCTCTCTCAGTCTCTCTCTCTCTGTCAGTCTCTCTCTCAGTCAGTCATTCTCTCTCTCAGTAAGTCATTCTCTCTCTCAGTCAGTCTCTCACGCTCTGTCAGTCAGTCTCTCTCTCTCTCTCTCTCTGTCAGTCTCTCTCTCAGTCAGTCAGTCTCTCTCTCTGTCAGTCTCTCTCTCTCAGTCTCTCTCTCTGTCAGTCACTCTCTGTCAGACTCTCTCTCAGTCAGTCAGTCTCTGTCGACCTCAGTCAGTCTCTCTTGGTCATTTAGTCTCTCTCACTCTGTCAGTCAGTCAGTCTCTCTGTCTGTCAGTCAGTCTCCCTCTCAGTCAGTCAGTCTCTCTCTCAATCAGTTAGTCAGTCTCTTTGTCAGTCAGTCTCTCTCTCTCAGTCAGTCAGTCAGTCTCTCTCTCTCAGTCAGTCAGACACTCTCTCTGTCAGTCTCTCTCTCTCTGTCAGTCAGTCAGTCTCTCTCTCAGTTAGTCAGTCTCTCTCTCTCTGTCAGTCTCTCTCTCTGTCAGTCTCTCTCTCTGTCAGTCTGTCTCTCTGTCAGTCTGTCTCTCAGTCAGTCAGTCTCTCTCTCTACTCTGTCTCCACTCTCTCTCTCTCCACTGTCTCTCTCCACTGTCTCTCTCCACTCTCTCTCTCTCTCCACTCCCTCTCTCCACTGTCTCTCTCTCCACTGTCTCTCTCCTCTCTCCACCCTCTCTCTCGCTCCACTTTCTCTCTCTCTCTCTCCTCCCTCTCCCTCTCTGGGGGGCCATGGGTACATTACCTGCAAGGTCCGCGGGCCGCCAAGGAGGCCTGCTGGGCCCGCGGGCCGGACCATGAGTACCACAGATCTATAGGATAGCTGTTACCTTAACCAAATATTCCAAATACTATTGTACTGTGTGTGTTCGAACACATCACAAACCTACACCAATATTAAAATTCACAGGTATTTATTTTATTTTGTATTTGCAAGCTATAAACTAATATGTGACATTAAAAATATCAATATTTTCACAAGACTCACTCTCGGATAAACATAAAAACATATACACATAATTCTATTCAAGAAACTGTTAATTTAAATCAATGCAAAATATTGTCATTATCATGTACATTGCATCCACAGTGATCTTCCTTTACAAAGTTGATGAGTAAATTTTGGTGGTACTCAATTTCATTTTTGCCTTTTCAGGGCTAAAAACATACAATATTATATCATATTCACAGTGCTATTAAAAGCAATACGCAGATGAGTCAGTTTGTTGCAGGTGTGCCCAACGAACACGAAAAGATACAAACATACATGCCTCAATTAACATAGTTTGTGGAAATGTAGAACGAAAAACGTACATATAATACAATATTAAAATTATTTAAGGCTTCTTTTTTTATCTTGGAAGCCCATACAGCCTTTTATCATGAAGTTAATAATGTATTCATATTAAAAATATTCAGGGGCCTCTGCTATCATATTGTTTACTAGACAACAAGAAAACTAATCACTCATGGTCCCTTGTTCTTAACTTCTTCTCTCTGAAAGTTCTCACCCACAAGCATCATTTTTATTAATATTGATCTTCTTGCCAAGCCTTGGCTAAAAAATACAGACCATGTGTATTTCAAAATATTGTCTCTGTTGGATCTAAGTTTATAAAGTCAGTACTGCTATATCAATAGATAACCTGCTTATCATAACAAACTGACTATCATCTTTATGAGGCCTTAGTTTGCATACATACCATCCCTATCAGGATTTCTCTTTTCAAAATTAGTTCTCACCTCCTGTGGTAGGTACAGATTTCAGACCTGTGTCTGTTAAAACATATTAAACCTATTTGATCAAATGATTTATGAAAACAACGTACTTCATGAACAAATTATATTGACAACTCTTGTTATAGGTTGTAGCTGAGATTTGCACTTACAAATGATCAAATGTCACTTTTCACCAGTAAATGATTCACTTCTTTTTCGATCATGCTTGTCACCAAAGATGACGTTTTAATTAAAGCAAATATCTTTACAGAAAGAGCGATAAGACCACCAGATCACAGCTCTGCAGCTCATAACAATAGGTCCGCTAGTGCAGAATATGAGTGCTCCTATCACACTGTGCTCATATTGACCCACTCTCTACAATTTTCAAAAGGAGATAATTCACTTTTTTCCCCGGCCAAGATTGCCTTTATACCTATAAAGCTCTCCATGACTATAGGTCTTGGTATTTGTATTACTGATTGCCCTATTTTAAGGCAGAATACTATATGCTGAGATAATCACAGGAGTGTGGCACTGGTGCAGCCACAGGCTATATTCCTTCCAAGGGTCTTCTCGCTTGAAGTGGCTATGGTCTCCTCTCTATCTTTCGAAGCTGCACTTCAATTGCATTAGTTCTGGGTGTGTTTACAAAACTAACTTGTTTAACCCTTCTAGTGCAGAGGACAACCCATTGATATCCTCCCCACTACTTCGCAATTTGTAGGACCCCAATGCCTCATCCTCTTGGGAGGTCCTGAAGGAAGCTCCAGTGCTTTGACCAGAGGCTTCCTGCATAGTGGCTTTTGTGGGGGCTGACGCGGAATCGCTTCCACGTCAGCCACCGCTCCTCCCCCATTCATCAGTGATGTCACAGCACACTGCATTTTAACAGAAAACAACGGTTCCTGTGGACAATCAGTCAATCAGTCAATGATACTTAATACATATTAGCACAATCACAATAATTGAAGGCAAGGAGATGTCGGAAAGAGAAAGGCATATAGCACGAATTTGGTATGAAAATACGTTGCTTTATATAATGTAAACACATTATTTTAAATCCAGTGCATGGTGTCCCAAGTGATTGTGAAACCTATAATTCAAGGTTGTGACTCATTGTGACATAAAAACAAGGTTTCATCAAACATGTACAAAAGCGAGCATTAAATCAATACATAATGAGTGCTTGCAGCCTACTAATACAATAATAGTAGCTGACAAATGGTTCGCTTCACTTAGTTGACGACGTTTCGACCCACTTGACAATTTGGGGTCTCATCAGGACCTAGCAATGAAGGGGCACCTGGGGATGACTGTCAGATAACGTGGTGTGCACGTGTGGAGGTGAAAAAGGAAAGAGGGTACTCACATAGGACCCAGCTGGGCACTTATAGTGGGGAGGGTACTGGCAGTCAGGATGGGTTAAGATAGAAAGCCTTAATAAGCTCAAAAGGGCGATAGGTTGTTGTCATGAACTTCCGTGGTAAAGGGGAAAAATGACTTTTTCCCTGCTCATGGATCGTGGATAACCGCAATCCATGAGCAGGGACCACTAGACACCAGGGATAATATTTTAGAAGTGGAGTGTCAGCCCACCAAGGACATGGTTCCCCCCCCATAGTTATATATTTGCAGCCATATCAGTATT